>JBBBDQ010001826.1:320000-660000 GCA_037127315.1 Ascarosepion bandense | reverse complement strand
GGACAAATTCTATTTTGAAAAGACCAGGATTTCACACGTCATTGTTAATTTTTGTAAAAGTGAAAAGAGGTTTGATTTGAATTCTTAATTACTTATCCTTACAAATTGAGCGAAAAAATTGTAATAGCAAGCGTAGGGAAACATCCATTAAGGTCATTCACAAACACTCTCCACAACATGTTCAAAAACAACTCACTAGAACTCAGCTATAGTTACACAAATAACAAATAAACACGACAAGAAAACAGCGAAGAAACTAGCCGCACAAATCAAACCGACGTGTATCTGTGTTATATATCGCCGTACGACGACAAAACAACAAACACGCATATATAAAAATATAAGGTTATATTTTTATTAATGACGATGAACCGTGTGGAATAGAGAACGGTAGGGTGAGAGGCACATAGAATGGGTTGACGGGAGTGTATTCTTGCCTTGGTGTTTCTCTGCTTCCACTGGCCGTTCTCTGCTAGCGAATCCGTGTGTCGAGGTCTTTATATAGTCTTCTAGAACCGGGACTTTCCTTCCGGTTTTGCCTCGCCCACGCAACGCGCACGTAATTCCCAGAGACACCTGTTCTGTTTGCCTCCGTAGTCATTTCCGCCGCTGTCGGAAATAAGGTCAAACGACATCCGCTCCGGCCTCGACAGGATGTATTTCACAAACACCTGTCTTGTCGTTTCGCCGACCCCTTCACCAACGGGAAACACCATCGCTTGCATCACTTCCTCGGGTGGGGCCAGATTGTTATATTACATCTGTAGAATAATGAAGAAATGTCCCTTAAACGGCAATTACTTGCAGAACAATGATGAGAAAACATTGTGCTGTTTATGTATTTACTATTTACATAGAATGTTTTGTGTGTGGAGTGTCTTTTTATCCAGAGACTACAGGTCAGATATCTTATTTAGTCTTCAAAATTCAGTTTACGACGAAAAAACTTATTTGATATCGATACCAGGAAATCAAAATTTGATTTACATACATTCATTTTTCTTTCAGTCTACGGTTTAGCTTTAACTAGAAACTATTGCTTTTTAGTCTTCCGTGCCAACGTCCAAAGTTTCTGAGCTCCAGAACCATGGATTAGTTTTAAATCTTTCATTACACCCGAGCAACGCCGAGCTATACTGCTGGTTTCGTATAAGCATGAACCGAACTGTTGTTGCTGAACGTTGACCTCAGTGATCTCTTTAATATTTACATACGCCTTATCCCAGATATTCAGCACTTTAAACCATAAATATAACATAACCATAAAAGTATGTTGAGAAAGCATTGTGTTGTTAATGTATTTACAATTTATATTGGATGTTTTATGTTTCCAGATTCCTTCAGTTTAGTTGTCTGCTGATTTTACCGAGGCATTTTACATCTAGAAGATTATAAACAAAAACAAAATTACACCAAAAATATCGTGAAATATAAGGAAAAGAACATCAGTCTAAAACAATTAAATGAAAAACTGTAAACTATTTGGAGGTTTAAATTGGAATTGCTAAAATTACCTTCCCCGACCAACGCAAGTTAATAAATAAAAGGTAATAACTCATATCAAAAGGCAGACATAAACTATTTTTATTACGTTACCTAAAAATCAAAATTTTCAAAAGAACAACAATAAACCAAAATAAATAAATAAAAAATAAAATGAACAAAAATAAGTATGATAATGATAAGTAAAATAAATTTTCCGAAAAATAAATAAAAAATCACTTAAGCAAATAATAAACAAATTGACAAATTTAAACGCAAACATAAAGACAAGTACACATAATAACAATCGCCAAAAATATAATCAATAATAAATTGAAGCAGTTAATAAACAGCAGCGTTATGAAAAGCCATAAAGCTACATCTCGTACCATAATTATTTTCATCGAATTTTGCATAGAAAAATTTGAAAAAGAACTGATGCCACCCACGAAAAATTTTAAAACAAAGCAGTACATTACAAAGAATCATTGACCTCTCTCTCCCCCTCTCTCGCTCTCCCTCTCTCTCTCGATCTCTCTCTCACTATATATATATATATATATTTGACAAAACTGCAAGTTATATGTTATGATTGCGTACAAGTTGATTGTTGTCCCTGAGTGCTCACGTCAATGTCCACTTTTATATTTACATACGTTATATCCTTGATATTGATCACTTTAACCCATAAACACAGCATGTTTTAAAAGTGTATATATATATATATATATATATATATATATATATATATATATATATATATATATGTATTATAACACACTATGGACATAGAAAAAATTAGCCTCGACTACTCCCTAAAAAAATATCTACTCTACCATCTCGTTACAAGCTTCAATTAATTGAAAAAATAGAAAGCATTATAAAAAGAATAAGATAGAAACCGCATTTCTTTCTAAACTAGGCCTTCATAATAATAATACACTTAAAGAAAAATATGGTTTCAAAACTAGAAAATGCCCCCCAGAGCAAAAAAATAGACGACTTTGAAAAAAAATTCACGAACATCGTAAGGAACATAGAGTTCTATAAAAAAAAACTAGATTCATTTCAAAATAATCTAAAAAGAGATATAACTAAAATAAAAAATTCAACAAAGGTATTTATCATGATTGCCAATTTGTACAATTACATATGAAATAATTCTACCCTTCTATAACAAAACTCATGCTAGATAAGTCCATTACCTTAGCCCAGGAGCAAATAAAATTAAACTCAAATGAAATCAATATCATTAAACGCTCCTACAAATCACAACTATTTCACAATGAAAACCCATGGATTAAGAAAGACAGCATCTTTGACACTACTATGGGAAGCTTCGACGGCGCAGAGACCTGCGAAATCATTTACTACATGAACTAAGTAAAATAATAGATAAAAGTTATACAGGACACTAAAGGGAGGACGGTCTAATAATCTTAAGAAACTGTAACAAACAGCACATAGACAAAACCAGAAAAGCAATTATAATGATTTTCAAAAGAAATTAATTCGATATAGACATAAAAGCTAACCTAAGTGAAGTTGATTCCCTAAGATATTACTTTCAACCTAAAAAACGGCACATATAAACTATACAGAAAACCCAACGACACACCAGGGTATATACACATTTCCTCCAATCACCCGCCGTCTAAAAGATTAGTTTATATCTGGTGTCTCCTAAAAGACATCAAGAACATTCAACTAAGACATCATGTCATAAATAAAATAAAGGGGTAAAAATTTGAGAAATATATGGTATAATATAATTTCTGATACCTTCAGATCATATATACAATTTAATGATATTCTAAATTACGATGATAATGTTAGTAATAAATTGTTGCCACTTCGAAAAATTAATTTGTTTAAAATTAATATAAAAATACGGAAATGTGAATAATAATAATAATAATAATAATAATAATAACAATAATAATAATAATAAATAGAAGATGTAATAGAAGATGTAACCATTCTATGGGATTACACCATCTACACAGACAGAAAAATTGAAGCAGGCCAGACATTATTGTTAAAAACCAGAAGGAGAAAACTTGTCTATTAATTGATATGGCTTGTCCAGCGGATTGTAACATAGCAATCAAGGAATTTGAAAAACTGTCAAAATATAAAGACCTGGAAATTGAAATAGAAAAAATGTGGAAATTGAAAACAAGAGTTGTGCCAGTGATAGTAGGTGCACTTAGAATGATAAAAAATGGAACAAAACAACACATTGAAAGAATCCCTGGAAACCCCAGCTTAAGAGATATACAAAAAATTGTCTTATTAAGTACAGCCCACACACTAAGGAAAACTTTATCTATGTAATGCTGGGGATGATAGGGAAGATAGAAAAACATGAAATGGAGCCATAACAACACGCCACTACCTGCCTTAGGTCTCCCCGCAGACTTGGTTGGTAGTGAGACCAAAGCAGAAATCGAAATATGATGAAAAATGACATAATAATAATAATAATAATAATAATAATAATAATAATAATAATAATAATAATAATAACAATAACAACCAGGATAATAATAATAATAACAACCAGGATAACCCTAATGATGGTCCTGAAAATTCACCAGCTAGTTCTACAACCATATATTTAAAGAAAGAAAAAATAAAATGGTCTCGTGAGGAGTACAAAGTCGTTATGACTGCATTTCATGAAGCGTTACTCAAACCTCAAAAAAACATGACTCGCCAAACATATGACATTTGGCGTGAAAATGTTGGTCAAGCAAATAGAAAGTATATTGACGAAAATAAATTAGCCAATGTACGTAGGTACATTATTCGTAATAACCGACTGACAGAGGCTGAAATTCATGAAATTAAAAGAATTGTAACAAGAAGAGACGAATCAACAAAATATGAAAAGGAACCGGAATAAAAAAGTATAAATAAAAAAGTATATGAATAAAAAATAAAACCGGAATAAAAAAATAAAACCGGAATAAAAAAATAAAACCGGAATAAAAAAGTATATGAAAAGGAACCGGAATATAAAAAGTAATAACATCAAACAAGCGAAAGGTCATAATGTAGAAACCGTGAAACACGCAAATCACTGCGAAGATAATGCTGTAAGTTTAAAAGTGCTGGAAAGGTGTGATCTGAGTCAGTTAAAAGACAAAAATAAAACGAGTTCCGAACACATCGAAGATAATTATTTGACGGAAAATAAGAAAAATACACACGAAGCCAAGATAGAAATAAAAAACCATCTAAGTCAAATACAAAATATTACAATGGAGGAACGAGAACAGCTCCCAAAATTACAACCAACAAAACATAACCTCCGAACTATTAAACTCTACAATGCAGCACTGAAATTAATACTGGATGAAGACAATCATACAAACCTCAACGAAGTAATATATGCATCAGCAACAGCAGCAACAAAAAAAATTGAATATCAAAATAAAAACAAGGCAGTCTCACAGACGTGAAGATCCACCTTGGAAAAGAAAAATAGAAAAAGAAATCGAACAACTTAGAAGTGAACTATCAGTACTGGATGAACTGAGTAGAGGAATAAATGTAAGAACTAGGAAAAGCAGAAGAGCCGAAAGAAAATATAACATGAGGAATGAAAATGAAGTCTTATCAAATAAAGAAAAAATAAAGCAAAAAATCCAACTGAAGGCTCAAAGAATAAGACGCTATGAAAAAAGAGCAAGATTTTACAGAGAAAACAAGATTTTTCAGACTGATACAAAGAGATTTTACAGGGAAATAGGTAAAAAAAGAATTGAAGTGACAGTACCTCCCAGAATGGAAGAAGTCACACAGTTCTGGGAAAAGATATGGGCTTACCCTAAAGAACATAGCAAGGAAGTAGATTTGAATGCGCAAGAGAGAGAACGAATGAAAAATAAACCAGAACAGACATGGTCTGGTATTACAGAAGATGATGTTAAATTTGCATTAAAAAAAGCACAGAATTGGAAATTCCCAGGTATAGATAAACTTCCTAACTTTTGGCTATATTATTTAAATACAGCACATAAAAAACTAGCCAAAGAACTTCAAGAAATGGTTGACGATCCCACTAAAATTCCTGCATGGATGACCAAAGTAATTACATTTCTTCTACCCAAGAATGTTGACACAAACAACCCGAAAAACTACAGACCAATTACATGTCTTCCGACAACATATAAACTATTAACATCTATTTTAACAAAACAGGCATATTTATTCTTAGAAAGAAATGACATGATACCGCTTGAACAAAAACGGTGCAAACGTGGCTGTTATGGATGTAAAGACCAATTGCTAATTAACAAAATGATCCTGGAAAACTGCTACAGTACAAAGAAAAATCTTAGTACTGCCTGGGTAGATTATCGAAAGGCATTCAATAGTGTGCCACATCCCTGGATTTTAAAGACTTTAAATATATACAAGATATCGCCAGTCATCATCAATTTCATCAAACAGTGCATGTCTATATGGAAAACAACCCTTTACCTCAAACATATAAATGGAACCTATAAGTCTGATGAAATAAACATCAAAAGAGGTATATTTCAAGGTGATTCTTTATCTCCCTGACTATTCTGCATATCATTAATAGCACTAACCAGTCAACTTAATAAGACAGAATGTGGTTATAAAATAGACCAAAATAAAATAAGCCATCTATTTTACATGGATGACTTATTATTAGTTATATGCTAAGAATGATAATGAGCTGGAAGGTCTTCTGCAAACTGTAAAATGCTTCAGCGAAGATATTGGAATGAAATTTAATTTGAATAAATGTGCTAAAGCTCCAGTTTTACGTGGATCAATACAAGAAACATCCTCAATTAGCCTAGACACTGCTGTAACAATAAAAGAATTGAAACCAGAAGAAGCTTATAAATACCTAGGTGTAAATGAGAGTGAAAACATTCACCATCAAAAAATGAAAGAAATAGTGCGTAAAGAGTACTATAGAAGGCTACGAATGATATTAAAAACTGAATTAAATCCACAGAACAGAGTTATGGCCATTAATAGCCTTGCAATCCCAGTTGTCCAATATAGCTTTAACATCTAAAACTGAACTCTAAACGACATCAGGCGAATGGATGCTAAAACAAGAAAGCTTCTTTCTAAGCATAGGATGCATCACCCAAAGGCTGATGTAGACCGTCTATACATACCCCGTAAAGAAGGTGGAAGGGGTCTTATTCAGCTGGAATTGTCATACAAGACAACAACTATTGGCTTACTAACATACATAGAAACAACAAAGGATTGGATGATACAATTAGTAAGGCAACATGAAGAAAGAAAGAAAAAATATTCAATAATAAAAGAAGGCAGTAAATACAAACAAGAATTACAGTTAGTAGATTCTGTAGAAAAGCAAAACAGTAGCCAAGAACCAACTATTGCGGCAAAAAATATGAAAATGAAAGCCAAAGATAAAGCTCTTGAAAAGATGAAACAGCGCTGGCAAGACAAACCTCTGCATGGCCAATATCCAGTACGTGCCAATAAATCCAATGTTGACAAAGTTAATACTCATCGATGGTTACGTGCATCTGGATTAAAGTCTGAAACTGAAGGATTTATACTTGCAGCACAAGACCAAAGTCTTTTCACGAGAAACTTTCAGGCAAATATTATGCATAATAATATGGATCCAAAATGCAGGTTTTGTGATAAACACCAAGAAACAATAGACCACCTAATCTCAGGCTGTTCTGTGCTTGCCCCAAACGAATATAAAAATCGCCACGATAGAGTTGGGCAATATTTACATTGGGCAATGTGCAAACATTATGGAAAAGCTGTAAACAAACACTGGTATGAACATCATCCAGCACCGGTTACAGAAATAGAAGATGTAACCATTCTATGGGATTACACCATCTACACAGACAGAAAAATTGAAGCAAACAGGCCAGACATTATTGTTAAAAACCAGAAGGAGAAAACTTGTCTATTAATTGATATGGCTTGTCCAGCGGATTGTAACATAGCAATCAAGGAATTTGAAAAACTGTCAAAATATAAAGACCTGGAAATTGAAATAGAAAAAATGTGGAAATTGAAAACAAGAGTTGTGCCAGTGATAGTAGGTGCACTTGGAATGATAAAAAATGGAACAAAACAACACATTGAAAGAATCCCTGGAAACCCCAGCTTAAGAGATATACAAAAAATTGTATTATTAAGTACAGCCCACACACTAAGGAAAACGTTATCTATGTAATGCTGGGGATGATAGGGAGGATAGAAAAACATGAAATGGAGTCATAACAACACGCCACTACCTGCCTTAGGTCTCCCCGCAGACTTGGTGGGTAGTGAGACCAATGCAGAAATCTAAATATGATGAAAAATGACATAATAATAATAATAAGCAATATATGCATAAGTAATAGCAGCGACAAAAAATTGAACATCAAAATAAAAACAAGGCAGTCTCGCAGACATGAAGATCCACCTTGGAAAAGAAAAATAGAAAAAGAAATCAAACAACGTAGAAGTGAACTATCAGTACTGGATGAACTGAGTAGAGTAATAAATGTAAGAACTACGAAAGGCATAAAAGTCGAAAGAAAATATAACATTAGGAATGAAAAGCAAATTCCCAGTTATAGATAAAATTCCTAACTTTTGGCTATATTATTTAAATACAGCACATAAAAAAACTAGCCAAAGAACTTCAAGAAATGGTTGACGATCCCACTAAAATTCCTGCATGTATGACCAAAGTAATTACATTTCTTCTACCCAAGAATGTTGACACAAACAACCCGAAAAACTACAGACCAATTACATGTCTTCCGACAACATATAAACTATTAACATCTATTTTAACAAAACAGGCATATTTATTCTTAGAAAGAAATGACATGATACCGCTTGAACAAAAACGGTGCAAACGTGGCTGTTATGGATGTAAAGACCAATTGCTAATTAACAAAATGATCCTGGAAAACTGCTACAGTACAAAGAAAAATCTTAGTACTGCCTGGGTAGATTATCGAAAGGCATTCGATAGTGTGCCACATCCCTGGATTTTAAAGACTTTAAATATATACAAGATATCGCCAGTCATCATCAATTTCATCAAACAGTGCATGTCTATATGGAAAACAACCCTTTACCTCAAACATATAAATGGAACCTATAAGTCTGATGAAATAAACATCAAAAGAGGTATATTTCAAGGTGATTCTTTATCTCCCTGACTATTCTGCATATCATTAATAGCACTAACCAGTCAACTTAATAAGACAGAATGTGGTTATAAAATAGACCAAAATAAAATAAGCCATCTATTTTACATGGATGACTTATTATTAGTTATATGCTAAGAATGATAATGAGCTGGAAGGTCTTCTGCAAACTGTAAAATGCTTCAGCGAAGATATTGGAATGAAATTTAATTTGAATAAATGTGCTAAAGCTCCAGTTTTACGTGGATCAATACAAGAAACATCCTCAATTAGCCTAGACACTGCTGTAACAATAAAAGAATTGAAACCAGAAGAAGCTTATAAATACCTAGGTGTAAATGAGAGTGAAAACATTCACCATCAAAAAATGAAAGAAATAGTGCGTAAAGAGTACTATAGAAGGCTACGAATGATATTAAAAACTGAATTAAATCCACAGAACAGAGTTATGGCCATTAATAGCCTTGCAATCCCAGTTGTCCAATATAGCTTTAACATCTAAAACTGAACTCTAAACGACATCAGGCGAATGGATGCTAAAACAAGAAAGCTTCTTTCTAAGCATAGGATGCATCACCCAAAGGCTGATGTAGACCGTCTATACATACCCCGTAAAGAAGGTGGAAGGGGTCTTATTCAGCTGGAATTGTCATACAAGACAACAACTATTGGCTTACTAACATACATAGAAACAACAAAGGATTGGATGACATAATTAGTAAGGCAACATGAAGAAAGAAAGAAAAAATATTCAATAATAAAAGAAGGCAGTAAATACAAACAAGAATTACAGTTAGTAGATTCTGTAGAAAAGCAAAACAGAAGCCAAGAACCGACAATTGCGGCAAAGAATATGAAAATGAAAGCCAAAGATAAAGCTCTTGAACAGATGAAACAACGCTGAGAAAACAAACCTCTGTATGGACAATAAATCTAATGTTGATAAAGTTAATACTCATAGCTGGTTACGTACATCTGGTTAAAGTCTGAGATTGAAAGCTTTATTCTTGCAGCGCAAGACCAAAGTTTTTCACTAGAAACTTTCAGGCAAATATTATGCATAATAATATGGATCCAAAATGCAGGTTTTGTGATACACACCAAGAAACAATAGACCATCTAATCTCAGGCTGTTCTGTACTTGCCCCAAATGAATATAAAAATCGCCACGATAGAGTTGAGCAAGATTTACATTGGACAATATGCAAACACTATGGAAATCTGTAAACAAACACTGGTATGAACATCACCCAGCACCGCTTACAGAAATAGAAAATGTCACCATACTATGGGATGGTGTTCATCTACACAGACAAAAAAATTGAAGCAAACATGCCAGACATTATTGTTAAAAACAAGAAAGAGAAAACCGTCTATTAATTGATATGGCTTGTCCAGCGGATTGTAACATAGCAACCAAGGAATTTGGAAAACTGTTAAATTATAAAGACCTGGAAATTGAAATAGAAAAAATGTGGAAATTGAAAACAAGAGTTGTGCCAGTGATAGTAGGTGCACTTGGAATGATAAAAAATGGAACAAAACAACACATTGAAAGAATCCCTGGAAACCCCAACTTAAGAAATATACAAAAATTGTTTTATTAAGTACAGCCCACACACTAAGGAGACCTTTGTCTATGTAACGCTAGGGATGATGGGGAAGATAGAAAAAACATGAAATGGAGCCATAACAACACGCCACGTCCTGCCTTAGGTCTTCCCGCAGACTTGGTTGGTAGTGCGACCATAGCAGAAATCGACATATGATGAAAAATGACATAATAATAATAATAATAATAATAATAATAATAATAATAATAATAATAATAATAATAATCATTATTATTATTATTATTATTATTATGTCATTTTTCATCATATTTCGATTTCTGCTTTGGTCTCACTACCAACCAAATCTGCAGGGAGACCTAAGGCAGGTAGTGGCGTGTTGTTATGGCTCCATTTCATGTTTTTCTATCTTCCCTATCATCTCCAGCATTACATAGATAAAATTTTCCTTAGTGTGTGGGCTGTACTTAATAAGACAATTTTTTGTATGTCTCTTAAGCTGGGGTTTCCAGGGATTCTTTCAATGTGTTGTTTTGTTCCATTTTTTATCATTCCAAGTGCACCTACTATCACTGGCACAACTCTTGTTTTCAATTTCCACATTTTTTCTATTTCAATTTCCAGGTCTTTATATTTTGACAGTTTTTCAAATTCCTTGATTGCTATGTTACAATCCGCTGGACAAGCCATATCAATTAATAGACAAGTTTTCTCTTTCTGGTTTTTAACAATAATGTCTGGCCTGTTTGCTTCAATTTTTCTGTCTGTGTAGATGGTGTAATCCCATAGAATGGTTACATCTTCTATTTCTGTAACCGGTGCTGGGTGATGTTCATACCAGTGTTTGCCTACAGCTTTTCCATAATGTTTGCATATTGCCCAATGTAAATATTGCCCAACTCTATCGTGGCGATTTTTATATTCATTTGGGGCAAGCACAGAACAGCCTGAGATTAGGTGGTCTATTGTTTCTTGGTGTTTATCACAAAACCTGCATTTTGGATCCATATTATTATGCATAATATTTGCCCCTGAAAGTTTCTCGTGAAAAGACTTTGGTCTTGTGCTGCAAGAATAAAGCCTTCAGTTTCGGACTTTAATCCAGATGCACGTAACCATCGATGAGTATTAACTTTGTCAACATTGGATTTATTGGTACGTACTGGATATTGGCCATGCAGAGGTTTGTCTTGCCAGCGCTGTTTCATCTGTTCAAGAGCTTTATCTTTGGCTTTCATTTTCATATTCTTTGCCGCAATAGTCGGCTCTTGGCTTCCGTTCTGCTTTTCTACAGAATCTACTAACTGTAAATCTTGTTTGAATTTACTGCCTTCTTTTATGATTGAATATTTTTTCTTTCTTTCTTCATGTTGCCTTACTAATTGTAACATCCAATCCTTTGTTGTTTCTATGTATGTTAGTAAGCCAATAGTTGTTGTCTTGTATGACAATTCCAGCTGAATAAGACCTCTTCCACCTTATTTACGGGGTATGTATAGACGGTCTACATCAGCCACTGGATGATGCATCTTATGCTTAGAAAGAAGCTTTCTTGTTTTAGCATCCATTCGCCTGATGTCGTTTAGAGTCCAGTTTAAGATGTTAAAGCTATATTGGACAACTGGGATTGCAAGGCTATTAATGGCCATAACTCTGTTCTGTGAATTTAATTCAGTTTTTAATATCATTCGTAGCCTTCTATAGTACTCTTTACGCACTATTTCTTTCATTTTTTTATGGTGAATGTTTTCGCTCTCATTTACACCTAGGTATTTATAAGCTTCTTCTGGTTTCAATTCTTTTATTGTTACAGCAGGGTCTAGGTTAATTGAGGATGTTTCTTGTATTGATCCACGTAAAACTGGAGCTTTAGCACATTTATTCAAATTAAATTTCATTCCAATATCTTCGCTGAAGCATTTTACAGTTTGCAGAAGACCTTCCAGTTCATTATCATTCTTAGCATATAACTTCAAGTCATCCATGTAAAATAGATGGCTTATTTTCTTTTGTCTATTTTATAACCACATTCTGTCTTATTAAGTTGACTGGTTAGTGCTATTAATGATATGCAGAATAGTAAGGGAGATAAAGAATCACCTTGAAATATACCTCTTTTGATGTTTATTTCATCAGACTTATAGGTTCCATTCATATGATTGAGGTAAAGGGTTGTTTTCCATATAGACATGCACTGTTTGATGAAATTGATGATGACGGGCGATATCTTGTATATATTTAAAGTTTATTATTATTATTATTATTATTATTATTATTATTATTATTATTATTATTATTATTATCTTAGAACAATGTTCTGTCCAAACCAGTTAGTTCTAAGTCGGTCTTGTTGGGATTATTTAAACAAATTAAGTTCATATCTCAAATGTCTCAATATAAGCCATACAAACGTAGGAAATACCAGTCAAATTAGTAGTTTTTAACAGGTTGTGTTGTAGAAATTGAATAAAAGCTGGTAGGACGTGTTTATTACAAAAATATTAAGGATAAATAAAGATTATATCAGTCAGTTAAGTGCCATACGTGATACACGCCTGGGCGATCATGTCTCGAAAGAGACATGACTGGCTGGGCAGAAGATTATCCCGCAGTAGTTTGCCATTGCTTTCTGCAGTAGACTGCTTGCCGACCAAGACTATAGAACCCAATCTGTCCTGTTATTTAACCCATAACTGGAAGGAATAGATTAATTAATACCTTTCCCAAGGGTATTTGCGCGTAAGTGAATACGCGTAAGTGAATACAATGGATTCAACTGGAATTCTAGTCTGTATCTTTAGAATTAACGACAATAATAAATGTAGCTAATCGAAACATTTGCTATAGAATAGCGAGAGGTTTGCAAAATTGTATGTTACAATGTTGTAAAATAGAAATTATTTCTTTCTCTACAACTTTACAAAAACAGTTAAATTTCTACAACACATTCAAAGCTAGTTGTACTAGCAGCGTTATTTTACATCATCATGAAACAATTAGTTGGAGATCATGATTCTAAAATTTTCAATCATGCCGAAGATTAGACAATGTTTGTCTTCTCAACACGCGACTGCAGTCTCTTTTCTGCTACCATTTACATAATGCTATCAAGCAGTTCAATTTAAACGCAGTACAATTTGTCAACAAGGTTTTACATTTTAAATGGTTGTATGTAAACCGTAATTTCTATACTATTTTTTTTCTTCTAGCACTTCTCGGTTGTTGAAATCTGTTTCAGATTCTTGCTTTCCAATCAAGGTATAACTAAAGAAATTGAAAGGGAATGTCAACCGTTATATGCTGTCTTTTTCATTTATGTTCTTTAACTGTTATCACTTTTTAATAATGTTTCTTTTCTCACATACTATCACTGTCAGTAGTATTTATTGCGTCTTGCTGGGTTTCTGCTTTTCTCAGTATCGAAATGATTAAAAAATAAATGATAGCTTATTCGCCAGTTCGTGCTGATTTTCTTAAATTTAATATTTCCTGCAATTGCGAAATTCACTACAAACTTTCTTCTCATCGTGTCTCCCAGAAACTGGAAGCATTCTATTTTAGGTATGTTTGTGGTGCAGTGGATATCGAAACTAGAAATCGGGGAGCCGAGTTCAAATTCCTGTCGAATTACTTTTCAAATAGTATTGGGAAATATATTAATCCGTTTCTTCTCTCAAGCGATGGGTTAAATAACAGGACAGATTGGGTTCTGTAACCTTGGTTTGTAACAAGTCAACCGCAAAAATGATCGTAACCTACTGCGGGAAAATCTTCTGCCTAGTCAGCCATGTCTCTTTCAAGACATGATCACCTAAGAGTGAATCACGTATGGCATTTAACTGAATGACTGATATGAATGAAAAAAAATGTTGGTAAGAAATTATTTAGTATATTAGGAAGAAAACTATTGTGGGGACCTACCTACAAATGGACTCGTCCACACCTTAAATTTGACTACCAACTCTAAGTGGGTAATCACTGAGTTCTAGCCACAAAGTGAGTGAATGAGTCAGTCAGGACGCCAACGAGAGAAAGTACTCTCCATTCCACGTTTATCTTGTACTACATTTTCTGAGAATATACTATTCAACCTTATGTCCGAGTGTTATCTTTCCATGGCCCTTCGGTCATAACAAAAAGTGAATTTTTTTCCTTTACTTGAAGATATCCGGATTGAAACGTTCTGTGTTTATCCCAGAGAGGCAGTTCTTGTAAAAAAAAAGTCTTTATATGAATTTCTTACAAAAGGTAGTAGAAAATGGTCTTGTTGCATGCTCAATACTTTATTTAATTCGTTATTTTCTTAAATAGTCTGATACTCGAGTTAATGTCTTAAATTATGCTATTATTTAGCCCATTGGATTAGGAGTATAAATGGTTTCATGCCTTTTCTCTCACTGTAAAGTAAACATAAATCATTACGTCTAAACTTGAACACGGCTCATCGATACTAATTACCGTTCGAATAACCTTTGCTCTATATGCGCATATTTTGAGAATTTCAAAAATATTATATTTCCAACATACTTATTTTTTGTAGGTGAAATACATTTACCAAAATGAATTACTTTTTGTGAAATATTGACTTGCATTTCATTAAAAATATTTTCTTATTTCTTTTCTCAATTTTACACCTGAGATATAGTTTATGCTACATGTTCCTTTGTATGGAAAGTATGATTTTTTTATTTACACAATCGAAATTTTTTTGTCTCAATGAAAGCAGTACAGTGTTTTGAGAAGAATCCTTTTCTAAAGTTATTTTCTCGCTCTTATAATGTTTCTCATAGGATCGATTTCATTCGTTTTAACGAATAAGAGACATTTTTGGTTTTGTTTCAAGCATGGATTCTATGGATTCTTAGCTCTTTAAGTATATCTTCTTTCCTTTTTCTTGTTTTCTCATCTCGTGTTCTTTATGAAAAACAGAAAGAATTCTTTTGTCAGTAAATTTTTCAGCATATCAGCGTATCGATGTATATTTGTATTTACGACATGTGCCAAAAGTTCTTAACGACTTCTTTCGCTCAGTATTCGGTCAGATCATTATTACTGTACAAAGCTCATTTGCTTTCCTGTTGAGAATCCCAAGGCGTTTCTTTTCTGTAATTATCTTTATTATTTGCTTTTTAATTTCTTTTTCTTTCCTACGATTTCTTAATTGTCTGTTTTTCTTCGCTTTTATCTTTTATTTTTAGTTTGGAAATCACCCTCTTTTTTGACTTCTATTTCGTTTTTGCATATCCTTTTTCTCTTCTTATCTCTCTTGCTTATATATAATCTTTGGTTGTAAATTCTTCCGAAAAAGGATATTACCCGCGCTTAATGAAGCCTTTGAGAGAGGTAGAGGATTTTCAATGATATCTTGAATGCATGCTGATAGAATTTTGTTCGATAAGCACAGATTAAAAAAGTTCCTCAGAATTCTTTAGCAATCAACAGAATAAGCGAGTGCATGCCACCCAGCAAAGATTTTTTTAAATTTAAATGTTTATCTAATAATAAGATAAAAAAGTAGTTTCAATATAGAAGCAGAAAAATGAGATGTTAATAAATACGGAAATTATGAAAATGAGCGCATGTCAATAATATTTTCATACTGTTGTACCAAAATATTTTGCATGATGAATTATTTTAAACCATACAAAGTATTTCTCAAAGATGAAAAGTTGCAAGCCTCTCACTCCTATATTAGTTGCTATTCCATGGAATATGATCAAATGAATGATATTCCTTAGTTATACCAGTTCTAACTTTCTATTGCTAAAACCCGGTATCCTACTCACATGATAAGGAACAACCCTCATTTCGTTGGTGAGATCTAAGTTCTACTCGGGCAGCTTCTTTGGTAAAACAGCTGCATAGTAGAACGGACTCGACGATGTTTCTCTAATCACTGTCGTAACATGTTAAAGTTTAAGGTTATCTTTTATTTTCCCCAAATAACTGCATGCTTTGAAGCTGTTGCTCTCTGCGTCTAGAGGTTTGTAATCTGTTCACAGGTTGAACATTATTTTTTTCTTTTTAATCATTTCACACCAAGCAAAGCAGCCTCACCATCACTGGTGCGCAGGGGGTTACATAAGAGGACAGTGATGAGAAAGACAGACAGGTTATAGGGGTGTCAACAAGGATGAGAATACTGGTGTGTTGAAAGTGGAGTGAACGGGGAAAAGAGCATGAGAGAAAGCATGCGAGTCAGTGTGATAGGAAATGACTATTGACCTTATATTTAAAGTCTTGCAGATTGTAGCTGTCCGGGAAGCAATTATAAAAAAGGGAAGTGCGACAAAAGAAGTTACCGCCCAGTCCTAAGTCTCTACAAACTTCAAACAATTTTTTTACTCTTGTTAGTTACCTAGTAAAAGCTTTGTAGAGCAAAATTATTGATTCACCTCATAAAAGCTCAACAATATTTACTTGTAGAAAGATTGTCAAGATTGCTCTTATTACTCATATAATATTCCCCTACATTATTTTCATTAATTATATATTCAGTTTATATTTTATTTTTGATGTTATTATAGCGTTTTGGCCGTCGTGATATCTGAACTTTTTCAGGTGTATATTGACATCGGTAACCTTTATTTATTCAACGGTGTGTAAACTGTCGTTTCAGGAATATTGCTTAGTTTCTTTTCCAATGACTTCAAGCTTATACTAATCGGAGCAGAAAAGAATAACAATAATAACTGGAAAAAATATTGAAATATTAATGGTAAAACTTCTTATTGATGAATTTTGTTACAATGAAGGAATCATATTTATATACACCTAAATCGATTATTTCAATGTAGTGTTAATTCTGAATTATTCAGAATATGTAGATATTACAGTTCATTCTAGAAGTATAAGTCTCACCCCAGAATTGTAAAATGCCTGTTCATTTTACAAGAGTTACTTAGTCCCGATCATATTACTGTAAAATGATTAATATTCT
Source organism: Ascarosepion bandense (assembly GCA_037127315.1). Taxonomy (NCBI): domain Eukaryota; kingdom Metazoa; phylum Mollusca; class Cephalopoda; order Sepiida; family Sepiidae; genus Ascarosepion; species Ascarosepion bandense. The sequence goes on along the minus strand of JBBBDQ010001826.1, from coordinate 642,805 downwards.
CAACAGAAATGTCTGTAATGTTCGTGTATATACAAGTTGGAAAATCTTACTTAATTTCTATGTATATCCTATGCTACATATATTTCTTTACATTTTCATGAGGTTATATTTTAGCAAAGGAAGGCACAATTACGTTATCTAATATATGCATGATTCTCATTGTTACATTTCTAAGAAAATATCTGTCACTTGAGGAACAGATAAATTCTTAACTAATGTAATTGAGTTTTGCTTTGCGAGAAAGGTTTGTCAAAGCTTAGTGGTTAGGCGCTTTTTTCTTGGGCATGATTAACTGTATGAAAGGCAATGCTGATTCCATTGTTTTTGATTTTTATTCTATTTGTGAAGATTATTCGTCAATAGGCCAATAGATAAGAATTTATCAAAACAAAATAGAAAAAAATATCTACTCAAACGCCTAATAATACCAATCTACTCAATAATAGCATTCCACATTTCCAGGAACCGGTCCGATAAAGGCATATATTCTTTAAGAAACTATTCTGTTTACTTATCTTTTTAAATCTGAGAATGGACACAGATTAATTTATAGTATCACAAATAATTAAACCCGTCATTTATAATTTGATAAAACGGATTCATTTATTAGGATTTTTTCTGGTTGAAATTGTTCTCATCATAACTTTGTACAAAGGTTTGAGGTTTCTGACTTAATCGCTATCATCCCAAAGATCCAATTGAAGATATATCAAATTAATTACAGAAATAGTTGCTGTATATTTTACTTCATGACGATTTCTCTTTCCAGAATAGGATATGTGAGAAAAGCCTCTTTCAACTTCCATAGAAATTACAGTAATGGTATTAATTATATTTTCAGTTATTGTGTATAGGTTGTTAATATATAAGAATATTTTTGTATAATCCAAAATTTTCTAAACGTTTTAATTTTAAGAATCGGTTCGCACAAACCGGTGCGAACCTGTAGGATGACACTACTGTGTGTAATCATTAAATATCAATTAATATATATTTATATTGATATAAAAATAATGTCGAAATGAAAGAAATGATGATTATACTGTCTATCAATTAATTTTTACTGGTTCTCGTGCATTCAGTTTTCTTGTAGTTTTTATGTAGTTCTTTGTTACCGCTTTCTTCAAATACATTCTGTAGAAGGCCTTGTAGTTTTCCCTTCCGTGTCGGCTATCACCCCTGTTTTATTTGTATATATTATATTTTTCAAATTATGGCCGCCAATGACGAATCCTGGCATGACTTCTAGTGTTCTTAGAATTGTTTTGCTGTATAAGTTGAATTGATCTGATGGTAATACACATCCTCTTTCTATCTTTGTCTTTGTACTGAACCTGCTTCCTATCGGTGTGCAGATGGTTTTCTGACACATAGATTTCTTGATTACGCTAATGACTTTCCCGAATATGATTATGTTGTCGAGCATCGCTACCAAGTTTTTTTGTGACGTACTTTGTCAAAAGTGTTTACGTAGTCTATGAAATACAGGTACACGTCATTCTGCACATATATTTCATTTTCTGACAACATTTAGATTTATTAATCTCACTTATTCTACTGACATGAAGTGAAGCGATTATATTGAATTAACTGCAAGGTTTGCTACTACGAAAGTTGTCTTGTACCAATCAGGTATTTTAATCTAAAATCATTTTGCACATTTATAAATATAAGATTCATCCGTGCGTTGAAAAATGTTGCTTATATACCTTGAGATTATTGATAAATACTAAATATATTCTGTAAAGTAATCTATTCTGATCTGGTTTACTAACGTCAGTCATTTTTCTCACTGCATGTATTTCTACAAATATTTTATGCTAGTTCTTTTGTTTTAACCTTGGTACATTGAAAACATTAATTAACGCGTACTACTAGATTAGCGGATGTGCGTTGTGGTGCAGTGGACTCGGAACGACAAATCGGGGAGCCGAGTTCGAATTCCAGTTGAATTTTCTGCAAATACCCTTGGAAAAGGTAATAATCCGTCAGACCCCTCCAGTTATGGGTTAAATAACAGGACAGATTGTGTTATATAGCTTTAGCTGGCAACCAGTCTACCTCATAAAGCAATGGCAACCTACTGCTGGATAAATTTCTGTCTTGTCTCTTTCGAGACATGATCGCCCAAGCGTGTATCACTTAACTGATTGACTAGAAAAACAAATATTTCTCATCGTTTTAGTGTTGAAATGGCTAAATGCAAGTAAAATTTATATTATAATAGTTTATTTTTTGTCTGTAGAAACCTCTTCCAGTTTCAAACATCGCTGCTCTATGCAATCTGTAAAAGTCTAAATGCATCGCGAATCGCCATCTTCTGACCTTCTTAAATCTAATGTCATTTTGTTGGATGCACGTTGCCTGTCATTAAATTTTTCGACTGCCCAGTATAATATCATCCATTTGGCAACGTCTGTGAAAAAAAAAAGAGCACGATAACACAATTCACTCAGCTAGAAATTTGGAAATGTGCATGCTGTACGAGTTTGCTTTCTCGCCGGAACATCAATGCAAACATTTCCGAGTGTTTCGATGTCAATCAGAGCAGTGTAGAGCATACGGTAAGTGTTGGAAAATATACCCAGTCAGCATCATGGTGTTTGGAGTCATCACTAGTGATACCGATATTATGCTTCTATTCATCTTGTCACAGGGACCAGACTCAACAGAGAGACATATATCACGTGCCTCGAGAAGGTAGTGTTGCTCTGGGTCAAAAGTGGGAGATGCTGAAGTCCCTATATCTGACAACATCATACCACAGAACCTAGTCATTGATATCATACAACTTCTGAGACCACATCACTTCTTATATCTGGGCAACTATCTCTTCAGACTACAAATCTCTTGATTATAATGCGTGAAGTGCAGTTTAGCGATATACTAAAAAAACTCTTTGTAGTACCAAAGATGAAATGAAGTCAAGGATAATAGCAGCATTCACCAACATAAACAAAAAGACCGTTTAGAAGACTTGTTGGAGCTTTCAAAATCGTCTGCAGGCTGTGATCAAAGCCAATGGTGATTTCATTGAATAAAGTTATATTTTAGTATTAGAAGATATTTTTGTGTAATTTTGGTAAATATATATCTTAAAATGTGATGTCAGTGTTATTTGCATTTTTGCAAAATTTAGGCAACGGTTTATAATTCGCATCTGCACGAAACAGAATACCTGCATATATAGGATGAGGCAAAAGACGCGTATTATAAGGAGGATCTACTATTTATTTAATTGTATAAATGTTGTTCAAAATGCACTTCTATATTAAAACAAGTTTCAATTATTTAGAATCCTGAATCATTATCATATCGGTCAACTTTTCTCTTTTAGTGCATTTGTATTTATTTCTTTCTTTAAGTTCCTCAGTATTTCTTGAACACATCTGATGAACAACTATTTTCAAATAGAAAACAATCAAAGAGTGTAGAGTTTGGTGACCTATTGTCTCTGCGAAAGAGGAAAATATTTTAAAAAATCAAACATTCAAAATGATTAAATAATTAACTCCTAAGGTGCGCAAATTTTGCTTCACCCTCTCTGATTAGAAACGTGCATATGAAAACCTTGTAATTATACACTTAAAAGTAAAAAGGTTTCATTTTTAATGGTATGGTAAAAATTGTAAACACGAAATAGGTATTACAGTATATATATACACACACACACACACACACACACATATATATATATATATATACATATATATATATATATATATATATATATATATATATATATATCAGTTGTTATCTAGATTTCCTGATCTGTGAACAAGTATATTCACATTAGATATAGGGGAAACTTCAGACAATGGAACGAATGTTTATTCATAGCACGCAAATCTAATGTTTGTATAACTTTGGAGATAAGATTCGAGCAAAAAAAAGTTCGGATATTTACCCATCAGCAGAATTTGATATGAAAAAATAGGACATATTTAACTCTAAGTGAAATCTATTCAGTTTTTCAGAAGACGCCCTTTCTGAAGAGTGTGAAAAGCCTCCACTCTGAGGAAATAGATTTCATATCAACATCGGTTAGAATACTACTTGAAACACTTGAGTTCGAGCGTTGGACACTGTCCAAATAAGCACTTCATCAATGAATGATTGCCTCTCTTTGAGATTCAACAGAGGTCGCCGTTTTATTGGCCGCTGTTTCGCATCTCTATTGTCAGAATATGAAAAGATATAAAAGCATCAAACAGCACTTCTTGCTTTTCAGCTTTCTAAAGATCAACTTCTTTTTTCAGTTATTTAAACAATTTTTTCTGAATATATCTACCTATCTGAAATAAGAAAATGAAATTTATTACCTCTTTATTTTCGATCATTTCATTATCTTAAAAATATTTTTCTCGTGTTATATAGATTCCATCGTTAAGTAAGGCTCACAGTAACCCCTGATTGCTGATACTAATTTTATTAATGTTTTTAATATGATTTTATATCAAATATATTAGTGCTATATGTCTAGTTTGAACATATTTGTCATACATTAGTATTGAACATATAATAAATCTATTTTCAGTAATACTCTCTTTCATTTATGAACACTTAAAATTAACGTTTCTTAATTTTAGATCATAAAAACTTATACGATGTAAATTTTTCCAACACTTATCTGTATTTTAAATTGTTATTACTATATTTATATTCTTCCAAGTTCTTCATCAGTTACAAGAGTTTCTGGCCAGTTATCTGTGTTCTTCCTATATTTCAATATACTCTATAGCAAAGTAAAAATATATTTTCTACTTTTATGCGTCTTGACCCTTCAAGACGTGAAAAATCTTTTAATCTTTTGTAAATTTATGTTAGTCTTTCTCTTTACGATCTTTGTAACTCACTATTCCGTTATCCCAAATCTTGTTATGTAATGATAATACGAATGTTAGCCGTTTGAATATAATGAAACATTTGGCATTTATTGATCGTATAAAAATCGTTATTGCAGATTTCAAACAATATTTAAATAACATAGGTTTCTAAAATACACTAAGTGCTATTTTTCTTTCCAGTATTGATGGGATTTTTTTTGCCTGAATAGTGCAGAATATCAACATCTTGATTATGTCGTTATTTACTGTTCACATATTATGTGCTATACATTTCAATTGCTGATGCTATTGGCAGTCTTCAAGTAATATGTTTTCTGTAAACTGTTACTGTTCTTTGTTTGTGATTCTGTAGCGTATTCACGAGGTTCGAAGAAGGATGATCAACGCAAAGTCATAGAGACTTAATCTGCTTAAAGCAATTGCTAACCATTGGTCTGACAAATCAATCTCATACAACTGACTCTTTATATTTTCCAGAACATGAATGACGTCATGCATCCCATACTTATAGAAGTTTTCATCTGACGAAGCCATTTAAGACGTTTAATCAATGATTCAGAAAACCTATTTGCAATGATTTTCTATTGGAAAACTGTAAGAAAATATTACCATTTTCTATAGAAAAGACCAATCCAGTCAGTCAGTCAGTTAAAGTGCCATACGTGATACACGATATAAAATTCAAAATACGGAATTCCTAGTTAAAAATACTGGTAAAATTCCAAAAGATACACGTACAAAAATGGTTTGGTTAATAATTGCTACAATATATTGGGCACGCTACACATTCCAACTGATGTGTGCAATATCTAATCTGCAGTTAGACAGTTTTTGGATTTTAGATGTAGTACATCGTTAGCCCAACTCAAATAATTTCGTTTTGTTATTGAAGAGTTACCAGGGAATATTTTGTCATATTTTTCTTTGTGAAAGTATATATCTTATTTCTGTTTCCACGTGGGAACAGAAATAAGATATAATAGTAAATATTCTTAAGACGGGTTACCATGTACTGATAAGGCGAAACAGAGAAATGAAATGACCCGGGTGCAGAGTAAGGTCTACCTTACCTCTTCCCTCACGAGGCCATCAGGTCAAGCTGTTGAGAAATCGTGGTTGGATGCTTAAGCGATGATTCCCAATAAAATTAGAGGTGTTGGTAGTCAGCACTTCAAGAAAAATGCTTTTGAATTCTATCAAAACTGGAAAGTAAAATCTAGGAAACACCTGCTCAGATATGGAAACAGTACTTCAATTTCGTCTTAATCCGGCTTTTATGAAGGTAGAGAAGAACATGAGGAATCAGGTAATTACTGGAGTAATACAGGGAGCCAATCGTTTTGCATGCATTTTTAGCGATAGATAGTATATAAAATTTTGTTTTGCGGACTTGCGTAACTAATTGGACTAATATCCTCTGAAGGCGCAGAGAATTTTGGAGGATACAACAATTCATACTGACTGGCAATATATGGGCGTCAGATCTGTGGTTATAGAATTGAATAAGTTTGTATTTGGAGACATTGAAGGTAACCAGCCAGTATTTCTCACATTGGAGAGTTTTTGTTCAAGGTTTTATGCGATCGGATAAAAATTTCCGCTGCCAAACTCTGATCTCCTATTTTTTTTAGATACTACCGTTTATCGTTATGTCATCAGTATAGATGTTTACAGATGATCAGAGTATATTTTCATGTAGATCTTTTATGTAAATCAGAAGGACAGTTGATCCTGAAAAGCGACCCCGGGAGACGCCTGCCTTGATTGCTATTGTCTTGCAAGATTAGACGTTAATAATTATGTTCAGGAATCTACATGTTCAAAAGGACATTATAATAGAGGAATCTCTTCCAAAGATTTCATAGGTGAATAACTGGTATAGTAAAACTTTGTGCGATACATTGTCGAAGCATTTAGAGATGTCTATTGATATGATCCTTGCAGTGTGTGTATCATCAAGGGCTTCGATAATCTTGTGTGCATTTATGGTTAGTACGTTAAGAGTGTATCAGAATAATCCAAGCCAATTCTGCTTGTTATACAAGAGATTATTATTTTCCTTAAATTCTTCCGAAATAGATGCTTTTCCTCAGTTACAAGAGTTTCCAACCAGGAATCTCAGTTCTTCTAAAATTTCAATATACTCTATAGCAAATAATAAAAACACATTTTCTTCTTTTATGAGCCTTGACGTGGGAAAATATTTTAATCTTTTGTAAATTTATGTTAGTGTTTCTCTATACGATCGTTTACCATTAATTATTCTGCTATCCAAACTCTTGCTATGTAATGGTAGTATGAATGTTAGCCGCTTGATTATAATGAAACATTGACAACCATCTTGTTGATAGTGGCCCCAAGAAGTTTGCTGATTTTATTAGGAGACTAATGTGCATGCATTTCGAGGAAGAGAATCAGTTTCCTGCGATTTTGAGAACCAGAAATATGCCAGCCAATTTGCACATGTTTATAAATGATTCATCATTCAAGGATCAGTTGAATACTTTTGCTAGAGTCTGGGATAATTCTAGGTTGATATTCATAAGGGTGACTACTGGAATGTTATCTGGGCCAGTAGTTTTTTGGGAAACCATGTTTTTGAAACGTCTTGCTAGGTGAGACTTGAGACGTGAGAAGTTGTGGATGGTATGTCCTTTGTTGTCTAACAATGGGTTTGATGCAAATATCGAGGTTAAGTGATTCATTTTGCATGCCTTTGGGTTATTTCTAATAGTAGGCACTTCAGCTTTGCCCTTGTTCATGATTTCGCTGGGGACCTTCCCAGAATCCACGATATCCAACCAGTTTCATTTCAACCTTGGTCTAGACAGCTTGAACGTAGCTACACCTTGCCTTTTCTAGAAATTTCTTGCAGAGACTGCGGGTAGTTTTGAACAAAATAAGAGTCAGATTACACCTTTCTTTGCGATACACGCTGAAATATTGGTTCCCTTGAGCTATGGCTGAAGCGAATTAAAAGGTAAACCAGGTTGACTGAATTTTGCTTAAATTTTTAGGGAATGATTCATAAAAACAGTTGTTTTGGAGACAGAATATTTTAAGAAGGTTGGAAGAAGTGTTTCCATCACAAAAAGCTGTCCCAATCTGCCATCTCATAGCGATAACCGTTCTACTGAATGGTAAACCATGGAGTAAATGTGGACAGTGATAAGAAAATGACTACCTGTGACAATGGGTAGTAAACTGTTTGCTGTGTATTTCTACTTTCGGTAAAATATTCCGTGAAGAACATATTCTCAAATATGAACTTCGTTTATATATCGGAAAGCTATAATATAGAATACTATTCCAATGTTTTGGGGACTACTCTGACGATTTTTGGTGTAGAAAATCATCATAAATTGTTTAAACGCTTAGAAATTGGACATTCTTGTTTTACATTTTCTCTGATATACAAATAACATTAATAGCGTTCAGTTATATCTTCGGAGATCAGTCAGAGAACTCAGAAGATATAAATCTATTGCGCGAAGCTACTGCAAACACATACGTTTTTCTAATTTGTTTTACTATCTACATTGAGTGTGTGGATTAGGAATAAATAAAGTGAATGTGATAAAATATAAATGGCTATTTATATATATATATATATATATATATATATATATATTTTATAAGCGTTTCACCCCGAGCAAGGCATGTCTACGCAGGGGGCTACATAGAATGGAGACAGGATGATTAAATATAGGAAATGTCAGTGGGTGGGTGATAGGCGGGCAGGGATACCGAGAATGGTTAAATATAGGAAATGTCAGAGGGTGGGTGATAGGCGGGTAAGGATACCGAGATTGAGGGTTGGGTAGATGAGAGTGTTCTGAGAATAATTGGGAGTTAGGGTGATAGGAGGTGTCTATTGACCCTACATTTAAACACCTGGAGATTGTAGCTGTCGGGAAAGCAGACTTGTGGAAGAGAGTTCCACAGGCGGGTAGCGCGAGAAAAGAAGATGTTGGAATAGAATTTACGGTTACATCTTATCTGTTTAACTGTAAAAGGGTGGGACCTAGTTGCTAATCTAGTATCTCGTGTAAATTCCTGCTTAGGCGGCACCAGTGATCTAAGCTCATCGGAGCAGAAGCCATGAAAGTACTTGTAGAAGAGGCACAGGGAAGCCACATCACGCCGGTGAGAGAGTGGTTGCAGCCGGTCTGCCAAGTCAGTATCAACCACGTTACAGATACTCCTTTGTATTTTGTCAAGAAGCCCAAGGAGAGCAGCAGGGGCACCCGACCAGATATGGCAGCAATATTCAATACACGGGCGGATGGTAGATTTGTATATGTGCAGAATAGATTCAGGTGGGAAAAACTTCCGGGCCCTGCACAGAGAGCCGACTTTCATAGCATCAGATTTGGCAATGGATTCGATATAGTCATTCCATTTGAGGTCCACCGAAAGTGTAAGGCCAAGGAGGCGTAGTATTTTACTCTCTGGGAGGCTAGCCTGTCCCATGATAATGGGAGGTAGATGCGATTTTCTATGGTGGTTAGTTGATAAGAGCTTGGTTTTAGAAGCATTGAAAGTTACTAGCGATTTCCTACCCCAGGCTACTATTACACTAGGCTATCTCTAATAGTTTCAGTGGTGATTAATATAAAATAATGGCTGCTTCCTCTTCTATATAAAAAAATGGAATCCTGTCTTAACATTTCGCTGAGGTTGGATGTGAAAATTCTAGCAGTAATAAAACCTTGATTCAAATCTTCTTTTATGTTTCGCAAAATTTCAATACTTGGAGAATCAGAAATATTTGTATGTTCTTTCAGCTTTGCACATAAAACTTTGGCACAAACATTTGTCCCTCTTAAATCAGCACACACTTCTTCAGTAGATTTCTTGTTGTTGGTCCTTATTACTCTCGTTTTCGTATGTCACTTGTGTGTTACTTTCTCTAAGCTTTTATTTCTCGTTACGTGTCCGGAAATCTCTAATATCTTTTTTTCAAATTGTAAGTATATATTTCATTACTGTTCCTATATTTCCTTAAAATCTCATATTACTCATATGTTCTGTTCATGATAGTCGTAATATTCGTCAGGAAAACCTTACCTCTATCGCTTTAAATTTCAGTCTCATCTGTGACGAGATAATCTAGGATTCTTTGTCATATACGAAATTATATATTATGTAGATCTTCAACGTGATTTTCTTTATTTTTCTGTTTCTGAAGATTAAATTAATTATAATGTAACGAGGGGAAAACATATCATTGAGGTATGCATATAACTCAGTCATATATTGTTTTTGTTCTTATATTATATGGCATATATGTTCACATACATCTAGAAATATACATAAAACGATGTATGAACAGATGTGTACAGCGTTTATCGTTTTTCCAGCAAAAAATCATTTTATTCAGTTACTGAAAAATAATTGTTGAAAAAAATATGTTGAAAATGTGCGTGTAAATGCAATCAATATTATCTAAATCGACCTGTAAGGGTCAGATAATTTATTTGAATATTTGACGTAACAAACTCATCCTTCACTCTGGTTATAAATATTATTAAGAGATTTAACTACACATCATAACAAGCCTATCGAAACTTTTTCGCGATTCCGTAAAAAATGTTTCTAAATGCGACACAACGCAACACACCATTTACACAAAATCAAATCCTCTTTTTCCTTCGAGTTTTAAACAGAAATAGAAAGTTCCACTTATAAAGATTATATTTCGTTCAAGAAATCTAACGCAGTGTTAACAACACTGACGATGGTGCTTCCGTGAACACTTCAGCTTTGACATCTTCTATTTAAGTGTAAAATATTTTCTTCTTCGTTTCTATTCATAATCCTCACTTCCTACGACATAATATTTAATTCACAAATCATTTAGCATCATCATTTTCACTGAGTGACTCTCGAAACCTATATCAGGTGACTTCTATCAAAATCGTAATCAGGTTGGAAGCTGAGATAGTTACATATTAGCAAATAGACCCAGAAATATTACCAGGGTTCGTAAAGTATGCAGATGACACTGTGAAATGCAAAAGAGGAAATCACAGGATCTTACAGGGGTAGTGAAAAAAAAACGAGAAGAAAGGACTAAACACGACTTGCAAAACTACAGAAAAGACGAATGCATGGTCGATAGCAAAATAAAGAGCAAAACCTTCAAATTAGATAACAATATCAAAACTGATATAAATAAATAACATATCTGAGAGGCGAAGACGGAAAGTGACAAAGTAAAATCTTAATGCCTATTTGAATAGTAAAAAATGCCTTCCAAAGCTAAGCAAATCTAAACTCATATACAAATGGAACTTTGTCTGTGTGTGTGCGTCTGTGTGTGTGTGTCCGTTACCTATAGATTCCGAAACGGCTGAACCGATTTTCTTCAAAATTTACACAATTGTACTATAAGCATCTACGAATGTTTGTAGCTAGGTTTTGTGTCGAGGTACCCCCGATAAATATCGAAAATCGATAATCGAAAAAATCGGGTTATAGAAGAAATGCTCGAATTTAATGCCCTCATAGACAAAGACATAAGAAATGATATTCAAATGTTTCAAGGTTGCAGTTCTTACAATAGTGCAGAAAATCGATAATATATATATATATAAAAGGCAAGATGTTTGTGTGTGTGTCTGTTTATCTGCCAGTATATCTGTATTTTTTCAGCCATTTTATTTTAGTTTTTGCTTCGGGTTTGGCTCTAAGCAGGTATAATTGTAGTTCTTAGTCTCAGCCATGATACCATTTACTCAGAGCACTTATTTACCCTATAAAATTCAGTTAACGACAAAAAAACTTATTTGATATCGATACCAGGAAATCAAAATTTCACTTACATCCATTCATTTTTCTGTCAGTGTACGGCTTCGCTTTAACTGGAAACAGCTATTGCTTTTTAGTCTTTTGTGCCAACGTCCAAAGAGTCTGAGCTCCAGAACCATGGATTAGTTTTAAAGATTTCATTACACCCGAGCAACTCTGGGCCACAGTGCTAGTTATTAATAAACAGAAAATCTCGTTTCAAAACAATAGCAAGAGAAATAATAATATAATAAGAAGAATACTGAGAATACCATGTACTGAACATTAGAACAGTGATAAAGTTTTAAAGAAAATAAAAGCCAATGGTACACTTACATTTAACACGGGGAAAAAGACATTTGAAAATTCCAAGTCACATAATGAGGAAAGAGGGATTGAAAATATGATTTTCAGGAAACATTGAAAGCAAGTCGGACAGAGGAAAACAAAGCTTAACCTATCTAGCAAGCTTGGATCAATGGATGGAGAAACAAATCTTATAAAGATAATAATGATGAAAAAAGGCTTGGAAGTAATTCTGCACATAGGACAGATTGAATACAAAAGAGGCAGAGGAAGACAAAGCATAGCCTACCTAATGACCTTGAGTAAATGCGTGGCGAAACAGGGGTTAGTAGAGATAATAATGAGAAAAGATGGCTTGGAAAATTTAATGCTTATAGGACAGAGCGAAAACAAAACAGACAGAAGAAACAAAGCATAATCTACGTAGAAGGATTGATTAATTGGATGATTGAACAAAGTTTTAATAGAGATAATAATTAGGAATAAGAGATGGGAAAATTTTTACACCAAGAATATTTTGAAGACAAAAAGGACTAAGGAAAACAAAGCATAACCTTCTTCGCGATATTGAGTAAATGGGTGGCGGAACACTGTTTAGTAGAGGCAATAATGAGAACCGAAGCCTTTGAAAATTTGATACACATAGGACAAATTGAAAAAAAAAACAGGACAGAGTAAAACAAAGCATAAAATATCTAGTGATCTTGAATCAATGGGTACCGGGAGAAATTCAGTAGAGATAACAAAATAACAATTTATTAAATAATGTAAATGAGAAAAAACTGTGGAGAGGCGTAATTTCCAAATTCTGAAAGGACACATTTCATAATAGAAAAAAACAAAATCCCATGTTTTATCATATGTAAATCTTGCATTTTATAGTATAAATGAATGTGTCCCTGAATATGAAAACTGTCCAAACAATTATAATTTCATTATTGGTTATTTTGGTGAAGTGCCCATATAACTATGTAAACACCGAATTTGTCAGTAATAATAACAACATAAAAAACTTTAAATTATCTATTTTCTCGAGAATAAATACATGTATTTCAGAGAATTTGCATATACTTACCGTTAAACCTCTATGAACGAATATTCTTCAACATTTAACATAATCTGTCTGCAGTTCACTTGTGTCAAAGAAGGCACGATGCTATTTTTTCAGCATTTTTCAATGGCAATCAGAGATCTTTCGGTCCTATCATTAAATGAATTAATGCTCTGACACAACCAACTAAGAACACTTGCCTGCCCTACTTTGAGCGACTGGAGTATGTGTTGGAATTTCTCTTGATATTTTGTGTGTGTTTTTCTAGGATATTTTTTCTTGCTGTCTATTGCCCAGATATACGAAGCTAATCACTGGAAATTTTCTGATGAAAGAGAAAAACAAATTACCAAAATATTCTTCACCTGAATGAACAGTAAAAGAATAAATATAAAATAAATCCACATTAAAAGTCGAATTCACGAAAGTCTACATATAGATGTGGGCAAAAAACTATGTAGAAGAATTTTAGGTGATTAAGGAATCGGAAAAAGAATAAGACTGCAGTTCAGTCGCTACAGAGCAATGATCTTGAAATTGCTGTAGGTGAATCATTTTTAGTAATTCCTAATGTTTCTCGTATTCGTTCATCTCTATTAAAAAATAATTCCTCATTTTCTTTCTGAGTTTAAACTTGTGTTCTTTTTTCTTTTGCTTTTCTTTTCAGTTTATTTGAGATATTTTGTACATTTGTTGGTTCTTCGTTCTAATGGATTACATAATTCCTTCTTTCTTCCCGTTTCTGCTGTTTGCTAGCTTATTTGATTTATTATGTTTTCTTCAATTTTTCACGATATTTTTATCTTCTGCATTAGTCCATTTTTCATTCTTTGTCTATTCTTTTTCATATCATTTTTCAAAATTTCATACGTTGTCTTTTAAATTTCATGTATCATATCTTCACTCAAATTTTGTATTCTATTTTTCATTTTTTTTAATTCCATATTAATTTGACTATACTTCTGGGAAGAGTTAGTATTTACACTATTCATATTGTTCAGATCATTGTCCTCGTCTTTACTGCCATCTCATTTACTTTGTCTTTATGAACACATGGCCCAATAGATATAAACTTCAGTCAGTTCCAGTGACTTGTCCTAAAGAGTTGTGAATTCAATACCAGACTACAGCAGTGCTAAGCAAATAACCCAGAGAGTTAAGTTAAAAAAGATATACATAAATGTTTACCAGCAGTTGCATCGCACATGGAATTAGAATGGTATACCCCAGTGATCATAATAAAGTGTTCGGTTCGAAATTTCTAGCACCGGAAGAAGACCGTAGGTTACAATAGCCGAAATGTCGTAAAAATGGTGGTATTGATGAAGGCAATAGCCCAAACAATGTAAAATAGTGTCCATATTAATTATTTCTTTCGCATCCATATTTCCTGTGTCTGGTTTTTATCCTTTGTTCATTCTCAAGTCCTTAATAGTTGTGACTTTCTTTATTTGTTATTTATTGACTCGCTCAACCGATAAGCGTTCTCAACCTTGAATATATTCACTGTCCATTTTAAGTGTCTATTTTCGATCATATTCTCCAGTTTATGTTTTCTTTTCTTTTTTTTTCTCTTCCTCTAAAATGCCTTTCTTTTCTTTCGTTTTTAATCTGACTGTCATTTGACCTCGTTTTTGTCTCTCAATTCAATCAAATTTCCAAAATTTCCCGAATATAATCACTTTTTCTTTACTTATGATACTTTCATGCATAGTTTTTTCTTTTCTTGATTTTCTTTCTTTTAATTTTTTAAAATTTTTCACAGACTTAACGTCGCAAACCTCTTGCTAGTTTATCTCTGTTTCCATGGAATGTGTTCAGACGAGCAAAATTTCATAGTTCCAACAGTTTTTACCTTGACATCTAAGATCCACCACACGCATATTGCAGTGGCCAAGTCAAATTCTCTTTATATTTAATTCTACTCGAACAATTACATTCTACGAACTACTATTTTCTGGAACAGATTAACAAGAGGATGCAGCTCTGATCTTAAGCTGTACAAATCTGTTAACTGTCGCACCCTCACATATCTGCATATATTGTGCATCTTACTCAGCAAGTCTCTATCTCGAGAGATACTTAGGCCTTAGTACAGGGTGAATATTATTATTCATTATTATTAGTTCGTATTCTATTTGATTCTATCTTTCATTAACACTTTCATAAGAGGTTTTGTTTACCATTTTTAACATATTATTTTTTCTTTTGAGGTATTAACATTTTTTGTGATTTTTGCTCGTGTTCTTTTTTACACTTCTCTCATTTACCTTCCAATTTTTCCAGCATTTTCACTTTTTCTCTCCCCCCCCTCTCTCTCTCTCTTTCTCTCTCTCTTCCTTTCTTTTTCTCTTTAATTCTTCATGAATTTGATTTTTTTTTTGTTATTTTCACATTTTATTTTTTACTTTCATTCTCTATTTTCACGTTCTTTTTCGTTCGGTACTCTTTTCAGAATGTTCTCGTTAAATCTTTCTTTCAATTTTCAAACTCCTACATATATTTTTCTTTTTCATTTCACCTTTATTTACACGTTGCTTCTATGTTTCTTTTTAGTCTTTATGTGTTTTCTCTTTATCACGTTTTCTTTGCTTATGTTCTGATGAAGAAATCAATAGTTTGGCACAAGACGGAGACTTGCCAAATTACTATCATGATTGTTTGCGTATCATTAATATATGTGACAAATATATATTATATATTAATGGAGAATTAAATTACTAAATTAATGAATGAAATTGCACAAACAGTTTCTGGCAGGATTCATCTATCTATCTATCTATCTATCTATCTATCTATCTATCTATCTATATATCTATCTATCTACTGCAGAATATCGCTTCTATATGGCTGCTAATGTTTATAAATTCATCTACTTTCAAATAGACAATTCGTATCTAGTTGAATTCGGAACGGCATGAATTATCCTAACGTTTGTTAACAAGTCGAATGCACGTGAAGCATGTTTAACTAATAAAAATAAAACTATAAAAAAGTAAAAGTATCAGAATAACATGTTTCTCCATATCTGATTCTTTGATGAAGCTTTAATTAAAATTGAAATATGTTACATTGATAAACGACTTCTATTTGTTTTTTGTCTTAACATTTTGCCATATTCTTATCCGTGTTTGATTTACTTTGATCCCAGACATCTTGTCTGAACATGGATCTACTTCAGGAAAACAACTATATTCTATTCGTCTATACAAAACTCCTATTTTATGTTTACTTCATTAGAAACAGAAGAAACTTCTGACTGAACTGATTTGCTGAAAAATTTATACCAAACATTGCTGATACAGTACTGAAGAACACAATAGATGTTTTCCAAAATACAACCCCGACTATCTTCTTACATGCGCAGAAGAACTCAAACTTGGTGAATAGCATGCCAATGACGTGGTTTCATCAATTCTCAAAATACTACCTTTCTAACACACCGGCTGAAAGCATACGACAAAATAAATTCTACATCCATGATATATAAATAGATTGACTAAAACAGAAGCTTCATAATAGAGGTACACAAATTAGATGAAAGTCATGTAAGTGCCATATGTCGTACATGCTTGAGCGATCATGTCTATTTCGATCCATTAGTGGTTAGGTGGGTTGACATTTTTTCCTGTTGTAGACTGGTTACCAACCAAGGTTACAGAACTTAATTTAATTAACTATTCAAACCCTACCTAGAAGAAAAATATATTGATTTATAACTTCCCCAAAGGTATTTGTGTTTAAGCGAACGAAACGAATTTAACTTCCTTTCGAACTCGGTTCTCTGATTTATCATTCCACGTCGATATCCACTGCACCACAACGTACGTATACATAGAGAGATTACATAAAATCGGTGATTCAATCCTCGTTTACAGCATTTCTAAGGCCACACTTTCTATCACGGAAACGGAGGCTTTAATTAAAATTTGCCACAAGATTAAGAAAGATAACAATCTTACATCATTAAACAAAAGACAATTTTAAAATTTCATATAAGGTATCTTATTAACCGCCCTTAGAAATGAAACTGCATTTTGCTAAATATATTTTCTGCCTTTCAAAAACTTATCCAAGAATAAAAAAGACTTAATAATAGAAACCAACGTCTACATTGCATAATTAGTATTCTTATTTGACAATGTTTACACAAATGTTACAGAACAATGAGTAATATGGACACAAAAATTCAACAAATTAACAAACTATTAAAAATTAAAACAAATCCTGATACAGATTAATAGACCACAAATCTACGTCACCCATATCTTACCCAAATTACGCAAACCCAACATAACTATCCAGCCAATTGTCTCCGAAATAAAAGTTCGTCTCAAAGTTAGCTACACTTAGTGCAAAATTCTCTAAGTCAGATCTTAAGCACAATGAATTAGACACACCAAAGAACTAATCTAGAGGAGATAAAATATAAACATTGAAAACAAGTTTATGGATAGTATACGAAACAGTATACGAAAATATACAAAATGCCTCAACATATTGAGAAACTATCTACAAAAATTAAAAAAAACTATCCCCACCTGTCCATAAAATTGTAAAACTATGTAAACTAATCACAAACGACTGTTTCTTCTCTAATAATAAAAAAAGTTATAGGCAATATTTCGGCTGATCTATGAGGGATCTGTTACTAGTATCCTGGCTTGTATTTTTAATAATTTGTAGTCTGGTCAATTTCACTACATCATACTTAAAACTTTACTTACTTAAGATACTTCAATAACGTTAATTTATTGCATCCTCACAATATAAATGTATTAGATATATAAAAGAAACTTCATCCAGGTGGACCTATCATCGAAATCAAACATGGATTTGAAATAAACAATTCCTTACCTTTCCTTCGACATTTTGTTAATAGGTCAAAATAAATTATGACATATTTAGTCAACCCACTAATAAAAAACTATTGAATTAATTTATATTCCCACCAAAGGCAAAAAATAAAGTAAAGATAATTCCCAGAATTCCAACTCAGAGTGCTTAGGATATGTAGTCCTAACACATCAGTGAAAAAGTGAAATATATTGAAAATATTTAAACTTTAAAACTACCAACATCATTTCAAACTCAAAGCTGGAAAACGAGGTTACAGAGTATACAAATGTAAAAACTATAACCAACAATAAAATTTCAACAGCACAAAATTCTTAATCTTATCTTGTAACACACTTTCTATAAAACTTGTAAATTAATTTGTTAGACCTAATATTAAGATGATTACTACAAGATCCAGAGATATAACCAGATGACAATACTTTTTAAATAAATTGTTTCCAATATAAAATCACTTCTCAGGGAAAGATATCCCGATGTGAAAAAGCTTGTATCTGCAGAAACAAAAAGAATTTACGTTTAGAAAAAACATTCATATTCTCTCATAATACGCAGGAACAAAACTCTCCATGACATTTATTTTGCAAATGCCAATATAACGAAAAAAACAGAATATATATATATTTTTTACTCAGAAATTACTTCGAGGCCATACTGATAACAACATTACCAAATGTAAAACACGTCAACAATGTCAAAAATATTTATTGTGTTCTTTCTTAAATAATTTAACTTATATTTACATAAAACAAACAGTAGATATGCAAAGCGTTTTAAGATCAAGATACGAAAAGAAAACAAATATAATCAGAAATAGATAAGCACACACGCACGCATAAACATTAACAACATACATTATCAACTGAATTACCCATAGACAAGTAAGAATTATTAACCAATTACGTGCATGAAGGAATATTTGCGTTACTTTTCAATTGATTTCTTGAATATTCAAATGGACTTGTCGACCCTCCGTAAATTTGAAACGCCACAAAGTACACTAACGTTTGCTTTCCAATTCAAATGCACGTGAGACATTATTAACCAAGCAAAATCATACAACACAAAAAGTAAAACTGACATAATTACATTTTTCTCCATATATCTGGTGAAGATCGAATAAATGCGAAGCATGTTAAATTGATAAACGTATTCAATTTATACTTTATCGTATTTATTATTTATTTCTTTATCTACAAATTCTATCCTTGTCTGTTCATATCTATTTATTAAAACTAGCTAAATTTTCTCCATTTTATATTTTTTATTTCGCGCATGCGCCAAAATAAAAATAAAAAATATTTTAGGTTTTATTTTGAACTTATATATATATATATATATATATATATATATAAAATGAATTAGTAGTTGACAATATATATATATATATATATATATATATATATATATATATACATATATATATATATTGTCAACTACTAATTCATTTTTTATTGCATGTTGTTCTGTTTGTCATTCGCGCCGGAAATTAAACCGAATCTTGGCCCTGAGAAAATTTCAATGACCCCATCACGCCTTACATATGGCCAACTAACATTCCGGTTTTGATCACTTTGATTATTATTTTTGAGATGTATTTGAGAGAGAGAGAGAACAACAGCAAAACAGTCTGTGTGTAAAAGAGCATCATGAACCAATTTGGTCTGACAGAAATTCAGAAACGGCAAACTGATCTATTTGTCATTCGCCCAGAAAGCACCAATACAAAAATCTGAGTGACTGAGCGTTATTCTGAGAATATGGTCCCTCGTATCTCTAAATATTATATATAAATAAAAGAAAACCATTTTTCTCTCTCATTTTCTCATATAATATAATGGCTGGCCGCTCGTATAAAAGAATACCCGGCTAATCGAGTGGATAGTTGATACCCATTGCAGATACCTGTCAGGTACATTTGTTTTTGTTTAGCACTCACAGAGCTCACCTGTGGTTCATACTGCAACTATTCTGAGAAGACCTTAGTTAAAATATCGGGGAAAGAGTTCGTTTTCTGGTATGAACAATTTTGAACAAAGTCACGAAGTTCAAACCCACGGTCAAGACAACTTGTGTAATAGACCTTGCCTAAACATCAAAGGCTGTTCAAAAAAGCTATCTATCCAGTTTCACTGGTAGGGTTTTCAAGAATTTTCCCAAGGTGTGGCACGCTCGGATAGCTACCTTGAAAAATCGACCATTGCGAGATTCGAACCCAGACATCATGGTCAGAAAACGAATGTTCTAACGACTATATATATATATATATATATATATATATGATTCATTTATTGATTGATTGATTAAATTGTTTTTAAGGCTTTTACTGCTGGTTTTTTGTAAGCATAAAATATGCTCGCATTATAAGATTTTTTTTAAATATCAATGATTTACTGATACATGTCTGATTATTTAACGCCGAGTTTAACCCATATATTCAAAATAATCGAATAATAAAACGAATTTATGTAAAAATATCAGAAAATTGCAGTGAGTAAATTGAGTATTCTATCTACATTGAAATAAATAGAATTCTATGCAGAAATAAACTTGA
This sequence comes from Ascarosepion bandense, assembly GCA_037127315.1. Lineage (NCBI taxonomy): Eukaryota > Metazoa > Mollusca > Cephalopoda > Sepiida > Sepiidae > Ascarosepion > Ascarosepion bandense. The sequence continues at coordinate 622,398 of JBBBDQ010001826.1, read as the reverse complement.
AACTGTTTTTGACTACAAAAAGTTACCTTTCAAAATTTCAGCTAAGAAACATGAATTAGAAACCAAGAAAAGAATACTGAGCTTTTATTAAACATCAGTTCTTCAATATGACCTAAACTACTGGTCCATTCCGTCGTAAATGACAAGGAAATTTGACACGATATATATATATGGTGCTGCACAATTAACCTGGACATTGTATTCAAAATTGCCACAAAGGGTAACATTTGTATTATGAATAAAAAAGACACACCTGATACACCATGAGGAAAGATAATTTGAAGAAAGTAAAACTCATAGGCATAAGTGAAGCAATTTTAGTTGAGGTTAAAAATCAAATAACCAAAGTAAATAGTTGTATAAATGAATAACGGAATGGCGACTATGATGGATAGTAATGACGCAAACACTGCCCATAGTCAGAAAAGATAAAATTTGTCTAAAGTTATAAATGACGATATACTGAACAAATGTCAACCCTCAATATCTTAATAAAATATGTTTTACGTCTCAAATTCTAAAACACAATCAGATAGAAACACTGGTGTCCCGATAGATTGATAGATGCTGAAGAATAATTCCAAAACCTAATAGCAATCCTCCCACAGTTGAAAAGACAAATGAAATTAATTCTTCAGTCTAAGATTAGTAATCCTACATTATTAAAATTAGATAATGATGTCTTTTGAAGCTATCGCCCTGTCAACATACTCTCGAAATATATGAATGAATCTTAAACGTAATTACTAATTGAATGAAAAGCAGCCATGCGGACAGGTAGTTTGAAGGTGTGACTACTCGACAATAGACATTTCATCTAAAGCAGATTATTCGGAAAATAGAAAAAAACAACTTTGTCTTGTGTTCGTTGCCTGTGAATAGGTATTCAAATGGTCAGAACATGTGACTGTTTTTTGAGCAATATATTAAAAGGAAGTGTATACAATTATTGAGGATATGTACAGCAATAAATGGACTACGCAGAAGAGAAGTATCAGATAAAGGGAGACAATCTAGCATATATATATATATTTACAGTAACCCTTAAAATATCTTATGGAAAAGTAAACAATGAATGTGCTATTTTTGTGAAGTACGTTGTAGTATAATGGATATCGTCTCGGAATTAGTTGTATTCACTTACGACCATGTACTCTTGTGAAAGATATGAATTCTTATCTTCTCCCTCCAACTATGTGTTAAATAGCAGCACAGTTTGAGTTCTATAACATCGGCAGCCTTTCTACTGCAGAAATAAATGGCGACATATTGCTGGGAAATCCTCTGTCTAGTCAGTCACGAAAGAGACATGATCGCCTATGTGTGTATCACATATCGCAGCTGATTGACTATTTTTGAAAACAATTAACTCATATCGCAATAATTGAAGAAAAATACATCAGTCATTTTTCCACTGCCATCTGTAGCTACCTTGTGTCTTTTCTATGAGTATGTTCATGGTAATACTTGCGATATATTACTGTATTTATTTGATGGTTTATTGTTATTAAATATAATATTTACATTGATCAGTCTGTTATCCTCGCACTTGTTGCCATAATGTTATGGTGCCCTATTTGCAGGTAATGAACTCGTACTCCTTCAATAAATACCAACCTGCTTGACTTCCGGGGAGGCAGTCGTGAAAAGTTTGAAGGCAGTCATAAGGCAAATAATACACTGATTATTGTATATACGTTCTCTTTTTCTAATGCACTGCTTGAAACTACTTTCTTGTTACTGTGTCTTTCTTCCTAGGGTTAACAGGCTACAACACACTTACATCGTTTTTAGCATTGTATGATACAGTCTTCCTGAGGTGATAGGAATTTCAAACTGAACACTTTATTTCGTTCACCGTGGTTGATTGTTCTTGATCCAAGAGATATGATCATTCCACATGTCCCAGCATATCCCTTTAACTCAACCCACAAAGTTTTATTCACCTCTACTGTAGCCAGATATTGTACTCCCAAACTTTTAGGTGAAGTCATAAACGATTTTATCCATTTGGACATGGGATTTTGAGATGTGTTTTTGTTTCTTTGGTATCTCAACTTTATGAATTTAAACAGATTGCTAGAATGACAGCTACACTACCGGCCATAATTATTAGGTCACTCCACTGTTTTAAAAATTATGTATTTTATACTGTTTTTTTAGTATTTATTACCAAGTGAGTAATTATAAATGATAATAGAATGATTATTTTGTTAATACTGCACAATAACATGTGCATCAAATGAATTTATAAATATTTACTAATGACCTGTATTGCAGTTTTATCAATGAAAGAATGATGAAATTTCGGGTGATTCGGGCGAGTTCATCTTCGCTTCATTGGTTTGTAAGACTTACAAAGTAATAATAACAAAAGAACCATTCTATTTTCATTTAGAAAAAATAGTATGAAATACATAATGTCTTTGAAAAGACTGGGGGAGATTAATAATTATGGCCGATAGTTTATGTCTCAACAATTTAAAGTTCAAATTAATAAATGTAACCTAATCTTCCGTATTATTAGTTTCTTCTCTCGCATCTTGAGCTTGTAAAACTCGCCTCGGTCTGTTGTTTTCCAGTCACCATTTATCTTTATAAATATTACGGTCAATATCAACTTTTGTCTTCTTAATATCTCTTCCTTTATTGTTCTCTTATTTTAATAATACTCTTATTTTTCTCATATTCTTTCATACTCAGTAACCCCTTTCGTTTCAGATGCCGAGTTATTATGCATGGGGTTGTGAAGATATGAGTTGTCCCCCTTAGACAGGCCCTCTCCAATAAAAAGAATAAAAAGATAGGGACTTCCCTTTCCCCTAGGATTCCTGAATAAACGGCCCAGCTAAATGGCTGTGTTTAATCCAGCTCCCGTGTTCGGTGTTTTCTGTATCTTTATAAAAGACAACAACATACATTATTAAATGGTGGCAGCTGTAAAACCAACAATGGAACACGCAACACGACTATAAACTGACACAAGAAGAAATTTATTAATGAGAGCCCCAAAAAAAAAAAAAAAAAAAAAAAAAACATAAACGCACATGTGCACACTAGAAGACGCCATCTTGGATGTTCCGGGGAAAACCGTAAGTTGTCGAATTCATTCTCTCATTCTCTTTCACTCCCGTATATTGTTGCAAAATGACGTCCAGTCACTCAATGGAACCGCACATGCACTGGGAAACAAATAATTTGGTGGAATCCTTCAAATTTTTTAAGCAGCAATGCGAGTTATTTTTCTCCGTAAGAGCCATTGAGGAAAGTAAACAAGTGGACCACATTCTGCTGCTGGCAGGCACGGAAGGCCTGAGAAGATACAACTCTTGGTTATTCGCCAACGAAGAGGACAAAGGAAATCCGGCGGTGATTAGGAAAAATTTTTTTAGAACAAATAGAGCCCCAAACTAATTTCCGAATTGCCCGCTTCACCCTACAAAAATACGCACAGTCCGACACTGAGAGTATCGATGACTTTCTCGCAAGGTGCAGGCTTCAGGCGCAGAAATGCAAGTTCAGAGATGAGCTCGAACTTGAGGAAAGAATTACCGAACAAATAATTATAGGAACCCGTTTCCCAGAATTACAAAAGAAACTACTGAGCAAGAACGAGCCCGTACCACTGCCAGATGTGCTCAACACGTGTAGAAGCTATGAAGCTTCAATCAGCCATATGGAGAAGATGAATGAGCTAAAAAAAGAGGAAAGCCACATAAGCGCCATAAAACACAAGACTGTAAGTTTCGACGTCTGTGGTAGATATGGTCGTCAACACAAGCCAGGAAATTGTCCTGCACGAGGCAGTACTTGTTCTGCATGTGGTCGGAAGAACCACTGGGCCAAAGTGTGTCAGACACAGACATACAGAAAGAACACGAACAGGCAGCAAACCAAGCGCAAAAAAGCTGAAACAGCACGGGACACAGGAAGAAGCCAACAGAGCTGCATTAACGTGCAAAATGAAATAGAGATCGCAAGTGATTTCGAGAGTATGGCATTTTATTCAGTGCATGAGCACGAAGAAAAAACACCTGAAACAGAAGCCTTCGCGAATCTCGACGTTGCACTCCCAAACAGGCAAGGCACAGACCGGCTAAAAATCAAAATAGACACCGGAGCTGAAGGAAACGCCCTCCCATTACGTACATTCCGTCAAATGTTCCCCAAATGTGTGGACCAAAATGGACATCCACGTCCTGGAACGACGCAAGAAGAAACAGCTGTTCTAACAGCTTACAACGGCTCCAAGATCCCACAGCACGGATCCATCGTAATAAAATGCGCTTACAAGGGTCTATGGCAACACATAAAATTTTATGTGGTGACATCAAATGGACCTGCCATAATTGGACTACCCTCACTCAGAAGCCTAAAATTAGTAAGCCTCCACTGCACCACCAGAGAAATAAAAGATCCGATTGAATCGATCAAGGATTTAAAAAAGGTTTATCCCGACCAGTTTGACCGCATAGGACACTTCAAGGGCGACTATCACATAGTACTAAAACCCGACAATCACCCAGTGATCCATGCACCCAGGAAGTGCCCCATCCACCTAAGAGACGAAATAGAAAAGGAACTCAAGTCCATGGAATCCCAAGGCATCATCCTAAAGGTGACAGAACCAACCGAATGGGTCAGCAGTATAGTTTACGTTCGGAAAAATAACGGAAAACTTCGCCTCTGCCTGGACCCCAAAGACCTCAACCGAGCCATCATGAGATGCCACTACAAAACCCCCACGATGGAGGAGCTAACGCACAAGCTACCGGGTGCTCAATATTTTTCAAAATTGGATGCCAAAAATGGATATTGGTCTATACCGCTTGATACTGAATCCCAACGACTAACAACGTTTCACTCACCATTTGGAAGATTCTACTTTCAAAGAATGCCATTTTGGCTAGTGATGTCCCAAGACGTATTTATGCAGAGAATGGACATGATACTGGAAAAATGCCCAGGGACAATCGGCCTAATAGATGACGTCATTGTCTATGGAAAGACCAAGGAGGAACATGATCTCAACCTCCGCAAGCTTATGGAGGTGGCGCAAACCGAAGGGTTGTGCTTCAATAGTGAAAAATGCGAAATTGACAAGAAACGCATAGCCTTCTTTGGAGCCATATACGACAAAGATGGTATCAAACCCGATCCGAACAAAGTAGAGGCAATAAAACAACTACCCAGCCCCACCAATGTAACAGAACTACAAAAGGTGTTAGGCATAATCACCTACTTAGCGCCCTTCATTCCGCATTTATCTGATTTGACGGCACCCATGAGGGATCTTCTCAAGAAAGAATCAGAATATCAATGGACAGCCAGTCACCAGAAAGCACTGCAGAAAATAAAGGATCTGATATGCCAGGAAATGTCTCTCGCATATTTCAACCCATCAAAGGAAACAAACCTGCAGGTGGACGCCTCCAACAAAGGATTAGGCGCAGTACTCATGCAGGAGGGAAAACCGATCGCCTTTGCGTCGAAAGCACTCACAGAGACAGAACAAAGATATGCGAACATAGAGAGAGAGCTGCTAGCTGTCGTCTTTGGCTGTGAGCGATTTAAAACCTACTTATATGGATGTCAATTCAAGGTAGAAAGTGACCACAAGCCATTAGAGATGATCAGTTTAAAAAACCTAATCTCAGCTCCCCCTCGTTTGCAACGCATGCTTCTACGCCTGCAGGAGCATGACCTGAGCATCACATATCGTCCAGGCAAGGAGATGACCCTGGCAGATGGATTCTCCCGACTACCAAATAGAAAAAACAAAGAAGAGATCAACCTCAATATAAGAGTGGATTTCGTTCAGTTTTCCACTGAAAAATTAGCACAGATCAAGCACGCAACCACAGCTGACTCCATCCTCTGTGAACTCAGAGAAACCATTCTACAAGGTTGGCCTAACACTTCCCGAGAAGTCAACAAAAATTTGCGGCCATATTGGTCCTACCGGGATGAGCTCTCCATTGAAAATGGCATAATACTCAAAGGTGACAGAATTCTGATCCCTACATCAATGCAACCAGAGATATTGGAAAAGATACACTATGGGCACCAGGGGCGCGAAAAATGCAAGCTGAGAGCCAGAACATGTGTTTTCTGGAGCGGCATCAACAATGACATTGACAGAATAACACAGAAATGCACCATATGCCAAGAGATGCAAAAATCTCAAACCGCAGAAACCCTCATGCCACACGAGATCCCTGTGCGACCATGGCAAATCCTAGCGACTGACATTTTCAACCTCAATGGAGTTAATTATCTTCTAATTGTGGATTACTATTCGAAGTACCCCTTCATCCGCAAACTCAAAGAATTCTCTAGCAAGGAAGTTATCGGTTTTATCAAGCAAATATTTGCTGAGCAAGGAGTCCCAGAAAGGCTTATCAGCGATAATGGTTCTCATTATAACTCCCAGCATTTCAAAGACTTCGTAAGCTCCTCTCCCAGATACCCACAATCCAACGGCATGGCAGAACGCTGTGTTCAGACCGTCAAAGCGGCTATGAAAAAAGCCATGCTGAGCAACCGGGACATAAACATGAGCCTGTTGTGTCTCCGATCCACCCCAATAGACCACATTATTCCATCCCCGGGAGAATTGCTGTTCAATCGCAAACTAGTCAGCAACCTCCCCGCCAAATGCACCAACCAAAACGTCCGGAGGGAGGAAATCCAGAATCAACTACTCCAAAGACAGTTGTCACAGAAAAGGCACCATGACATACACGCCAAGGACCTCCCTGATCTTAGCACAAGACAACAAGTGCGCATTCAAGACCAAGACTCAAGAAGATGGACCCCAGCCATCGTCAAACAGGCCTGTGCTGAACCGCGTTCATACATCGTCGAAACGCCGTCAGGGCAGAGTCTCCGCAGAAACCGCAGGCACCTCAAGGAAGTTGCCCACACACCCAACACCACATCAATACCAGACGTGCACCCTGAGGAAACTCCCAGCACCAACATAAGCATCTGCGCACCGCCTATGGAAGCGCAGAGCCCTGCACATGCAACACAAACCAATACGAGTAGACTAGAAACTACTACAAAATCAGGTCGTGTTATCAAACCACCCAAAAGATACGACTTGTAAGAAACTGTTAGAAAAAACTCCTTATGGTAAAAGAGGGATGTGAAGATATGAGTTGTCCCCCTTAGACAGGCCCTCTCCAATAAAAAGAATAAAAAGATAGGGACTTCCCTTTCCCCTAGGATTCCTGAATAAACGGCCCAGCTAAATGGCTGTGTTTAATCCAGCTCCCGTGTTCTGTGTTTTCTGTATCTTTATAAAAGACAACAACATACATTATTAAAGGGGTAACGTGATAAAAAAAAGAACATACTAAGAGGAATAAATAAAAAATAACAATGCTTTTCAATTTTATTTTAAATATGAAAAAAGAAACGGCAAAACGTGACGTTCTGAAAAGGATAGTAAATATAGATGAAGAACTGGAAACATTAAAATGTACATTTGATAGGAAACAACATGAATGACAAACAACCGAATTAAAAAAGACAAACAAACACGCAAAGCGATAAGTATGAAACAATTTAACAAAAAAAAACCCCTACATTTTCAGTAAACCTCTATCAATCAGTTAAGTACCATATGTGATACCGGCTTGAGCAATTATGTCTCGAAAGAAACATGACTGACTGGGAAGAAGAAAATTTTCCCGCATTAGGTTGCCATTAACTTCTGCGGTAGACTGATTACCAACCAATTCTGTAGAGCTCACTACATCTTGCTATTTAACCAATAACTGGAGGGAAGAGATGGACTAATACCATTCTCAATGGTAGTTGTTCGTAAGTGAATGCAACGAATTCAACTGGAATTTGAACTCCGCTCTTAGAATTCACGTTCCAAGACGATATCCACTGTATCACACTTGTCTCTAAGCCGACTTCTTGAACAGAATTGTTTTGCATGGATTTTAGCCCTTCCAGAAAAAAATATTATTGTGTATAGTGCAATAGCTCACATAAAATGTTTTTTATGCCCGTCAAATAAATTACTTGTATAAATTGTACGCCTCTATATTTTGCGCAGAAAGTTGATCATAAAACTATCACTATACTCGAGCATATATGTTAATTAAAAAGTTAAATCTATAATGAATGTAGAAAATCAGCTTTGATTACCAATATGAAAATGACATTGCCGAAAACTTTCGAGGTTGCCGAAAAGTTTTACATTGTATTGTAGATTCTTTACAGGATTCCCGCAACGTTACTTCCTAATGTTTAAAACATGGTGCCTTGTAATCTGAATCGAGAAAATGGATAATAGAAGTCCAGTAGAATAACAGAAAATATATTTCACGTCTAAATTTTAATCTAATCATTAATTAAGAAGAAATTTTACAAAACAAATTCTATAACTTATCTACATATATTTGCATTATTACGTAGGTTACATAAGGATTGGGAGTCCAATCGCTGAGTTGGGTAATGTACACTTGCACTTAGTGGAAAAGGTTGTATATGGGGTGTACGGTAAGTACCCTCGATGTGAACGGGCGAGCAATAACTAAGAAGTATCCAATAAGAAGAGGACGATATCAACAGCAACGAGCAGGGGAACGAGACCTGTCTACTATGTAGATTAAATAAAGTATTCTGTTCAAAATTATCTGTAGGATTATTGGAGTAGTTTAAGTCAGTATCTCAAAAGAATCTTATACTTGATGGTACAATTTCCAAATTTGATCCATATGCTCCAGGATCCATTCTCTCAAAAAATACGTTATGCACATTAAAACCACCATTTTTGAAGATGACCGTCTCATTAAATATGAAAAAATGTTTTCAGTGTTAAACGTTTATAAATAGGAACATGCTACTGATCCAAATTTTAAATAGTTTGTATTTTGACAAGAGAAATATATTTTGTCACTAATATTAGAACATATTAGTTTTTCAAGATGGTGTCCATTGCATGACTTAAAATCATTAATTTTGTATGTATCTTACAAAATTATCACTAACATTGCTGGGCATCATCTGTGATCATATATTGATGAGCTTTATTACATTATGTGAATAAAAGTGATTTTAAAGCACAATCAGGGAACACTGGTAACATCCATGCTCTGAGTCTCAGCATGTGGTTTAGTGTCGGCTTATGATGTACTATTTGTAGCGGGAGTTTACGAAACATCTTGTTTTTAGTATACTTGAGTATCTTAAATGCTATCTAATAACCACCTGTATATATTTCAGCAATAAATATAGCTAATTGTATTCTTACATTATTAGATTGCCGTGCTGAATTTACAGGATGTGACGACGAGAAAGAGCCTAGCCATGGATAACGTGGCTTGATCGCAACATTTAGTTAATAAAGGTCATGGAAAATTCAGCGTGTAGATTGAGTAACCTGAAAAAAACTATTTTTATAATAAAAAAGTATTTTTGAGTCAAACATTCCAAAAAAGAAACACTGATTTTTTTTTCCAATTTATTGCCAAAATTCAAATTAAATGATCATTTTATCAGCAATAAACTTCATCAGTAATACGCTAATATGAGTATTAATGTTCCTCGTTTACATTGCCATCTAAATAAATTTCCGGATAATTGTGACAATGTGAGTGATGAGCAAGGAGAATGATTCCATCAGAATACCAAAACAATGAAAAAGTGCTACCCTTGACGACGGTACAAAAGAATGATAGCTGACTACTTTTGGAGTATCAAAAGAAACTGAAATAACATTGAACATGACAGACAATCAATAAATAATATCATAGTCCTTATGTTCACAAAGGTTCTATTTCTGCTTATTCAATAATTTGATGAAAGTCCTTGTGGTATTGGTATATTTTAAAGAATTAGGATCTTAATTTCATTGATAGAATAGTATTTTTAAATAATCAGACAAATATTTGTTTGTTCAAATACGAATTGCGAGGTTTTTGCGAGTGTACTTTGAGAAATATTTAAAATTGGTCAATATTTTATATACAGAAAGCAAATTTAATTAATGCTGTTTTCCAAAACTGATTGATTTCTGTACAGCAAGGACAGTGGCTAACCAAAGAATGAAAGGTCATTCTCAGATTAAGCAACCTACAACTATCGAAAAAGATGTTTGGTGTCTCGACAACACTTCTATTTTTTTTTCTTTTTGATCAGTGTTATTCTTTATTTGTAAATTTTTGAAAAATGTTGAGCTAAAAGGGTCTGTTGTCTTTAAATTATGGTCATAATGTCTTAGTTTTCAATAATTAGGATTTCGTAACTACAGAAATTACTCAAAAATATATTTCGATGCAAAGAACGTTAAGTATCATCATTCCATCAAAATTTAACGAAAACATAGATTCATGCCACTTCAAGTGGCGACGATCTTGAAAAACAGCTGCTATTTTGTTTTTCAAAGTATGTAACGTACCTTCCTGAGATAATCAGCCTGGGAGCACATTTATACCAAATTTGCTACTTGTACCACTAAGTGAAAGATTATATCAGTAATCTGCTGCACTAGTTACCGAGATCGACATGCACCTGTGATAACAGCAAAACGATGAATTATAGAGAGAAGAATGTAAGTAAAATTTAAAAAAAAAACTCTTCTTTGTGGCCCAATGTGCAATAAACGGAATAAAGAAATATTTTTAAAAAATTCACTATCGATTAATTGATTTCTTTCTCAAATCATTTAAATTGTTGTGTTATTTAAAGTTAAAATTTAATTTTGAATTTGAAGAATATTTTTTTTGAGAGGGATCTAAAATTCTTTGTATTCACTTACGGGCAAATACACTTGTAAAAGGTATTAACCTGTCTCTTCCCTCCAACTATTGATTAAATAACAGGACTGGGTTCTATAGCCTTGGCTGGCAACCAGTCTAACGTAGAAAGTAATAGCAATTTTCTGGCAAGTCATTCCTGTCTTTTTTTCGAAACATGATCGTCCAAGCGTATATTGTGTTTGACACTTAACTAAACAAATGTTATAGAAATAATATTTCATAAAAATTATTCCAATGACTACGTCAGTCTATTAACTTTTTATCTAACTCTTATACACAATGATATTCGGGTATAAGATTATATGTAAAAATTAAACTTTAATGTGTAAGCATGTATGAATAGGTAAAAATTGATTCAAAATAAAATGTGACATATGATCATGTAAGAATATTACTTAAACTTCGACAAATCAAAAAGATATTCGATTGAAATCTAGGGTTCAAAGCAACAAATCGTTATTGACTAAGTTTGAATTTGCTATTCTTAGAGCAAATTTATTTGGAGAAAGCTGTCAGGTCTTTGTCATTTCTTTCATTAGACTGAAACGTAAGTAGCACGTCTATCACGAATGTTTCCTTTGATTGCCTGTCACTATGAAGAGTTTCTGTAATATCGATCTATTCGCCAGTTTAATAACCAAATAAGAACATATCACGAAGGCATTATACACACACACACACACACACACACACACACACACACACACACACACACACACACACACACACATATATATATATATATATATATATATATATATATATATGTGTGTGTATAGTGGTGGTAAAACTATTTCATTTAAATTTATTAATATATTTAATTTGTTTCTTTATCCTGTATATTTTCCGATTTTTCGGTTAAATTCCTGTGAACATTATTTGATTTCGTGTATGAGCGTTTATTTCATCTTCCATAATGTCCCTATGTAGTTGTCTTATATAAATAGAGCAAAAACGTTCTATTTTTTAAAATTCTGATTCATTGCTTTTACTAACACAGAAATCACACACGGGACAATATTACTCCTTTCGCTTCATATATTGTCTACTAATTTCAGTGTTTAAATTATTTGCATTAGAATTCCTGATTCGTTCTTTGATAAATGTAACGCTTTAATTCTTTATTCCAATTATTAAAGCTTAGGTGAGTATTAGGCACTTAAGTATATCCAAGTATTACTATATACAGAGTGAGGTGAATAAAATGTCGAAATTATGCAAAAGGAAAATAATACTGATATATCATTTTAGCATATGTGTTTACCATAACTATATAAAAATATCTTGAAATACTAAAGAGTAAATTTTCAATAAGAAATGGTGCCAAGAACGACCTCCAGACGACTTCGGAAGTTCTTGCATCTCTTCTGGTCCTTTTTCTTGTTTAAGTTGCTGAATGCTGCAATAATCCTTGAATTCATTTTATCTTTGGTTTAAAAAATAATCTACTAGTCTCATGCTCAGCTCCGACCCACTTATAATTATCAAGGGGGTGGCAGTCTGAGCAGTTAGATGCTCAGATGTAAGAAACAGTACCGTCACAGAAATAATCTGACAGCCATGACTGGGTTCTCTAGATAGTGTGACATGCTGCAGTCTTGTTGCCAAATATAGGATTTTTCTGCAGCCAACATCTTCTCCTCAGAGCAACACTAGCTCATCAAGGCACTTTGTGTAGTCTTCTGTGCTGAGTCTGTGGCCAGGTGAGAAAATGACTGGAGACATAACACCGACATCACCCTAATGTTAGTGATCACCCTACACAGCATGAGGTTGGTTGGATATATTTTCCAAATCATTCTGAATCTTGTGCACTGTCCCTATATTGGTATGCAAACACTTTGAAATATATTTACAGTAGAGCTTCCGGCGGGAATGTTTAACAGTATAGTATTCGCTTCTACATTTCTGGTGGAATGAATTGCATCATGGTGCTCATGTCATATACGTCTTGTGAGTGTAGTTATGTATCTAGTGTAAACATTGGAATCAACATATTTATGTTTGCTGTCAGTTTTACAATGTCTTTCTGTTTTTGCTGTCTTTTTTCCAATAAATAATTCACAATGTGAACACACACACAAATAGATATATATATATATATATATATATATATATATATATATACAGAAATTAACGAAGATGGCTTATAAAAACATACAATTTGAAATGATTTGTTTATTTTTTATCGATACTCGTATTTAAGTAGATATTTTGTTTTTAAGTAAAAATTATATTTATATCTACATGCCTGATTATTTACGATAAATTCTTATTACCAAAAATGTGCGTCATTCGGCAGCATTCGAACCCCTATCCACATAGTGGAAGCTACCATATAGACCTGGCACGTCTTAGACCTCTCGACTACGAATGACCTTCAGTCTAAACGACGTTTTAATCAAGCCTATATAACGCAGTTTTTGATTTATCGCAATAACAATATCTTCTCTGGAATATATCGTAACAAATGTAAATATGTTACAGAAATTATCAAAGATTATCGAAACTTGGTTATAAACAACCGACAATTTGAAATGATTTGATATTGGTAGATATAAATATATAATACTGTTTAATTAAAAAACATAATATCTACTTAAATACGAGTATCGATAAAAAATAATGTTCAAACAAATCATATATATATATATATATATATATATATATATATAATCATGTTTTCTTAAAACAATCAACAAGCAAGATTTTATTAATACTTGATTTAATTTTTCCAGTATTCTTACATGTTTTATTTTTTGCTGTAGATAATGAATGTAAAATTATTCCATAATTTCTGACTTTCCAACCACTTTCAACTTCTTCACACGCCATCTTCATGCTTGACTGTAATAAATTTTTTTGTGTTTTAGTGCTTATGAAATGGAGAGTACTTTAAAGCTATCACGTGATGCGTGTGAATGGGCATCGTGTGAGCGTCTGTCTATTTTTAAAACATTCATATATATATATATATATATATATATATATATATATATATATATATATATATAAGTAGTAAAAAGAACTAATAGATTTACAAACCACAGTTCGTAGCATTTACTTTTTAACAGTGCCCGACACGTAGTAGAACAATTGTATATATCCTGATGAGGGGATGGATATAATGCACCAATACACGACAGTTCTTGTGTGCATTGTATAAATAAGTTTTATTTTAAACACAAATCATATCGTTCGTATATATATATATATATATAATTTGGAAACCACCTAATTAGGCAACCTTTATTTCAATCATACGGTATCTTCAGGTGAATTATAAAACTGATTTTCTAACGTTTTCAAACGTACAACAGCGATTTTTACGAATGCGCGACTAAAAGTTTGACATAACTGATATTTCATAATTAGGAAAGAGATGCTTAAAGATCAGAAACACTTTCATCTAAGTTTATATGTTCCTTAGATATATTTTTGGGTGTAATTAAATCTGAACATTACTACTTATCTTTCATTTAATAAATTTTGTTATGGAAATAATATTCTGGTTAATGTTTTTCTTGAGACAATATGCAGGCATACCATTGTTGTGATGTTTGGATTTTTTTACTATACTCTGTATTATCTCAGGGACTTTGCCATTTTTTCTCTTATTTTATTCACATGATTACCAAGTTTAGTATAATAGTTAAGGATTTCCAGCTTGAATGTATGCCCGTTATTATTCTGTTTTAAGAATACATTTTGTGGATTCTAAATATACCTTATTTTTACATGTGTATCATGTTTTTTATGCTTGATAAATAACTGATTCTGTTTTACTAAGTCCGTCAAGTGGGCCATTATTTTTATCTCTATAGTTACATTATTTATTAACAATATTATGCTGCACGTTATTATTTAAATTTCTGGTGTCTTTATGTGATTTTCTAAAGTGTTTGGAGAGCTATTACTTTAATTGCATTTATATTAAATATTTTATGTAATTCCAAGTATGTGGACAGGTTTTTATGAATTAATTTTTAAAATATTTGCCCTATTTTAGAATTTACTTCTAAATTAATACGTGAGTTCAACTAAATACTGTTTCTATTTCTATTATTATTTTCCGTTTATTTGTCTGAGGTTTTAATGTAATTTGCATTTATGACCACTTTGATAATCGTTTTGTTTCTTTCGTGTAATATTGTTTTGTGAGAATAATATTTTGTTAATATGTGTTCTATTCCCTTAGGAGCATTTTTGATTATACTAGGAGGATGGTTAGATCTAGAGTTTACGTATTTTTACTGAGTTTGTAGAATGATTTCTCCATCTAAATATTGGACAACTTTTACATTCATTCTGAATTCTATTTTAAAATCAAGGTTTTCGAAGAGTTTGAAAAGCATTTTTCTTAATTTATTTTCTCTTCTGATATCCGACGCTATCATTACCTGTCATTGCTGTATAATCCGTGGATGTCTATGATGACAACAATATGGTTAAAATCGTTTTGCCCAGATTGAATCACTTTAGTTACTATTCCCGACAGGAAAAAATTATCTTCTCTAGTTTTATCACTTCGGTTGCTTTTTCCGACAAATATAATTGTATTTTCTAGTTTTAGAGAGTTTTTTCCTATCCTTAAAATTAGTACAAAAATTTATACCAGCCATCTGGAAATAAGGTTACACGTATAATCTTTGTAAGTGAACTAATTCTACTTTCTTCAAGAGAAGTATGTATTTAATTAGTACAGTTAACTTTGCTGTTGCATTTAATAGAATATTTTTGCTTTTAAATCATTTAGATTTATGGCTAAGGAATTCTAACCCAAAACCAAAGAAATGATAAGGCAATGTATTTGCAATTTTACTTCCCCAAAAGAATCTTGTTCTATTACCAAAATGTGATAGCAATTTAAAACCAAACAATAATAAGACAATGTATTTGCAGTTTTATTTCCTCAAACGAATGTTGTTTTATTGCCAAAATGTGATAGCAATTTACATATTATAGCAAAAGGAACTTAGGAAGTGCTAATGTTGATTATGTTTTTAAAAGACTCGGTATTAACCTATTAATGCACACGAGTTAAATGAAGTTGGATTACGCAAAATTATTCCCCCTAAATCACAAAAAACAGATGAAAATATAGTCGCAATCCAATGATAAAATTAAAATAGTAAAAGTGCGACGTATTGGAAAATAAAAGAATATAAATATAAAAAGTTTACGGGTGAAACAAATAATTTCTTAATGAGAAAAATATTCAAACAGATGACGCCTAGAATCTTAAGAAGACATATTCCGGGTTGATGCCCTGAAAGCTATATTTATTTACTTGTTCAATATCTCCTGCGTTCACATTCAAACATATCTTTGTGTTACTAAAAATGATCAGAACTATGGAAGCAAGAGGCCCATTCCGTTATTTAATTAACGGGCATTGTATTTGAAGTTCTTAGAGAGTCTATACTTAAACGAAGAACAAATATTTACATGCACAGATTAGGCAACTACATATTTATGCAATTATGAGTATGCAGATTACCAATGTCTATTTGAATCAAAAAGAAAGTTTGTCGTATTTATTCTATCAACTGTATACGAGACAGAGAGAACAACATCAATTCCTTTCAAATTTTAATGAGTATATGTGTTTAACTAATTTCTCATTGCAAATGTTAAAGTAAACGTTCTATAAAAACACTACCGAATACACAGGCACTCACACACATCGAAAGTTTACAAGTCACTTCCACTCATACGAGATCAAACAGCGTGCATTTTGGATATCGGGAGAAAGCTGTCAAAAAGCTTTGAAGACATTGCTAGATATTTCTATTTCAGAATTGTTTTTAACGAAGAAATAAAACCTAACTATACAGTGTTACATATACTTAAAATTTCGGGTAAACGAAGGTTGTTCCTATATTTGAAAGTTTAGAAAAAATGGATAAACTTTATACTTATTACTTGGAGTAAATGTTGGTAGTTCTATTATTAGTAGAATTCTATTAATTATTAATACAGAAATCTTTAGATACCGATATCTATCTATCTATCTATCTATCTATATATATATATATATATATATATATATATATATATATATATATATATTGTGTGTATTTTGGTAGCATTTTTTCATTAACACAGGTTTCATTGAATAATATAGACAAGTTCTGTCTATTTATTTTGTGTAAGATCCGTTCGTATGATCTGATTATCTTGATAGTGTTGTCATGGAAAGACGACAAGAAATCGCAATAATTGTTGATTTTTTATAAAGTCTGAGCTTTCGGCTTACATAAGCCATTATCAAAGGATGGACATTTAATGCTCAGTGAACATATAACATTTAAATTATTATTAACAGAGTGGATTTATACAGAGAAAATTAGACCATTTTTTGTGTCGCACATGGCTGTAGGCCGAGAAGGAATGGTGGTAGTGGGTTTTTGGTCAATTGAGTGTATAGGCATGAGGGATTGGTCTGGGAACTGCTACTACTATGGTGTAGCGGGTAAGTATAATAACTATGATCTCTCCCGTCGATAATAGGCATTGAAGTATGTTAGTGGAGGTGTCGAAATTTCTCAGACCTGAGAAAACAATCAACAATTATTGCGATTTCTTGTCGTCTTTCCATGACAACACTATCAACCTAATCAGATCATACGAACGGATCTTACACAAAATAAATAGAGAGAAATTGTCTATATTATTAAATGAAACCTGTATTAATACATATATATATATATATATATAGAGAGAGAGAGAGAGTGAGAGAGAGAGATGATTATAATAGATATTTAGTTGTCCTACGGCTATTGTCTGCAATATCCGCTACTCCAAGTAAACGTAAGAAAATTGCGACACTGCAGGAACACACAGGCAAGCTATACAGTGAGTTCACGGATATTTATTACTGTCAACCTTTCAACTGTCATTCGTGTCATTAAAACACAGAAAGAACCTCTATACATCAATCCAAAACGTAAAGGAAAATGTGGTCAGTTAGGAAAAGCCAAAATAAACGACGCACGCGTTATCAGGGAATGTGTAAAAATACAAGAGAAACAATATTCGTTTTGTTTTAATTAATTTTTCAAAATGGTGTATATATAGGATATTATCTATGTAGTGAATATTATTATAATATTTATCATTCGTTTGGAATAATATTCAGAAGTATTTTATAATATTTGTTTTTTTTTGTATTGCTTGTAAAAAGGTTTGCAGCTTAAATCTGTCATTGAATCATTTGTAGGTATTATATTATTATTCATTATTTAGAGCTTTATTCTAAATTCAGTTTCTACAAGGAAAAAGTGGCCTTTACATTTCGCTATTTTAACAGTAAAATAGTAGTATCTAGTAACCAGTCGACTTTTCATATCTGAGGCATTAGGAGAAAACTGCTCATCCGAGCAGTTGCCATGAAAATATTACCGCTGAGAAAGAGATTGAAGTTAATATGCCTGGTCAGGATTTATTACATTGCAGAGCATTCTCTGTATTTTTTCACTATTCTTAAGATGCACAGCTCGAGAGCTAGACCAGATATGGCAGACTTCTTCATTGTATGGAAGAAGGCGGAGTTGTAAATGTGCAAGATGATTTTTGACAAGAACAGATTTCTGGTCTGACTCAGTGACACAACTTTCCTTCCAGTAAATTCTGCTGTTGACTCGATATATATAGGGCTCCACCTCAAGTCAGTAGAAAATGTGAGGCCAACGAATTAGAGTATGTTGTTCTCCTGGAGTTTAGAATCATCCACGCAGATTGCAGAGAAATTGTTTTCTCGGGTAGTTAAATAATAACAGTCATAAGCAAATTAATTAATGAAACAAATTTAAAACATTTTTCAAAGAATTGATTTTATTCATCATTATTTATGTCGTTGAATTAAATTTTATGTTAAAATAGTATAAATACAAATAGAAGTCTGTACCGGAAACACAAATATATTAGTCTACATGATTTTTCCCTACGAGGAATTTCAAGTCCACTACAATTTTCAGATCTTCCTAAACAACTTTAAGACATGGCGAGTAAGAATTCTTACTTGCTTTCATGATAGAATGGATTTTAGCGCCACCTGAATAGAAAAATTATCTTACAATTCATTTTAACATATACGCGCCGATATTAACAATAACTATTGTTAGAGAGTTACTGTTTTATGTTTAGAGTATAACACATTTTTAATATTTTTTCTCTTTTTGCACCTTGATTTGCATATGTGTCATGTACTGTTGTTAAAAACATGAGACTTGGCTGGAATGTTTTTCCCCAACCAAAAATGAAATATTTTGAATATTGAATCTTTCATGTTATTCTAAATATCCACACTGGAGTTCGGCATACATTAACATTTTAAGTTTTTAAGTAGTTTATTCGACCTTGTGGGGTGAGAAGACTTATAATCTATAATGCAACAACTTTTTCGATATCGCCACGTTGCAAATATAATTAATTTTTTTTCTATTTACATGGTAAAATTTCAGATTCTTTTACTTTTAAACACACTACGGTATTTAAAATGGATTTGAATCACCCTTATTTCCTTCACATTCTTCATGTCTAAGAAGAATTTGACTGAAAAACATTTCCATTTAGAGGATTAAACACTCGATTGTGTGCTTTTTCGAACATTACAATATTAATCTTTTCAAGTCAGCATACTATGCCTATACATCGTCCTTATTTTCACAAGCGACATTCTTACCGCGACGCTTTCACTCGTATCATAACACATTTACTATAGCCTAAAAAGGCTTATATTTTGTAACTATTATATTGTGAAATAAAATCCTCATTTAGATTCTTTATTTTTTTTATAATTATATCGCCCAAAGCAAGGCATTTTACTGCCACTGTTTTGCAGGGGTTTATATTAGGGGAAATTATGAGAAAGAATGACAAGTTATAGGGGATGTCAGGAAGTGGGTAGGAGAAGGATGAGAATACTGATGAAAGAGTAGTTGACGGAGAATGGAGCATGTGAGAGAGAGAGAGAGAGAGAGAGGATGCAGGTTAGTGAGTTAGGAGATGACTATTGACTTTTAAATTCTTGGAGATTGAAGCTGGAGATTCTGTAATGTGATCTATCCCGACTTGACTGCTATGATACAGTAGCGTTCTTACCCACGCAGTGTGGCTTCCATGTGTCTCTTCTACAAATACTTTCACAGATTCTGCTCCGATGAACTTAGCTCACTGGTACCTCCTATGTATGAATTTCCTCGAGCCACAATTTAGAAACTAGGTACCACCCTTTTGCTGTGAAACCGATAAACACAAATTCTACTCCAGCAGCTTTATTTTTCGCACTTCCCACCTGTGGAATTCCCCACTGCATACTCACTTTTCCGAGAGCTACAATCTTCAAGAATTCAAATGTAAAGTCAATAGTCACTACCTGTCTCAATAGCTTACATCCTATCTCTCATGCATTTTTTCCATCCACCCCACTCATCAGTATTCTATTCCTTCTCATACTCTCTTCCTGACACCGTCTGTAGCCTTTCTCATAACATTTCTCTTACGTAATCACCTGCACAACAGTGGCAGTAAAATGCCTTGCTTGGGGCCCACAGGATTATATTAAAAACAAAATATATGCCCAGAAACTCTGCTCCTCATTGTTTTCTTCTAGTTTCATGCGCTATGCAATAACCAGGTGCATATTAAAAACTGACAAATTAATAAATTTTAAATTTAAATGTTCATTGGAGTTAAATCTTATAAAATTAGTTTAATGCTTTTTAATTAAAAGAGTAAAAAGTTAAATATATTAAGACTACAAGCAGAAAAATGTTAAAACTAAAACTTTAATAGTAATCTTATAAAATTAAAATAAAAAGACTATCAAAATGCAGGGTGATTCAACCAAGGGGGCCTAATTCATGATTATTAATATTAATTTTTTCGGGTGAATAAAAGAAAGAAAGAAAGAAAGAAAGAAATTGGAAAGTAAATGAGTGAAGAAAAAAGAGGCAAAAGTGTACAGGAATCTGTATAATCGGGGTGTAAGAATTTTAGTTAGTATTTTTTCTAAAAGCAGCATGTGGTCATTAAATCACTATTTTTGTAGATTAGTTTTATTTATGTGGCTTAACACGATATATATATGTTGGAAATAATGACAAAACTTTAAAACCAGGGCGTATAATTCCAAAACGTATGTAATTAATATAAAATATTAAATAGATAAAAATACAGAGACAAATGATTATTATCAAGAGAAATATAAAATATAGAAAGAAAAATTCAAACGATTACAAATACGGAATTTATTTTGGCAGTTGTAAAAAATACAAACTGCTTCTTCAAACCTGAGAAATTAAATGATTTAATTTTAGATTATTCAAAAAACGTCTGCTGGAACAGAAAGGAAATAAGTTTAGGTGAAGGGCCGAGGTGCATACAATTAAACATTGTGGCGGCAGAAATGTCACAACTATAAATAACACATACACAGAAATTTCACATATCCCAAAAACTCTTAAACGAAAAATATATGCAAAGAAACAAGACAATAGTTATAATCGCATACAAAATAAACATACACAAACACACAACTATAAGTGGTCTTATATGCGCACAATACTATACCCACAATATACACGAAAGTAGACATAGCCAAAATAAAAAAGAAATAAGATAAACTAAAAAGTTAATTTAAAACGAAAAATAGAAAAATGACCTATATACTATAATTAAATTACAGCGACAAATGATTAGCAACGATAGTTTATTCTTAGCTTAAACAAATATTAATTAAAGTTCACGAGGAAAAAATTCACAAAATAAGAAAAAAGACACATAAAGAAAAAAAAACACAAAAATTAATCACAATGATTAAAAATGTAAACAAAAACAAGGAATAATAATAATAATAATAATAATAATAATAATAATAATAATAATAATATATGTGTGTGCATGTGCGTGTGTGTCGTGAGGCAATTCAGACCTGATGCTGATCTGAAGTTCTCCAGGAACATAAACATACGACGCGATTTATAGTGATGTGTTGGTTCAAATTTAAATATTTATTTTGCAAAATTAATGCTTCTTTCCTCATTAGGCGGGATGAACTTTGCTGCATGCATGCGAGCATTTAGAAAATTTTGAATATGAGAAAAGAAGATAAGAAAAGAATCAACTTAATATCCTCAATTATCTTATCATCTGATTTTACGTGGTAGGGTTTTATATGCATGCGATTTTATTGCGTCTGATGTAAAGCTGAAGTAAATTGGTCTATCATTCTAGGCAAGCATTAAGAGCTGATTCTTGCCGGGTTTTTATATTGATTCTCATTCTGTTTTTTTTTCTTTCACCAGACAGAAACCGAATCAATTTTTGCTTATTCCAACTTTCTTAATGATCGTTCAAATTTACATCGTGTGCAATCGTTACTGCTATCGCTTATGTCTACCAATATTCTTTGACGGTTCTTCTCGAATGCGATTACCAATTTTTGCACTTTTACTATCTATCATAATTTTTTGTTTTCTTTATTGCCTACGACATACAGAATCACCACCCACGTCGGTGATTCATTGCTCTATATTAAACGGCACTTGTCGTTAGTCAAAAGCGAGAGAAAATCATTGACCTATATTGATGCTTAAATAACAGACAAACAATATTTGTGCCGTTTGCCTTGAATAACAATTCCAATGCTTCATCAGTTCCTGATTATTAATTAGACTGTCACAATTCTTGCCTGATTATACATTTGCCCATCACTTTCTGTTTCGTTTTCTCTCAATCATTTTCTGTGTGTTTTTTTATATAAACTCTTACGTGTGTAGACATCTCATTACACTGACTTGAATTATACATTATTTAATGTCTATCTCTAAAAGTATTTATCTGGGTATATAAGTATATATGTATGGTGTTTTTTACTATGTCATTATGTTTTGGGATGTCATTATTTAAATGTTGAATTCTTATTTGTCTAAAAACATGATATTTTCTGAATTGTGTAGTTTTACTTGCTGGCTGCTGGATTATGGAATTCAATAACTTTGCATTCGGATCAATTAGTCCGACATTTTTATTGTTTATTGTTTCAAAGTTGCAGGTGGGAATCATCATATTTCACTTGCTCCTCTGTCCTCGGGCAGAGTGGAGCTCTGTTGAGTTTATGTCCAAGGACAGCCATGCAAAAACTTGTGTACTGATGAAAATCTTTCTATTATGATACCTTATAATAAAAATATAATAATATTTTACTCTGCTTTGTCTTCACCACTATACATAAATATATATATAAACAAAGAGAGAAGAAGGAGTACATGATGAAGTCAAATCATGTATTATATTTGCTGTACAAAAATTAAATTAGCATATATTAAATACAAAAAAAGAATGAAATGAAATATGACCAATTATTTAAATGCTTAATTGTACATTGTATCATTATGATGCTTTCAGGTATATTGGTGTCAAAATAAATGTGGTTCGAATGTAATTTCTCATATTAAAAAAGAAAAAATGTTAGATGACTGTCGAGGAATTTTTTTCTGACAGTAAGTCCTTCGATCTATAGATAAGTAGACATTGATTTCACTTTTTGAAAACAAAAAAAAGAAAGTTTACATAAATACTAAAAATCAAACATTTTCAGAAATAAGAATAAATATATATAAAGAGAGTGTATTTCTTAAAATCTTATAGTTAATGGATGCACGTATTTGAGATAAGATGGGTGTTAATTGGATACTTACTAACCATACATGAAAGCATTTGTGTAAAATGTAAATTATTTTATTATAATCCCTTCTAATAAAATACATTTATGATATATATATATATATATATATATATATATATATATATATATATATATATATTAGAGAAAATTTTCAAAATTCAGAGGTGTCGGATGTACAATTCGAAATAGGATCTCCAATAGAGATTCTACGTCACGTCAGCGACATTGTTTTGTTCGAAATGGCGAAGGCCCTGGGGTAAAGTGTGGAAGGGTTTTAGGTAAACAACGGTCACAAAGTAGAACAGGACAGAGCTGTTAGTGGCAGAGTTACAGGATGCTGAAACAGTATATTTAGGAAAGGGAGGAATAGATTTAAATGTAATATCTTAAAAAATTTTAATTAAGTTTATCCATGACAGGATGTCATGAATTTAACGTTATTAAAGAAAGTTATTATTATTAAAAATTTATAATTTTAAAAAATTATTTATTAAAAATTAAAGTTATTATTTTATTAAAAATTTATTATTAAAAACTTTATTATAAAAATTTATTATTATTTTATTAAAATTTTTTAAAATTTATTTATTAAAAATTGAAGTTATTATTATTAAAAATTATTAGAGAGAAACAAATTATTAGAGAAAAAATACTAGAGAAAAAAAATATGTATATACATATATGTGTTAACCAAGGAAAAAGGGGTTTAGTAAAAGAATCAATATTTTCTAAAGATAGGCAATTAAAGGAGGTTGGGATAAGAAGTTAGGTGGGTTAAAATACTTTTTAAGATTAACGTTAGGGTAAAATTAAGATTAAAACTTAAATTGAATCCTTTTAATTTATATTCTAACATCTAGTCAACGGTTATTTAAATTCTAAATTTAAGTATTCAAAAAATTCACCTTGTGGTGGCACAAAGCCTTACGTCTGAATATATATATATATATATATATATATATATATACATATATATATATATATATATATATATATATATATATATATATATATATATTCAGACGTAAGGTTTAGTGGATACACGCACTTGTAATAGACGCCTTACGTTACTTTAAACTTAAAATATGTATCTTAAACCGATCGGCGTACGTATTTGAGAAATTTTAACCAAGAAAATAACGGAGAGCATATTTCCTTGAATACTTAGAACAGTATACATAATACACAGTGTACAAAGTAACAAAGAATATTTCGAGGTCTACATCCAATAAGAATATCCACCATAACAACTTTTGAAGCAATAAACAATAAAAAATTCGGACTAAAAATAAATCCAATATCTCTAATTCGCTCGGGTTTCAATCCTGGTTAGAAGCAATCGGTTGTCTAACCGTACTGATGAGCTGTGATACAGCAAAACAGATCTGTCTGCTGATGATTATTTATGCTCTCACACCCTGATTGAGCACTGGGGAGGAAATGTAGACTTGAAAAAAAACAGTAGCTACTCAAGCGTTTACTTATCGTTCATTCAGTAATGAATTTGAACACTTTCAGCTACTGGCGTATGTTACATTGTGTATAATGCAGTAAATGTGTTCTTCTACCGAGCGGCCATAGCTCGTAGAATTGCGTACTGATATCAATTCTGTTGGGTTTCAGTCATGGCCAGAAGCAATCGGCTAACTGTACTGATGAGCTCTGATATAGCGAAACAGAACTGTATTCTGATGATAATATATATATATATATATATATATATATATATATATAGAGAGAGAGAGAGAGAGAGAGAGAGAGTGAGAGAGAGAGAGAGAAAGAGAGAGAAAGTGGGATTTTGTCACTGTTTGGTAAGATGTTTCTTCATAATATGACTGGCTCTTAGTCAGACAGAACATCTGTCGGCCATTAAATAAACCATTTATGAAAATGACTATCACAAATAATAAAATATTATTCGTTCATTCCGTGCAGTCTTTAATAATTACAATCCAAAGAAAGATCTGGACGAAAGTTATATTTGAATTATCCTTGTTTGGTGTTATATGAATGATATCGTCAATCATACTGTCTTGAACTGTATGTAAGCAATAAGGTATGAGAAATATTCTTCTCTACTCAAAACAGTAAATCAGTCTTCAACAGTTTCATGATATTACAAGTTGGAAAACACACACAGGAATGTTCTTATTATAAATGTTTTATTTAATGTCATCTAATGTCTGGCTCTGTTTTCGTCGTGATCCTAACATTTCAGCATTTCCTCTACTGAAAGAAAAACATAGCATTTACAGGAAAATAATCGTTTATTGTATTTAAGCATGTAAGTTAAAAAAATCTAGCAATGTTTTGCGAAACGTTACAAATTTACTTCGACTAAAGCTAAAAGATATATCAGTGTATGTAAGAAACATAGATAATGGAACTTTTCATCATGTGTTGGTGACAGGAATATTTTACGTCAGACGCAATAGTGCAATAGACGCGTACGTTTTATTTCACTTACGCTTGTTTTTCGTTCATATTATTTTATATTTAACTGGATGTGATGCATTGGATATCGGCTAGGAACGAGAAGTCGGTGAGTCGAGTTCGAATTCCAGCTGAATTCATTGGATTCACTTACGCGCAAATACCCTTGAGAAAGGTATTAATCCATCTATTCCTTCCATTTATGGGTTAAATAACAGGACAGATTGCTTTCTATAGCCTTGGTCGGCAACCTGTCTACCGCAGAAAGCAATGACAACCTAATGCGGGATAATTTTCTGCCCAGTCAGTCATGTCTCTTTCGAGACATGATCGCCCAAGCGTGTAACACGTATGGCACTTAACTGACTGACTAATAATAGCATTAATGTTATAGACATAGCACTACACTGACAAGATTTTTAGCATGTTTTTGAGATATTATTTTAAAAGATACACTTTATCAAATTAAATATATTTTCTAATCTCGAGTGATTGTGCCGCTACTGGATGGAATAAGCTTTGATTCCGACTGTTGAGATTTAAACTTCTTTGAATATTCATCGACCATACAGAAGATCTCACCAAATTATTTAAAGCCACAATTTTTACACCAAAACACTCAAAGGAAATCAAGTATCGCATATACAATGCAGAGTGATGTGTTTTAGTTATTGTGGTGCGAATCGTATATATACTGTCGTGTGCATCGCATGTCTCAACAAATAAAGGCTTGTATTAATTCCCTACGTCATACCTATCTCTTTATTTTTATAATGTCACAGTATGCATTCATACAGTTTTGATTCTTAAAAAAAAATTCATTATTTTGAAATTGAAAGCACTTTCAATTCAAATCTCAACCATTTACTGAAAAAAACGCAACTGCGTTACACAACCACATGACAAAAAAGATGACGAGATAAAAGGGGTTTCAATCAGTTAAGTGTCATACGTAATACACGCTTGGGCGATCATGTCTCGAAAGAGACATGACTGACTGGGCAGAAGATTATCCCGCAGTAGATTGCCATTACTTTCTGCGGTAGACTGGTTGCCGACCAAGGCTGTAGAATCCAATCTGTCCAGTTATTTAACCCATAACTGGAAGGAATATACGGATTAATACCTTTCCCAAGGGTATTTGTGCGTACGTGAATGCAATGAATTCAGCTAGAATTCGAACTTGGCTCCCCGATTTCTTGTTCCGAGCCGATATCCAAAAGGGGTTTAATTGACTGAAATAGTAATGAAATCGGGTCACAATATTTTAGCAAGTATAAAACGAGACTAATTGAACAATCAGGTTACGATAATTGAACTATTGACACTAATTCTATCGTTAAGTGTCGAATATCGTTGGTTATTAAAGCTGGATCTGATGCAATAATAGATCCTATTTACATTTATTGATCAAATTTAAATCATTAATAAGCACGTGTAGGTTTGTCTTCGAATTAATCTCTCGTTACCGTTCCAGCACTCCTACGTGGTGTAACGTTTATCGATCTTTTATCGCAAGATCAATTACAAATGAGTAGTGAGTTCGAACCTAACTAAGTGTTCTCTGCTTTAGAAATCACCGTTTCTCGGTATCGTAATCATCGGCACGTGTGTTTATCAGTTCAAATAAGTCAACTGTGTTATTCATGTTGCTGTATTATTTCATGGAAATCAGTCTAGAAAACAGAAATCACGTAAAAATCTTTGTATGAAATATAATCATACTTTCAATCAACATAAATAATTTATTTTTATTTGATTGCATATATTAAGAAAATTAGAAAAGTCGTCGTATATTTTAAGAGAACTAAATCAACTGAATATTTAATTTGTTTCAATTGTCAACACGTTGTTTTTGAATGTGCAGAGGTGATTGACTGACAGAAACTTAAAAAATATGATCGTTATATCTTGCTATCTCAATCATAGTTTAAACACATGTATATTCGGAAGAAACACTAGTAAATATTATCATTTTATAAAATTCTAAATTAAACATATACTGAAATATTTTTATTTATACGGTATACATTGTTCGGACAGTTGTCTTCATATTTAATACAATATTCACCACGTTTCGGCCGTTATACGCACCCAACTTTTCAGATGATTGAATTTCGAATTGAGGTAGATTATTCTTGTTCCACTAGTCAGGCATTTCCAGATGTCTCAGTATCAGTTATATCCCTCCATCTTAACTAATTTTTTGTTCACCTCTGCTGTAGCCAGATCTTCATTTCACAAACCTTTTGGTCAAATCCTTTTATCTAACCAAAACTTTAATACACTGGGCTATGTGTCTTTTCGGTCACAAAACCTATTGGATAACAACGAGTCTTAAAATAACTAAATCCTCCATTTTATTTTATGACAACTTCATCTCTATCGTTGTGTTTTACTTATTGTCACTTTTCGTCTGGTGCGAGATTATATTTTAAACGAAACATTCAATCTAAGTCCTCACTTAGTGTTTGATAAAATTTATAAAGCAAGACAGACGTTAATCTCAATAACTTGCACCCCCTCTCTCTCTCATCAGTATACTCATCCTTCTCCTACCCTTTTCCAGACACCCCCTGTAACCTGTCACTCTTTCTCATAACTTACCTCCTATGTAACTCCCTGCCCAACAGTGGCAGTAAAATGTCTTGGTTGGGGTGACACCGTTATAAAAAAAAAGAAATAGGAGCTTAGCTTTTTATTTTATTTTCTTTCATTTTTCGGTCATTTTATTTGATATCTAGCTGACCAATAACAGCATTAATATTATGGACAAATCATGAAACCGAGATTTTTTTTAGCATTGTCTGTGAGACATTATTTAAACAAATACACTTTACAAAGTAAAATATATTTTCTAAACTCAAGTGATTTGTGCTGCTTCTGGATAGAATAAGCTTTGATTCCGAACTTGAGATGAGATATTTTTACCTATTCTTTCAATTGTCCTTAATATTATTCACTATTTATTTAGCAGATAAACGCTTTGTAGTTCACATACGTTGAAATATATCTTTTGTTCCCCGGGATACATTATTGTAGTTATACTTGCTCTGCATTTCCTGTTTATCTCAGTTACCAGAATGTTTTTCATAATTATTGATACCATCTAAAAAAATATTGAATGGAGACAAATACTCATAAAGGGCAGCAGGTAATAAATCTTAGTTGAATGTCATACGAATAAAGACAAGAAACAAATATTTTTATTTCTTCAATACATAACTGATTTACTTCTGTGATATTTCACAAAAAACATTACATTATAAACTATTTATCAATACTACAAACGATCTATTCAGTGTGTTTGACTAAACATCCGTTTATTGTAAAAATAAAAATTAATATCTATATATCAGTCGTTATATCGTTACAAAACGTATTAAGAATTAGAATATCTCTTCGCAGGTATAAAATCTGCATTTCATTCTTGCAGAAAGTTAGATTTTATCCAGCCGTAATTTTACGTTTCTGCTACGGATGACCTTAGAGAAAACTAACGCTTTTTCACGCATCGAAATTTCACCGTATATATCAGCTAAGCTATATTTTCTTACCTGTTATTTCCAAAAATAATTATTTAATTAATGTAATCTTTATCCCGAAAATATTTTAATTATACTTTTTACATTGTTCGGATTGCTGACTTCACCATTATTTTCATATTGACATTTCTCGCTTTGTACCCTCTGGTTTTATCCAGGTGTTATTTTTCTCTAGTACACTGTATTACTGATTCCTATATTGTCTTAATATATATGCTTGATTGGTTTAGGTTGTTTTGTGGCATAGCATATTCGTTAGTTATTCATGTTTATTAGATAAAAAAAAAACAATACCTAAATATATTATGAGCACTGTTAAGAAAAAACGCTACTGAGACATTAGTTCCATATACACTGATGTTGCGAAGGACACATGTCCCAGTTACGATATTCTGTTAATGTCTTGGCTTGGCAGGCTTTTCATCTGTGGCAGTACATATGCGCAGATTCCTTAGCAAAGTTAGATAAAAACAATAAAACACAAAAATATAATAAGAGCGTTGGTAAAAAAAAAGAAAAAATTACTGAGTCATTAAGAGTATATTCATTGATTTTGCCTTAGACACAAATCTCATTAGATAGAAGTGTCTGTTAAATTAATCTAGTGACTTGACCCAGAGTTTTTAGTATAATATCTGTCAAATGCAGTGGCAAGCAAAAGCTTGGAGAGTTGAGTTACTGGAGGTAACTGAGATAAAGAATAAATGCAGAACACGTTGAACTAGAAAAATCTATACCAGGGAACAAAATGAATATTTGTTCATAGAATCGTTGCATTCATCCAGTCTTTCAGGTAAATAATTGATTTTTCTTGAAAGCCAGTATTTACGAATGCCATACATCTTAAAAAATACGAATGATAATTACAACTTTCTTATGACGTATTTCAAAATATTCAAGAAATTAATGGATTGTTAATTCCGAAAATCCTTTTACTGCAAAAGTTAATTTAATGGGTACTGTAATTAAAAGTACATTCATATGCTTAAAATGATATTATCATCTACCATCTAAGATCGAAATAGAAAAATACGTATAGGTCTAGGATCACGTAAACATCAAAATAAATTTTTTTTGTCAAAATTTCTAAGATGAGGTAGTATGTACACTATTTATCTTATTCGGACTATTGTACTCATCTTTGTTGCCATTTGTAAAAATTTGTACAAATGGCAAAAAAGATGAGGACAATAGTTCGAATAATATAAATATATAATAATTAATATAAATATATAATATAATATAATAATATAAATATATAATAATTCAAATTCATTACTGAATGAACGATAAGTAAACGCTTGAGTAGCTACTGTTTTTTTCCAAGTCTACAATTCCTCCCAGTGCTCAATCAGGGTGTGAGAGCATAAATAATCATCAGCAGACAGATCTGTTTTGCTGTATCACAGCTCATCAGTACGGTTAGACAACCGATTGCTTCTAACCAGGATTGAAACCCGAGCGAATTAGAGATATTGGATTTATTTTTAGTCCGAAATTTTTATTGTTTATTGCTTCAAAAGTTGTTATGGTGGATATTCTTATTGGATGTAGACCTCGAAATATTCTTTGTTACTTTGTACACTGTGTATTATGTATACTGTTCTAAGTATTCAAGGAAATATGCTCTCCGTTATTTTCTTTGTTAAAATTTCTCAAATACGTACGCCGATCGGTTTAAGATACATATTTTAAGTTTAAAGTAACGTAAGGCGTCTATTACAAGTGCGTGTATCCACTAAACCTTACGTCTTAATATATATATATATATATATATATATATATATATATATATATGTATATATATATATATATTCAGCCGTAAGGCTTAGTGCCACCACAAGGTGAATTTTTTGAATACTTAAATTTAGAATTTAAATAACCGTTGACTAGATGTTAGAATATAAATTAAAAGGATTCAATTTAAGTTTTAATCTTAATTTTACCCTAACGTTAACCTTAAAAAGTATTTTAACACAGCTAACTTCTTATCCCAACCTCCTTTAATTGCCTATCTTTAGAAAATATTGATTCTTTTACTAAACCCCTTTTTCCTTGGTTAACACATATATGTATATATATTTTTTTCTCTAATATTTTTTCTCTAATAATTTGTTTCTCTCTAATAATTTTTAATAATAATAACTTCAATTTTTAATAAATAAATTTTAAAAAATTTTAATAAAATAATAATACATTTTTATAATAAAGTTTTTAATAATAAATTTTTAATAAAATAATAACTTTCTTTAATAACGTTAAATTCATGACATCCTGTCATGGATAAACTTAATTAAAAATTTTTAAGATATTACATTTTAATCTATTCCTCCCTTTCCTAAATATATCTAATCTTCTACAAATACTTTCAGGGCTTCTGAGATGAGCTTGGCTCACTGCCGTTTCCTTCTGCGTGAATTTAGTCTAACTACTAGACAAGCGGGTAGGTCTCACTTTTTTGAAGTGAAACCGATTAAATGCAATCTCAACTTCTACTCTACCAGCTTCTTTGTTCTCACTGTGGAATTCCGTTCCGTATACATGATTCCCTGGCAGCTACGATTTCCAAGAACATAACTGCAAAATCATTTGCCATCACTCATCTCCTTGACTCGCATCCTTTGCCTGACAGCCTTTTTACAATGTTGTTCTTCCTTTACACTCTATTTTCATGCAGGTCTCTTTACACCAGTGTTCTTATCTTTCTCTTATCCATTCTCTGACACCCCCATAAATTGTTTCTTTCTCATCACTCATATTTTATGTAACTCTCGGCCTTGGTTCGGGGAAATGATTAGAAAAAAATTTTGGACAGATACCGACGTTATATTTTCTAAACTATTTATATTATTCGAACTATTGTCCTCATCTTTTTTGCCATTTGTACAAATTTTTACAAATTGCAACAAAGATGAGTACAATAGTCCGAATAAGATAAATAGTATACATACTACCTCATCTTAGAAATTTTGACAAAAAATTTTTATTTTGATGTTTACGTGATCCTAGACCTATACGTATTTTTCTATTTCGATCTTAGATGGTAGATGATAATATCATTTTAAGCATATGAATGTACATTTAATTACAGTACCCATTAAATTAACTTTTGCAGTAAAAAGATTTTCGGAATTAACAATCCATTAATTTCTTGAATATTTTGAAATACGTCATAAGAAAGTTGTAATTATCATTCGTATTTTTTAAGATGTATGGCATTCGTAAATACTGGCTTTCAAGAAAAATCAATTATTTACCTGAAAGACTGGATGAATGCAACGATTCTATGAACAGTGACCTTAATTCATCTTCTTCCGTTTAAAGGGTATTATCTGAACATCCCAATGCGAATAACTTTAATAAAGTTACTCAAACCAATAATCAAGATCCATTCAATATATGAGGCTATTCTTATGATATTTTCGCTGAAATGCGTGTTTGATATGAATTTAAGATTATATTGTAAAAAGTGAGGCTCTTCAGGAAAAGGGGGATAAGGTAGTATTTCCATGGAAAACCTCCAACGTGTACATGGAATATGTCGGAAATAATGATGATTCGAATCTGTGGAAATAGCATGGTGTGTCTGCGCTGTAAAGATCTTAAATGCTGCAACTAATGAAGGAATATTATTTTATTGTTTGTAACCGATCCCCTTTCTGTCTTTGGGCTCAAGTGATAAGATTATTTCCCAATTATTGTCACGTCATAAGGAAAGTCTTAAAGGAAATACAAAATTAAAAACATTTTTAAACTTATCTTGTGAGGCAGGTTATAACATTCTCTGAGGATCTAGAAGAATTATCAACATATTGCTAGTCCTTTCATCTATATGCGAGCACAATTTCAAAGTGTAATATGTTAACTTGAACGGCAAAGATATGATTGACAAATATATTCAGCCGTAAATGTTGGTGAACAACGTCAACGACAGAAACGCTGGCGACAATCGGCCTAAATGTTAATAGCCGGAAATGATAAAATATGCAAATATATCCGGCTGCTGATGGTCGCGGCAGGGTGCAACATCAAATCCAGGAGCATTGTGACACTATATCCCGCGGAGATACTTTCCCTTGTTTGGTTTAAAGCGGCTGAAAGAGAAAAATTTAAAATTAGAAATTTATTAGTTATGCATTATTGTACTACGCAATGTGAACTTAAGTAAAAAAAATATTTTAATGCTATCAAATACTTGCAAAATATAGGGAATAGAAAAAGTAACGAGTTTAATACCATCATGAAATTCTAAAATCCGGGGAATATAACATTTAACTATTTCTGGGAAAGAAAAGGGAAAAATTAAATTTTTCTTCTTTCGTGTTTGAAGCGGATACTTTTTTGGTAAATCTAAAAACTTTAGTAGCCAAAACAAGGTGTCAGAATTATTTGATGGGGTCAGGCGGGGTTAAAGTCACTCAGCAGGTTTTTCTGGGAACAGAAATTCGTGGGAAATTGGATATAATGTAAGCTGGCGATATATCATTCTTTGAGGTAACCTTTTCCGCAAATTGAGTGGGCGTTAAACGATTTCACTGGGCAAAGGCTTCGAGCCGGCTGGATCCCCAGAGAGGATTGAAAGGGGTTATAAAATGAGAAACTCGACGAGAAAATTTCAGTTTGAGCTAGGAGCAAGACGACAGGGAAACCAACCTCACACCGCCGCAGTCATAGCCACCACCACCGCCACATTAGTCGCCATTGACCGCCACTGATTCGGCAAATCCCGTCAAATTCCGACAAGAATCCGAAAGAACTTTGTTATTATTTTTTTAACATCACCTGAAAGAAAAACGAACAGCTCTGATTTTAGAGAATACGGTAAAGAAGACTTTCGTGAAAGTTTGAAGAGCTCTGTCTAATTTACCGAAATTTAGAAAAGACATTTCTATTTAAAGATTGAAAGCTCTAAGATTTTTAAAAGAACTCTCTCTCTCTCTCTCTTTTAAACCAACATTCCGACAACTGTATTATCTGCTCCTGTGAAGAGAAAAACGTTTATATATATATATATATATATATATATATATATATAAAGACATTCTTGGAAATTCTCCAGGCGTGTTCGACTTTCTTTACTTATTTTCTTAATTTTTTTTTTTTTGGTGCATTATTTTTTTTTTAAACATAAGTTTAAAAGACGACTATTAAAATTGCACGCCGCGACATCTTTATCAATTCACAACGTGGGAGAGTGGCGCGTTGTTGCAAGAGAAGTCTTGGCAACCAGCTTTACAAGTGTAATCGACGAAGAATAAAATATGATTATACTTTTTATATATACTTGTTTCTCGTTGTCTGTCCAAACGATCGTTTTTGGTCCAGAGAGCCATCGGCAGGGTATAACAAAAGTTCATAAATAGTAACTGAAGAAATATTTTAGTAAAAGATCAGAACTGGTAGGACAGCTGTTTAACTATATATCACTCAGTTAAGTGCCATACGTGATACAGTCTTAGGCGATCATATCTTGAAAGAGACATGACTAACTGGGCAGACGATTATTCCACAGGAGGTTGCCATTACTTTCTTCAATAGTCAGGTTACCAGCCAACGCTATAGAAACCATTTTCTCCTGGTATTTAACCCATAACTAGATAGAAAAAACGGATTAATACCTTTCCCACGGGTATTTGTGCGTAAGTAAATGTAAATTCAACTGGAATTCGAAATCGGCTCCCCGTTTTCTCGTTCCGAGCCGATAACCACTGCACCACAAAACACACCCGGAACCATATATATACAGTAAAAATAAGTGACGATATTCTGTCTATTCACTTTTATGTGCGTGACAAATTGTAGATCTATTACGGTCTAATATTTGAGAAGAATATAAAATTAATAACAGAACTCTGAAATATATCCGATATCCCAATTTTTGAATACCAAAAGAATCCGTTTCGATGCAGAAAGGAAAGGATGAACTAATATAAGTGATGTCAGCATTTGGCGTTTGTATGAGGAAACTTCCAATATGTCTGTAATCTATAAATACTGGTAAATGTAGGAAAGTAAATTTATTGTGTGGTAAAGTAATGCAAAGCTGTTATGAGTTGGAACTGATATTGGGAATAAACCATAGATTATGGAAAAATGCAGAGATAATTATATGTTAATATTGAAATTCTATTCTTAAATGCATCTGAATATCATAGATAACGTTGATGTTGATCGTACTTAAAATTTATTAATATATACTTGTGCATATATATATATATATATATATATATATATATATATATTCGACAGACTTTTGTGTCATCTATAAATATATAAATTACAAATATATATATATATATATATATATATATATATATATATATAGTGACACGTAAGAAAACAATCCACCCGTAGATATCCGTAGATGACGCGTTATTTATAGCAGATAGTTCTAAAAAAAGATGTCCAGAATTATGAAAAACCTCATTAAAAGTATTAAATAAGTAAAAGTTTTCTCTAACTAATCTTCAAACTTGTAAGTTCAGTGTTTGTATACAATGTTTAGAGTTGTGAATATAAGTCAATGAATTTTTATCTATCTTTCTATCTTTGTATCTAATAGAATTATTATTTTCACATGAAATATACATTATGTTATATATATCTATATGTTGCATATATGTATATATATTTACTTGCATATATATATATATATATATATATATATATATATATATATATATAACTGCAAAATGTTGAGAGGAAGTAAATCTGTAATAGGACAAAATAAATAATGACAAATGAACAAATGTATCTTAACCGACGCGTTTCGTGTTCTGAAACATTTTATGCACTCTCATTTCAAATGTTATTAATATATATATATATATATATATATATATATATATATATATATAAACAAAAACAACGCACCCACGCAATGGCATATATATATATATATATATATATATATATATATATATATATATATATATATATATATATATATATATGTGTGTATATATATATATTTGTGTGTGTGTATTACGTGTGTGTTTGTGTGTGTGTACCTCAAAGAAATGCGATAATGTAGGCCTTATATTAATTTTGAAAATTAAAAATATTTCTTGACACTTTTATTTTAGTTATATATGCTTACAGATTAACTTTAATAGTTCAAAGAAGCATAATATTGTCGCTTATTACAAAACAATTTTGAATTTATTTTAATGATATTTTTCATCAATAAAATCTATATAAAATCTCTGATTTTACCCATATGTACAATTCTCTTAGGATAAAGTAATTCTCTTCCTAAAAATATTTCAAAATCAAATGTACAATTTGCAAACTTTTAGAATTGAAACAAATATTACTTATTTTAACTTTAAAATATCGCATGAAAATCAATAAGAACCTATGTGGCCGATATTTTCAGATGTTTACACTTCTACTGACAGGTTGATTTTTGAGAAATCAAACGTTTTCCTTGTGGAAATATCCGTAAAATTCCTTGCCGAATGAACAGTTATCATCTTTATATATATATATATATATATATATATATATATATATATATATATATAAGCATGTTTAATTACCCATTAATCTTGCAGAATAAGGCAGACATTCTACGTAATTACATATTTCATTGAATGTTAGACGTCTAAATCTAAATTTACGATAATTACCGCTTTTATTTTCTGCAAATATCATCTATGGATGACCATATTTTCTAACATCTGCACAATTATGCCCACAAAAAATTTAAAACTTGTTTTGAAATACTGGTTGTTGCTGAATTGTAGGAAAATTTTCAGTTCATTATTTGTAAATATAGTTTCTACTTTATATAAATATCACTTAACTTTTACAAATTAATAAATAATATTAAAAGACTAAAACTATAAACTATTACAATTAAAAATACTAAATCAGTTCTTGTAAAAATGAAATATTCAGCGATGTTTTAAGACAGTAGTATATCTTAATCATAAAACAATTACAATATTTTCTACTGAAATAGTGTCTCTATTGTAATTTTCTGTAATTTCTGCAATTTTGTTTTTCTGTAATTTCTTGTAATTGATCTTGACTGTTTTACAAAAGAAAATTGTTGAACTTAATTTTTGCAAGAAAAATTATTTGATTTTTACAAGAATTTTAAATAGTTGTGTTTTTAACCCTAAAAGGGCTAAATTTTACTATGACAATTCATACCCGCTTACGCAAGGAAAAAAAGTCAAAATATTTAATGATCTAAAAAGGATAAATCATATAGTTTATAAGAAAAAAACTCTAGGTTGTTCCCCTTAATAATAATAGCAGAACTTCTTGTGTCTGCAGCATTATTCATAGAATGGAGGCATATAGTTAATGATAATGAAATAAAGGCACAATAAAGTAATGTATAGCGATTTGGACTGAGGAATCGGAGAGTCGAGTTCGAAATCCAGTCTAATTCATTATATTCACTTATTTGGTAATGCATGCTAAAACAATCGAGAAAGGCATGAATCTGTTTCTTCTTTCCCCGAGGAGAGACTGGGTTCTAAGGAAGGTTGTGAAATAGATTAAACATATAATTTCTTATAAAAAAAAAATCTCTCGGTTGATCCTCTTAATAATATCATTAGGATTTTGACTATAAAACTGTTTTTTTCTTGTCTCGGAAATATGTTATTATGTTTGGTGGTCGGGCAAAATTCTGTAGCTTAGGTTGACAACCAGTCTTCCGCAGTAAGAATTGGCAACCAGTGCTAGAAAATCTCTGCACCACAGGCAGTTAAAATAGGGCTAAATCTGTTTTGGTGTAGTGGTTATCGTATAAGGACAAGAAATCCGAGAGTCAAGTTCGAATGCCAATTGAATTCTTTGCATTCACCTACGCGCATTTTGGGAAATATATGTATCCGTCTCTTCCCTCCAGTTATGGTTAAATAATAGGAAAGATTAAATTGATTTGGCAATCAGTCTACGGTAGAAAGTAATGTCAATCTATTGCATAAACCTATTCTGCCCAACCAGTCATATGTGTTTCGAAATGTGATCTCCCAAGCGTCTATCACTTAAGCCACTTAAATGACTCATATATCGTTTATGTCTGTTACAAGTGCAGCTGTGTAGCCACAATTATATAAGCTCTTAGTGACTGACATACACATTTAGTTGCTGCATGTTAAATGTCACAACCTGAAAGCTAAATGAACTCGAATAGTTGTTTAATTATTTTAAATAAGTAAGGATTTATTTGAAATATTTACATCGTTAAGAATGCTGTGCTCATGTTTAATTGCCATATTTACGACGTTTCGGCCGTTGTATACACCTTTCCTTTTCAGGTGATATACCTAGAAATCTCTGCACCCCATGCGTTTTGCAGAGCAAAGGTAAATGTCTCATGGAACTTCTAGAAAAAGCCGGGTTAACCTCCCGATGGGTGAATGCCACCACAGACAAACAACCAAAGAACACTTCACTCAAAGGAGTCATTCTCGCCATTTTTCACAACCTTGGTGCCAACATCCTGCCTTCATGATTTTTGTAGGCACTTAATCCTGTTGATCATTTGGGCCTTGGTGTTACATGCATTGCGGTTGATGTCTCTCACAACAGCACCACACACACAATAGTGGATAGGATAACAATCAGAGAATTTAAGAGGCTAGACGTTGTGGCTAGTGTATTCGAAAAAAATATCTGACAATATCTGACTGTTTTTGCGGATGTGGCAGTGAACTGAATCTTGTTGCCACACATATGGTCATTCAGCAGCCACCCTCCCTAGCAAGACTTGACAAGGACGTTTAGATAATATTTGCCTCAACATATAATGCAATGATGTGAAGAAACAGGAAAACATTCGTTAATTTTTTCAGGCAATACTTACCTCAACGTATAAGCAATGATGTAAAGAAACAGGATATAATCTTTAGTAACAACAAAAAGTATTGAACCGCTATGTGGTATAAGTCTTTTTCATGATATTGAATGCTGGGTATTTTCTGCACTGTCAAAGAAAATATGAAACAACTAAGGTAGTTTTGTTCGCTTTTTTATCTAAGCAAGATGATAATGTCACTAGGATAAAAAAAAAATTACTAAGGGTGAAATTGATACATCCCGGAAGGGGATAATCAGGGAAAAGAATAGTGCAAGAATAATACTTAACACTGAAGATAGATTATAAGAGATGTATTATACCACAGTACAATAAACCAGCAGACATACAAGAACACCAACGAATAGTAACAGGTATAACAATCAAGTAGAAGATGTCTCTGCCTAGAACGTATGCCTCTGTCTAGTGACGTATGCTCTCCTCTAATGACGTATGCGGTATTTAACAACCTTCCCACGTAAGGTGATATGCGACACAAGGTCTTTTTATTGTGGGTGTTCCCGGCCTTATAGCCAGGCCCAAAAATGTCTGTCTATTTTTCACCAGTCGTGATTCTACCCTTCGGTGGAACTACAACTGGGTTTGTGCTTCACAGAGAGCTGACAGTGTCATAGATCCGTCTAATGACGTATGCATTATTTAGCTGTCCCTCCCAGTAAGGGCAACATATGACACATGGTCAGTTTATAACTGTGCTTTCCGGGTTATATGGCCCGGCTAAAAAATATCTAATATTCCCTAGTCGTGCCTATACCCTTCGGCGGAACCACGACTGGGTTATTGGTCTCTGCTCGGAAGCAGAAAGCGCCCTTTACCCGAAGGCAGAGTGCTGACAGTGTCATAGATCCGTCTAATGACGTATGCTGTATTTACTAGCCTTCCCACGCAAGGCCAGATGTGACACATGGTCATTTTATAGTGGGTATTCCCGGCCATATAGCCGAGCCAAAAACATGTCTGTCTATTTTTACCGAGTCGTGGTTCTACCCTTCGGCGGAACCACAACTGGGTTTGTGCTCTCTGCTCGGAAGCAGAGAGCGCCCTCTACCCGAAGGCAGAGTGCTGACAGTGTCATAGATCCGTCTAATGATGTATGCATTATTTAGCTGTCCCTCCCAGTAAGGGCAACATATGACACATGGTCAGTTTATAACTGTGCTTTCCGGGTTATATGGCCCGGCTAAAAAATGTCTGTCTAATATTCCCCAGTCGTGCTTCTGCCCTTCGGCGGAACCACGACTGGGTTATTGCTCTCTGCTCGGAAGCAGAGAGCGCCCTCTACCCGAAGGCAGAGCGCTGACATTGTCATAGATCCGTCTAATGACGTATGCTCTATAGTGCGCTCTAGTCACAGTCTTTTATAGACCGGGCCATATCCATTCCGGGGTAGGATAGGATATTCCTCTACAACAGAAATCGAATGACAAATAATTATGGAACATAAAGTACAATAAAATGAGATTCAGAAAAGTAGAAAGCAAATTTAAATTTCTGAAGATTGTTATTTGCTTGGAAGGCATGAGATTGGAAAGAAATTCTACAAGAGAAAAATGCGAGAAAAGAAAGTGATGTGAATAGTTGTCAATCTAAGTGCTCGTTTATTTGACTTGTTCTCTGTCCCTTGTATCGCTTGATTATTTTTGTCTTCATGCTGTTTCTTCCAAACCATGATCTACCATCAATTTACTCAAGTTCATCACGTATGTTACGCGCTGCATACCTCTCTCCCTTTTTTCCATCAATATACCCTGTGAGTATCAGATTCTTAAGCCCACCTACTTCATTGTTTGATCAACAAACTTCAACTGCCTCTTTCTGGTGTTACGTATGAGTTTTCCTGCTTCATTACATTTTATTCAAAACCTCGTCTTCGCTAACATGTTTGGTCCATGATACAAGTAGTACCTTCCTGCAGAACGAGATTTCTTTTGTTTCAAATTTCTTTTTCATCTTTGAAAAGATTGTTCAGCATTTGCTGATATATAGAAAGACAGATATCACATAGCGGTTCAATAGTCTGCTTTTTTATTTGTAACGATTACGATTAAAGGAATGCTGCCGAGTTATTTAGATAATCTCGTTAAAACAATTTTCATGAAAATTCCTTCATTTCTTCACCATTGACCGTTCATGTAAACAAGGAAGAAGTTTTGCTATGAAGAGAAACACAAATTAGAGTCAGAGTTAAAATCAGAATGGGATAGTTTCAGTTATTTGTTACCTGGAATATAAGGAACAAATGATAAAACTGATAAAGAAGATTTTGAATAAAATATACAAAATATATATAGAACATCTTTGTTATTAATGCTTACTATTGGCCAAATATTTGTAAGAAAAATTGACTTCAATACATGTCTATATTTCTGAGTTGATGTATAGTCACAATTTAAATAATTTGGTTAGAAATTTTAAGGTATATCACCTGAGAAAGAACGGTGTGTACAACGGGGAGAAAGGTCGTGAATATGGCAATTAAGATGAGCACAACATTCTAAACGGTGTAAATAGTTCAAATAAATTTTTACTTATTTCAAATATTTATGGATAACAAGAATTATTCGAGTTCATTCAGCTTTCATGTTGTGACATTTAATATGCAGTAACTAAATATGTATGTCAGTCGCTAAAAGCTTATATAATTGTGGCTATATAGCTGCACTTGTAATAGATATAAACAATATATAAGTCATTTTAGTGTTATAAAAGATGCACGTTTAGGAGATCATTGCTCGAAACACACATGACTAGGTGGGTAGAAAACTTTTATGCAGTAGATTGACATTACTTTCTACCGTAGACTGATTGCCAAGCAATTCAATCTTTCCTGTTATTTAACCATAACTGGAGGGAAGAGACGGATACATATATTTCCAAAAGGTATTCACGCATTAATCAATGCGACGATCTCAACTTCAAATTAAACTTGACTCTATGATTTCTTGTTCTTAGACGATAACCACTGCACCAAAACAAGTTTAGCCCTATTTTAAGAAATACCATCAAGTAAGCAAGTAATCTTGTATCCTGATCATTATCAAATCGACATTTAATTGAAAGCGTATCATATCTTTGTTAATAAATAATTAAAAAATTACA
Organism: Ascarosepion bandense; assembly: GCA_037127315.1. Taxonomy (NCBI): domain Eukaryota; kingdom Metazoa; phylum Mollusca; class Cephalopoda; order Sepiida; family Sepiidae; genus Ascarosepion; species Ascarosepion bandense. The sequence continues at coordinate 580,008 of JBBBDQ010001826.1, read as the reverse complement.
GTGTCTTGTTTGGGAATGTTGCCTGTCTGTCCTTTCATCTTTGTAGGTCTAGCTTTCGTGTATCGACTAGTGCTGTCGAATCTTGTCTGGCGTTAATGTTACGTATATACAGATAATGGGCAATGAAAAAGCATCTGCAATATTATCGGTCATGACCGAATGTCTCGTCTTTCCAAACAGGGAAAAAGTAGCTCTGACTTTGTTTCCTGTGACTTTTCTCTAAATATTTTTGTGCAGATTCATTTGATGAGCTTTCTACTTTGCTACCTCTACTTTGTGCGTTGTGGTGCAGTGGATATCGGCTAGAAGCGAGAATTCGCAGAGGCAAGTTCGAATTCCAGTTGCATTCTCTTACGAGCAAATACCCTTGGAAATGGTATTAATCCGTTTTTTTCTAAATCCATCTATGGTCTAAATATATGGTTCTATAGTCTTGGTTGGAAACAGGTCTACCTAAAGAATAATGGTAACATACTGCGGGAAAAATTCTTAGTAGTTGTTTCTTTCGAGACATAAACTCCCAATCTGTTATCACTTATGGCATGTGAGTAACTAACCTCTACTTTATAAATCTAAATGTAGTATTATATTAGAAGTGTGTTTCGATCATTTTACTCTTGCAATTGCTAGGTTAGAATTATGAGATATTTTCTAATGTGCTTTTTCTCTCACTTATTGAACTCTCTTCAAACTTCCCTCTCTCAGCTGGAGCTTTAGAATACACCGAGTTCACTTCTGCAGAAGAACAAAGCCCAGCCCAATGAGGCGTCCAGTTTATGATGATAAATTATATCCATGTCATGGATTTGACGATAAACTCCACCTAACAGCAAGACCTCTAATTTGAATGTTTTGAAGAGCATTTAACCACTTCTTCATTGCGATAGCCCCTGTTGAGGCCCCAGCTGTACTCAAATAGTTAACCCTCGCCTGTATCAGAAACAGGTGTTAAAGTACTATGAAAGTATAAAAATAGATTTTTATTGTGAAAAGATCCAGTAATACATTTTAGAGAAAATATTACCAGCAATACATTTTTGAAGGTAAAAGTATTACCAGCAATATATTTATGAAAAACAAACTTACCAACAATACATTTTTGATGAAAAAATATTAACAGCAATATGAGTTTGAATAAAAAAATATGTAAATATGCCAGTAATAGAACGGTCTCTGGAAAAAAATCTTTTTACAAATATACGTCAATGAAACCTGACCTAGAAACTAATTTCTCAAAAAGAACATATATTTTATTCATACAAATCTAATGTAAAAATATTGTCAGCATTAAATGACCCATTGAGGTTGATATAGGATAAAAAATAACCAAACAATCTTCTTTCCTTTGTTTCAAAGATTTTTCTCAAAATACAATACCAAAAGTTATCTTGATTCTTCTAAAAAGAACGAAAGGCTTTTATCATCAAATTCAGAATAATCAATAGTTATACTATAACCAAATATTTAAAATAAAGAAATACCCTAAAACCCAACTTTTTGGAATTAAATAATCAACAAAGTCTGATTTGCTGTTAAACAAAACTGAAACTTAATCTCTCTTTGAACTTGCCACTTTCTACCAACTAAAATCTAGAAAATTGTAAATGTCACGTCAATCGTAATTTCTGTCTTCTTCAACCCAGTTTTTTTATCGTTATTTCAACCAGGCAATGTTTTCTCGGTCTCTCCTACTCTTAGTAACCCCTTGAGATTTAGTATTTTTATCGTCTTGCTTGAAGTGAAATCATTAAAAATGTGTCTCAAGTCAATAGCTGACAATATCTCAAACAGAGTCGTTTTCTTTTTCGCTGTTACAAAATATCAGACATCAAATGTCAATTTCAGAGTGCATTGAACATTATTCTACAGTATTTTCGGTTAAGCATCTTTATGGCTGTTATCATTAAAGCAACTACAAAAGTATATTTACTTCAAATTTTCTTACGTGAGTTTTACATAAGGTTTATATTCTGATCAACGCAGTCAATTTAAGAAAATTCTTCTGTAAAATTTGTCCTGCGGGTTTCTTATTTATACTGAGGTTCATCACGAAACGAATAGCCCAAGAACCATTTCTGTATGTGAAAAAAACCTGTGCTAACTTTATTATTTATATCTCTTGCCCTGCGTGATGCTTTATCAATTGTTACTATATTATTGTTCACTTGAACTCTTAGTTCGACAATGCATAATCTTTAATTAAGTAAAACGCTTAGGATATAAAATTAAGACAGTACCAAGACTTGAATTCTCCGTATTTATTTTTCGGACCTTGCTTATCCGTCATAGCGTCTTACGGATTAGGTTATGTAGAATACACATTCAAATTGAATCTTATAATACCCTTAATTTCTTAACTGCTATTTTTCCATACTTATACATTCTTAACTGAAATATCTTTTAACACACGATTCTATAAACGAACACATAAAACAGACATTCTGAAAAAGGCAAGCAAAATACTAGGTGACGCATTTTTGTAAAAGGTATTGGTTTCTCTCATATTAGGTGAGTTATTCCGACGTAAATAAAGGGTATAGATTTTAATTCTATGAAGGCTTGAGGGAATTTTTCTGATATTTTCTTGAAACGCAAAAATTACCAGTGAAATTCCAGTAAAATTGGCCATATATGGAAGAAAGTCCACATTGGACGTGTTTTGCGTCGCATTTATAGATTAGTGTCGAATGAAGTCACTCAAGATTACGAAAAAGTGCAGCATTCAAAGATTCGTTTAAATGTAACAAGGGCTTGACGCGGAAATACGTCGATACTCAGCTATTTTTCTCAGGTTTATATCAAATCTTTATAAACACTTTCCCTTGAATGGAAAAAAAAAGAAAAAAGACAATAAATTTTCTCCGTTATATTTCTTGTTAAGACGCAATATATTTCCTATATTTACTTCGTTTAGTATTTTGAAATAAATTCAGCAATTTCGGGCACAGTGTATATTTCCGAAAAAATGTGTCGAGTTAGTAGATAAAAGCAAGTATTTATATGGTAATCTATGTATTACTTTCCCGTCATCTCTCAAATTGTAATAAAGAATCACAATTAACACTACCAAATTAGGGAAATCAAATCACTAGTAGAATTTTAAAGCGGAAGCAAATCAATGAGATAACACTTTTGATGCAAAGAGACGTTACTGATATAATGAGGATGTTGTCTTTCGTCACTCTATAAACAAAAAAAAGCCCTGTGAGTGCTGGAAAAAGCGATAGCTGTTAATAAACTTCAGGAAACCATTGTCCTGAAAACGAGAAATATTTTATACATTCTAATCGGAAATAATGCTCATTGTTCTGTTAATGGATCCAAACTGTTCCCTGATAAGGAAACAGCTTATCACACCATTAGCATTAATATTAACTTTTCATGCTTTGCAATAGTCAGATGCGTCGACTTTGTCACTAATATCGTTGGAAACTCAAACAATAGATTAAACAGCAGAGTAGACTTAATATAAAGAAGAATTAAGATTTTCCTAGCGCTGCATGAATGTGTAACAAAACAGAAAATATAAGACACCCATTGAGGACAAACTCGATACTCGGTCGTAATTATGCTAGCGAGACACGAATTATTCCTCGCCAATGTGCCTAAAAAATAAATGGAATGATGTAAGATCAATGATTAAAAATATCTAGTGTTTAATAATTCATTAAAAAGAAAATATATACTGCGTAATGAACGAATAAAATGTTCAAATAAATGTTAAAATTTAATAATTTTTCAGAATTGTGACACATTTGATAGGGTGAGATGACGGTCGTAAGTCACTCAAAAAAGTATAAGATATAGTAGACAAAATTTCTCTATTGGGTAACTATAAGGTTAACTGATAAGGACTACATTGTGCTTTGCTATTTGTTACTTCAATTAACCTATTCTCCTGGTAAGAAAAAATTGACTGATATTTACATTCACAGTCCTCTAAAGAATAACGATTCTATTTGCAAAAAAAGAAGTTCAAGCTACATATAATATTGAGACAATTGTCCACAAGATTTATTACATTAAAAGGCAACCAGTTTAGTAGCAGGTTAACTCTGAATTCAAACACTGGGAAAAACAAAATAAAACCAATCCACTTACAAACAAATTACATCAAACAAAAAGAAAATGATTTCGATGTCTGGTCGCTTGTGGCCAACGGTTGAGTAGATATACGCCTGAATTCATCGAAATTTTACAGGTACATGTTAAGTGAATAACTTTTAATTTATTTATTTGAAACTTACGTTCATTAATTCCGAAGTACATATTTTATTTATTCAGAATTTCATTTTTTACCATATTTTCACAACATCTCAACCAATCAATTACATTTTTTATTCCTTGAATCTTTTAGAGGTCATGTTTATCTCTTTATTTACTTAAACTTGTTTTCATATTTACTAATAAGGCTCTAATCCGTTTCTATCTTCATATCTTCTGTATTTGTCCCAAATTAGATATGAAGACACCTGCCTTTGATCTAGAGTCTATAATCAGTCATTATTCTTAAACGAATTTGAAGCAAATGCTATCCTTAGCACAAATTATTTTGAAGAAATTTTATAAGAAAAAGTTATGATGATTTAAATAAAAATGAAAGTTTCAGCTAATATCATTATTGCATAGATGTCATGCAAGTAAGTTTGTGATAACAATAATTTCATAATTACTGGCGCATACCATGAGACACTTTGCGTATGTTTGTCTGCTAGGTGGTTATATAATTTCTGTCAAAACACTGGCTCAGACGTATTTGTGTTAGCTCAACAGCCACAGAATCAAACTATGGTTGATACTTCGGCGATTCTCAGTTGAGTTTAATTACAGTTTATAGGAAAGAGCGTATAATCTGAGATTTTCACCGGTTTGAACTGAAGTACGTTGAAATTCATGGTCATGATGTCTTGTAAATTTGTGGTCATGCAACAATCGAAGACTTCCGAATGCTTTCGTCGGCCCTCTTTCACATACAACGCTTGGCACAATCCTAGGTATATTTTCAATCACCAGGAAAAATCCCATATTCTTTGCTAGGATCTGACATTTCGGCTAAGATGAGATTCAAAACAGCGTTTTATAGGCTGAGCACAGATGTTCTATCCACGCAATCGCACACCGACTATAGAATCATTCTGTTGAATTCTTATCAAGAAACATGCCTTCAAACACTTTCTCGCGGTATAATACCAGAAGTTGAAAAAACAAAAACAAAAATAAAAAACCGTAGTTTTTTCTATATGTATAAATGGAATATTGAATGTAAATAAGTGAAGTACTCTCTAGTTAGATGTAGTGTAGATTTGTGAATATTCAATCTCGGTCTGAAATATTAATTTCTCTGCACATATCGATAAATTTAAATTTGTTTTGGTGATATAGTACAGCGCATGTGGGATTACACCTGCTTCATTTGTTTATCGTTCTGTCTTGCTATTATTGTTCTTCCTTTAGTTGCAATCTATCTCGTTGAAACAAGCTGTTAAAGTTTCCCCCAGTTCAGTAACGGAGAACACTAAATCCTTACTGTAATATGTGCCGCGTCAGTCCATTCGTCCTTCCGTTTATCCATCTGTCCGTCACTCCATCCGAAAATGAAAAAGAGATAATTCAGAAATGGTGGTATTAGAGTTAGGTTCTTCGAATAGTCTGAAAATTTAAAACGCATAATAGTACGACAAAGCGCTTAACCGACACTACCTTTGGTTTCGGCACTCAAGCACCAAAGGATTTAATTTAACCAATTCTTAATTATCTCTTCCTGGTAATATAATCATAATACAATCGCCTAAGTATTTTCCTTCAGCGAATTTAGCTTAATTTAGAAATGATAACTTTATATTTGCCCATGGAAGAGAAACGGTACAATTTTCGAAGTACAGCAAATTGTTTGAGTCAGCAATAACAAAGATTATGGCAAACTCAAAAACAAAAGGAAGAGCAACGCAAGAAGTCCTCAGCTTTGTTTAATGCAGTCATAAGAATGAAGAAAGCAAATTTAAAACAAAATGAAGAACTACCTGGAAAAGCAAAGAACAACGTGAGCGTATTTGAATAAAATGCTGTTTAGCGATGAAATGCAGTATAACGATTCTCACAAGAACAACGTAAGCAGATTTTGAGTAAAATGCGGTTTAGCATAGAAAGATAATACAACAACTCTCGCAGAACAACGTGAGCAGCTTTTGAATAAAATGCGGCTTACATAAAAATGCAATACAACAACTGCCACAAGAACAACATGAACAGATTTTAAATACAATGCTGTTTAGCATAGAAATGCAACAAAACATTCACAAGAAAAACGTGAGCAGATTTGAATAAAATGGAGTTTAGCATAGAAATGCAACACAACAAATCTTACAAGAACAACGTAAGCAGATTTTGAATAAAATGCTGTTTTGCATAGAAAAGCAACACAACTCTCACGAGAACAGCGTTAGCAGATTTTGAATAAAAAGCTGTTTTGCATAGAAAAGCAACACAACTCTCACGAGAACAGCGTTAGCAGATTTTGAATAAAAAGCTGTTTAGCATAGAAATGTAACAAAACTCTCACAAGAATAACCTGGGCAGATTTCGAATAAAATGCTTTTTTGCATAGAAATGCAACACAACAACTCTCAGAAGAACAACGTAAGCAGAATGTGACTAAAATGCTGTTAAGCATATTTATGCAGCCCAACAACTCTCACAAGAGCAACTTGAGCAGATTTTAGATAAAATGCAGCAAAACACAGAACACCTTAGCAAATCAATCATACGTTGTTTCTTAAAATAGCGCAACGATATAACATAGATGGACTTGTAGAGGTTTCTGTTGATGTTGCTCTCTGTAGTTGCAGCCTCATTGAAGTGTTTTCTTTGATGTTTCATTGAGAGCGTACATGTGGAACAATGAACACTTTTGCTATATGCTGTAAATAAGGTGCGATACAATACGAAAGCATCTCTGAGTTACCAAACGACTTTGCTGAACTCTTTATTTTCCGTTCTCCTGAGGCAATATTTTACAAATATAATATTCGAAGTATTAACGTTGCAATGACAATGTATTCTAAGAAAGGAAATGATAGTATAATACGGAGAAAAATTACAAATTGCAAAATACATGGAGCTGTTCATAGATATATTGGCACTCCTAGACACCAAATAATAACAGTCTCGTCCCGCTTACAAACTTATTTCTATGATCGTGAGGAACACATAATAAGACGAATGGAAATAATGCTTTTTCACAATGCAAACCAAGCTTTTGATGTAAACATATTTCGAAAAAATCTATCTGCTATTAAATCTGCTGGAACTATTTACAATCTTTCTATCCGTGCAGGAGCCAGTTGACATTAGAAATATTTTTATGGATGTATTAGTTAGCTTACATGCATTTAGAAAGCCTAATTGGAAACACTTCAGGAGAAATAATCTACCGACTTCGCATGGGCTTGCAATTCTTATACCAAAATAATCTTGATGAGGAAACGAATTTTTCAGAACAAATAGTCGTAACAAATCTAAGAGTAGAGAGTAGATAAAATCGTTTACAAGTGACTCGCATCGATCATTCGACCCAATGATGTTCACGTATTTTTTCCTTCAGGCCTAGATGAGAGGCATCTTGGATTAATGAATCAAAAATGTAACCGTCAATTTTCCACAATTCAATTTTGTTGTTATCTTATCTAAACTTATATAATAAATGGAATTTTGTGTCTGTGTGTGTATGTGTGTGTGTCTGTTACCTATAGACTCCGAAACGGCTGAACCGATTTTCTTGAACATTTAAACAGTTGTACTATAAGCGTCTGCAAGTGTTCTTAGCTAGGTTTTGTGTCGAGGTATCCCCGATAAATATCGAAAATCGATAATCGAAAAAATTGGGTTATAGAAGGAGTGGTCCGATTTTAATCAAATTTAAGACACTCATAGACAAAGACATAACGATATTCAGAAGTTTCAAGCTTACAGTTCTTACAATAGTGCAGATAATCGATAATATATATATATATAAAAGGCAAGGTGTTTGTGTGTGTGTCTGTTTATCTGCATGTATGTCTGTATTTTTTCAGCCCTTTTATTTTAGTTTTTGCTTCGGGTTTGGCTCTAAGGAGGTATAATTGTAGTTCTTAGTTTCAGCCATGATACCATTTACTCAGAGGACTTATTTAGCCTTCAAAATTCAGTTTACGACGAAAAAGACTTATTTGATATCGATACCAGGAAATCATAATTAGACTTACACCCATTCATTTATTATCAGTCTACTGTTTCGCTTGAACTGGAAACAACTATTGCTTTTTAGTATTTCGTGCCAACGTCCAAAGAGTCTGAACTCCAGGACCATGGATTAATTTTAAAGCTTTCTTTACGCCTGAGCAAATTTACCAATATAATGCAATTAGGTCAGCGTTTTTTGCACATATCAATTTGCCAAAAACATTCAAGCCCTCCACGATATGTTCCTCACAACCAAGCAAACTTAAGAGCATATTTATATAATGACTTAGAATATGCTACGCTAGCAGTTGATACTCTCGTACAAGTCGTGTTTATATATTGATAAGTTCATTCACAGAAAGTCCTCGATATATAACAAAACGCTACCAGGATGCAATAGCTAGAGTTAAATATTTGGCAAACCTAATATACTTTGTACTTTTACATGCAATGCAAAATGGAATGAAATAGTAAAGTATATATTTGTTGCCCAAACGGCTTGTGAGCGAAAGATAATTCTGGAAGTGTATTTAAATTGAAGCAGCAACAGCTGTTACACGATATCGAAACAGGAATCCCTGGGAAACTGATTGCACCTGTGAACACAGTAGAATTTCATAAAAGCGGATTACCTCATTGCCATTATTTTCTTGTTACAAATTCATTAAAAGACATGTCAAGAAATTGGTAAAGATTGTACAGTAAAACTTCCTATTCCTGAAAACCCATTAACGTTGCGTCGTTATTCCTTGGTGAAGAAACCCATGATGCATAGACCACGCCGAAAAGATAACATATTCTCTCTGCCTGGGGTATAAAGTTTTCACTAATATATATTAAACAGTTTACAGATCACCAACATTAATTAGAAATATTTCTTATCAGTGATATCGTTGCCGAAAACCTCGATATGGTGTCTTCACAGTTTTAATATTTGTTAGAAATAGATAAATTGTTGTTGTTAAGTGTTATATAGTTCCATACAATTCCTTGTTGATGCAAATATACAAGATGCATATTAATCTTGTATGGTGTTCATCTCTTAAGGCGTTGAAATATCTTTCCAAGTACCTTTTTATATGTGTTGTCCATGTCACAGTTTCCTTAAACAGAGAAGATGTCACGTGTGTCAATGTTGGCAACAAAAAGTAAACGGATGAAATTTCGAATTACGGAAATTTCTGCCATATTAGAGCGTCAGAAGCTTTCTTCAGACTATTTAAGTTTACAGTTTAGCAAATGCAGCCTACTGTTGGATGCTTACCAATACACTTGCTAGACCAACGGACGATTGTTTAATTAGAATCACACTCAAGAAGCTTTAGCATAAAATAAATCGACCAAATTGGCAGCATATTTCAAAATGAATGAAGAATATCTCCCAGCAAAAGATATCCTCTATTGTGACTTTCCACAACAATAAAAGTTGGCGGAGATTAGTTAAACAAACTGAAGATATACCAGAAACTATTGAAACTATTGTCAACGGAACATCCATCCTACCTATACTGAGAATAGTTACAGTTGAGTAGAGAGTTCTATCCTCACTGGGTACCACGTACATTCGACCTTGTGTCACATCAACCTCCGCTTAGAAAATCACTATTAGGCACCTAAACGTGAATAATGGTGAGACTGGATACATGCATTAATCACGACTGAGTAGTGAGTTCGAGTGGATGTGCGTTGTGGTGCAATGAATATCGGCTCGGAACGAGAAATTAGGGAGCCGAATTCGAATTCTACTTCAATTCTTTGCATTCACTTACGCGCAAATACTCTTAGGAAAGGTATTAACCCGTCTATTCCCTCCAGTTATGGGTTAAATAACAGGACAAATATGGTCCTATACTTTTGGATGGCAACCAGTCTACCGCAGAAAGTAAAGTAATGGAAAATTATTACGGAATAATATTCTACCCAGTCGGTCATGCCTTTTTCGAAACATGATCGTCCAAGCTTGTATCACGTATGGCACTTAAGTGATTCAGTGAGTTTGATCGTCACTGGGTGCTCTATATATTCGTCCTTGTTCCACACCTAATTCAATATAGTGAGAAAACCGAAATAAAACATTTTATTCACATCCGATATTTGCGATATGTGAAACTTGTCTTTTCGGAAATTGCATTTATTGGCCTTTCTCCGAAAAGGAACTCATATTATATTGACCTTCTGTCAAACTCACCATTCCGGAAAAATTCCCATTTACAAAGCTATGCTTAAATACAACGTATGTTTTTGAAAGCAAACAGATATTTGTAAAAGCGTGGAACGTCGGCCAATAAAACTTGGCACATAATCAGTCTTTTGTCTCCAGACGCCAAAACATTGCTTTATTTCTTTATTTTTCTGTTGTCAAAGCAAATTTTATTAAAAAGTGTTTAATTGCAGGATATCTCAGAGAAATTATGACATATTTGTAGTACTTTAATATTTCTTCAATATTCTATTTTCAAAGAAAACATTGAGATTAAATAAAATGAAAGAAATATATAATTTAATATTTCCTGCTGCTAGCGCAATGTTTACATTCTTGTAAAGAAAAAGAAAATTATCTAGGTGACTATAATTTTTCCTGAAAATATTGTAAGTACATTTTTTTAATAACAAGACCTTACTTTACGGGATGTAAAATCTAATGTATATTCTCTGAATCTTTTATTATAAGCCATGAAATAGAAGTCAGGAAAGCCTACTGAAGCTCAATTGATTGCCCATCTCGCAGTTGATGTGTTTAGACCAACAACCATGATCATCTGACTGTACCTCATGACGGTGCTTTCTGTGAGATCCAGCAAAGCTTTCTAAATATTGTTTCAGTGAAAAGAAAGCTGAATGTAGCACGATGTATAAAATTATATTATATTATTAGTATTAGGTTGCGAACCGACGATATTTCCAGTTAAGCGGTACTAATATAAATAATATGAATATCACACGGGCGTAGCACGTGTATCTAAAAGAGGACAAGTTAGATGGCAATAACAAATAGGCATGTAATAAAAAAACGAAGCAAGTACAATACAATGTCCCAAAACATGAAGAATGTTCATGTTGTCCAAATGGACGAGAATGTTTTAGCAAGTATGGCAAGGAATAACATACCGTTAAGCCAGCAAATAGCCCTCGTGGCTATCTCCGCTAAAACCAGGAAGAGAAGTGACCCGAGAAAAAAAAAAGGAAATTAATTAATTTTAATTGGTAACAATATTGTAACGCCGGCGAGAAAAAGAACCCAAATACAGATGAAGATGCTATAAAATTGTATTTACAGGAAAAGAGAGAAACGAAGAAAGGATAGTCTCTTGCAAACAGTCGGGTTTGCGGAGGTTATTTGAAAGATGCGTCCTTTTAACAGTTTATATTTTCTGTGGCGTTATGGCTGGCTTGCAGAATAGAGCCATGACTTCTGTGCTTCAGCTGCTGTCAAATCCCCTTACGTATCCTGGTTCTAGATGACGGAGAACAGACGGAGACATCTTGTCTGTAAGGTTCTAACAAGCAAAAGAGAAAGGGAGATTGTAAAACCCGCACACGTGCGGAGTTTGTTGAAAATCTAAAAATGTAACCCGTGATTGGTTGGCACCCAGTTGGCCACTCCGAAACAATTTCTATAATACAAATTCAGTTAAAGAATACTCTAAATGGCCAATAAGAAATGATCCAATATATATATATATATATATATATATATATATATATATATATATATATTATTATTATTATTATTATTATTATTATTATTAATAATAATAATAATTAATACTTGAGAACATGTGCAAACTACAAACTACTAGAGGAATTTATATTTTGGTTCGACGATATTGAAAAAACAATGTCTCATCAGGTAGATAATAATGAGTACCATCATTATTAACTAACTGATGAAACATTGTCTTCTTAATGTTTAAAAAACATTTACAATCTTGTAATTTGCAATCTTGTAGTAGTTTGAAATTTTCACATTTTCTAACTAAATAATTTTCAATAAATATATATTGGTCTATTATTATATTGGGCACTATTCAAATTAATGTTTTGTACGTTGCAATTATCAATTATATTCTTCGTTGTTATTCATTTATATATATATATATATATATATATATATATATATATATATATATATATAAAGTGCAGTATAACTCGGAAGCCAATTTTGTATGATTATTGAAATTAAACAATGACATCATCTCAATACAATATTATAATGTTAGTTAAAGAATCATGCGAATCAATGATTACGCATAATATTTAAAAGCGGATAATTGAAAAAATAGTAAATAAATACTTGAATTTAGTCGGACATGAATGCCGATGAATTCTTAATCACGCGATATCAATAATAAAATAGATTCATATAAGATTTAGAAGACTATAGAAGACGATTAGATAATTAGACGATACTGCATTAATTTTGAGATTAATAATCAAATTATAAAGCAGGAGCACAGAATTGATTATAATTATAATCATTCGGTTTCATTATTAAATATACCTTTATCAAATTTGTAGGTACAACTTGCTCAATATACTCTAAAGATGTTAGGTTATAAACATTAACTGTTAATAAATTACACATAAATTACATATATATATATATATATATATATATATATATATATATATATATTCCACCTCGAATTACAGCGGTGTTGTATAGGCTAAAATATAGAAATACTACATTTTATTGAAGCTATTCATTATATAACACAATAAATCAATTTATTGCATTTTTCTACATCAAATTTTTTAAACGAATTATTTAAATATATATATATATATATATATATATATATATATATATATAATATATATATATATATATATAAGTGGGGGTCTATGTAATTTTGTTATCAAAGCATTATATCACTAAACAATTCTCATGTTTCAGAACAATACTTTTCTTCTTCAGGTAATATTTCAAAAATAAATGGTGAAAATGATTCATTTAGATTAGACTTTAGTTTTTTTTAAATTTATCTTATGACCAAGAGCTTTTCATTGCAGATTAAAAGTCTCCCTAAAAATGAATTATTACTAAATCGTAGAGATGAACTGACGGTTTGTTTGCAAACACCGCAAATATTTCACTTTAAAATTTAATTAAATATAATTATTCATTCATAACTTATGCTCTAATATTACTCAAAATTTTTTTTTGCTGACGTTATTGACTTACGCAATACTTATTTGGTTTTCATAAATTCAATATTATTTAGTTTACCATAATTGCATAATTTTAACCTAACAATCCAGCCACAATAACAGATGGGGGTAGTACAAAATCAATTTAAAAGAGAACCCTAAAATCTATCCTGCTGTCAAAAATTATTTTTACCCGTTAAATAATGTATGTTCTAGTATGTATATTACACCGACAAAATAAAAAAGTTTCATATTTTGACATCAAGTTACATTTCGGGACCCGAATGTTCAACTTTAAATCACAACCTAATACTCATTTATAATTAAACAATATTATCTCACCTAAATCTGTATTGTTTAACTTCCTCCAAAAACACTTCACTAATTTTCTAAATAACCATGAATTTATTTTATTTTTTTTAAATAAAACATTTTCGTCATTTAGTTTTGAAGGAGAACAATATTACTTTTATGAAGCATTGCAACAACTGAATTAAAATATTAAACTATACTTTTTATTGGGCACTCTTTATAACCGTAAATTCATAAACAGTGGGCTTTAATTTCTCTGTTATTTCACTTACTTGTAATATATATATATATATATATATATATATATATATATAACAGTGATGATCTACGTATACTGTCTTAATAATATGTATAGGAAAAACTACTAAATAGTTGTAAGTTTAAAAATGTATTTTTTGACAGTATTTGTTTATTTCTATTATTATATTTGATATTTCAGACCGTCCTTAGCCTTTCATCAGAAACAAATGATTTTAAAATTTAAATTAGAAACGTTTTCGCGAGGAGCGTTTGTCCGAGAGATTGTTTACATCACGTGACGCAGAAAGCGACAGATATTTTTAATATTTGTAAACGTAAACCTATCTTTAATAATACTTATAAATGTTGTTTTAAAGAAACTTTTTGAAGTGTATCTAAAAAATATTTAACTATTGAAATATTTATAAAGATTCAAAACAACTAAGTCCCTATTTAACCCTAGCCTGTATGTATTTAATTTTAAAATCCAGTATTTTTCTTTCTTTCTGCGTGAGTATGTAGAACTAAAATCATAATCTATTAGTAAGCATTTGCAGTTTTCTAATATATGTCCCGGTTGAGTGAAGATTGGTTTATTAAAGATAGGTTTACGTTATCTGACAAAGATATATATTTGAATGGCGAGAACCTCGGACATTGTGCCTTTCCCAACGAAATGTGGAGTAAATTAAGCAATGGTAATTATCAAGGTAAAAGTCCATCAGTGAACGAAACACGTTGGCTAACATAAATTTTTCATATATATATATATATATGTGTGTGTGTGTGTGTGTGTGTGTGTGTGTGTGTGTGTGTGTGTGTGTGTGTGTGCCGGGTATCTAGTACTAAATCTCAGTTTTTTATCCATGTCTGTTGCATATTTTGGAGAGGCCTAATCATGTGAAGCATATTTTCGACATCGTCAACAGCAGTGTTTTAATATCACCAATGGCAAGCTCACCCATGTTATGTTAGCAATGAAATGCTTTCGGGTTGTGTTAGACGCTTCTTAGATGAAAAGGATCGTGTATCTTTAGCATACAGAACGAAAACTTGCAATCATATAATATGTTGAGTATGACAATTTTGAAGACTTTCAAGTTACTTTCTTCCTTGAGATTTGTAATATCCTGGAAACATTCTTAACATTTACCAGTTGTTTGATTAGTCTTATGTTATCTGTCATCGTTCTCGCTAGGACAGTCAAGTTCTGCAACACTTCCAGCATTGTCTACATCTGTGCAGTTGGAAGGTAAGAAGTAACCTTCTTTGAAGTTTGAGCTTCATGCTGAATAATTTTATTACCTTGCTGACCACGTAAGATGTTATGTTAGTAATCACTGGCGATAAATTATGAGTTTCATATCGCGAGTCTGTTTTCTTAAGTTTGACGTCTTACAAATATTAACAATATTAACGTAAATAATATTTTTAAAAATATGTTTTCTCAAATTTTCTTAAGCTTGGAGTTCAAAAGTTTACATTTTTTATTTCATATAAAAATATCTAGCTAGTATTGACAGCATTTGTGTTCAGTTCAGAAGCAACTATTCCCTTTTCCCAGTCTTCACAGTTCATTTTACACAATTATAATTAACCTCCGTTGCTGACGAAATGTTTTGAACATTTAATAAAGCAATATTCTTTCTGAAAGCTTTTAATTACCTGAGGTAACGAGATTCCTATTATTAAATGAATAAATTTAATGATCTGAACAGAGACAAGGGAAGGAAAAAGGCAAAAGCATTTCTTAATCATTTTTATTTCCGGGGGCAAATTTTGAATCGAAGTTGAAATTCAAATTTATGAACTAAATGACACTGGGATTTCACCTTGTTGTCTTCTACTAGTTGGGTGTTAGTTTGGCATAAGGCTATAGTTTAGTTTAATTTAGTTTCGTTGTTTTTTTTACCAGCATATCTACCCTTTTGGGTCATTTAATGCTGAAGAAGGTTTTTATTTATTGCTTGTTGATCTTTTGTGAGTTTATTGCTGTCAAGATATAAGTAGCGGTGTTGTGATTTGATATATGCTCTCTTCTTTTGCAACTATATTTTGTTATTTAATTTTGTTGCTTTTAGAAATTCTTAAAGGTCATTTGGGTCAGCGTTGTAGAAGATGTTTTTCAGATTGTTTTCTTGACAGTATCGTAATCGCATTTTTTAAAGATCTATGTATCTTGTTAGTATATGTTTCACTATGTAGAGCTCTTGACATGGAATGCAATTTGGTGCCGCGTCACCTTTTGGTATGTGTAAATGGGGGATGGCCTTCTGACCTCTTTGAAGTCTAGCCATTACTATCTCTTCTGTTCTTGACATTTTCCTATTGGAAATTTTAACTTATATCCATTCTTTGAGGATGGGTTTAATTTTGTAGAGTTTGTTATTTTTGCAGGAATAACAAAACTCTTGTCAGTTTGTCGTAATAAATTTGTTGATAATTTGTTGATTAGAGGTTTGTAATCTGTGTAGGGTGTTTTTATATCTCTAATGTTGATGTTTTATTAGTTTTTAGCTGCTATGTCTACTTTTTCGTTTTCGTATAAGGCTATAGGGCTGCTGATGAGAATGAGTCTGACTGCTCATGTTTTAGATTTCAAAGCAGTGTGATTGTTTCTATTTCTTCAGGTCAAATCACAAATATGTAGAATTTCGGTACGAAATCGGCCGAACTAGTGAGAATCGAAAACACTACTCAATGCTCAACAATAGTTGCTCGCTGATATGTAATCCACATGTATCTTTTATAATGAATAATGTTCTGAAAGATATTGGCGCTTAAATTATATTAAGAGTATTGGAATCTTAAAATCGGTCAGTCAGTTAATTGACATATGAGATACACGTTTGGGCGATCATGCGATACATGAATGACTAGGCAGAATATTTTCCGAAACTAGATCTCCAGATATTTTTGGCAGTAGATTGCTTCCCAGCCAAGGCTATAAAAGATAAACTGTCCTGCTATTTAATCCATATGCTGAGAGAGAAATTATGGATGCACACCTTTCTTAAGTGTAAATGAATGAAACAAATTCGATTGGAATCTCAAAACACCAACACAAAATCGTCTGTGTAATTGACAAAATATACTTTTCCAAAGATGCAAGTCTTCTGACCTAAAAAGACCTAATATGTCATCAAATCTACGTTTAAAATACCTCCCCCAAAATAAAACAAATCAATTATCTTATGTCATTCACCTAAGTGCAATACGCTATACACGTTTGGGTGAACACGCCTAGAAAGAGATATGGCTGACTGAGCAGATTTTCCCGCAGTAGCTTGCTATTATTTTTTTCGGTAGGCTAAATGCCACCCACGGTTATAGAACCCAAATTGTTCTGCAATTTAACCCATAGCTCGAGTGAGAAGCGACGGATTAATACATTTCCCAACTGTTTTTTGTTTGTTAGTGAATGCAACGAATTCAGCTAGAATTCGAATCCACTGATGTCTCGTTTTGAATTCGAATGTTAACTGCATTCGTTGCATTTAACGTGTATTCACGGATGTAACAGTATAAAGCAAGAGGTATTCTTTTTTCGTTATTTTACTCAAATATTTATTTCGGGAATATGGTGAAATTAAGCTGCTAATCGGCAGATCCAGTTTACATAACTATTCGGAGAACCAAAACCACAAAAGAAAACTGCCAGAGACGGACCATGAGAAAGCCTAAACATGATTGAAAATATAATATTCCTAGTTCTGTAGCAGCATCCCTGCTTTGATATTCCCCTGCTTATTTACTCCAACAATTGATGTCAAGGGCATTTTAAGTGAACCATCATTGCTATATGGTGCTGAAGTGTTTGTCACTTTTGGCAAAGCAAACCGTCTTATGTGTGCACTGCTTTTCTATTCGATGATCTCCAACATTAATAATTCAATGTCATAAATCAGCAATGGCCAGGCCAGACGAGGATACTACCCAAACTGCAGCATCCAAGGCTTAAACTTTCCTAGTATCTTTATTTCTTCAATCGCTCAGTGTCCGTCTTCTGTCTGCTATTTAACTTCAATGCTTTATCTGAAAATGTCCAAGTATACCATCTTTCTAGTCTCTTTAACGTTTCTCATTTCACTGTTGGTACAATTTTTCTACCTATTTTAAATCTCTTTTGTTTTATACTTCTTTGACAAAGGTCAAACTTCCTGACTTCTTTTCCTTAATTTTATTTTGGCCCACCCATTTACTCACACCATAAAGCCTCATTAATGCACCTCTCAACAAATTCAGACTTCTGGATAGCATTGTCCCATCGTTCATAAACATCTTCTTTGGTGATCTAGCCAATGTTTTTTTCCTCAGCTAAGTCAACGAATCCCAGCAGAATCTCCATTAAACCAGATGACCGAAATGGCACATCCTCCTGCAATAACCACATCTAAACTGTAAAGCACATCTTAAACCTGTCATAATACTTTTGCATGTCTTTCTACACCTTTGGAATTAGAAATGATCCATTGCTTTCAGCAACAGTTCATGCGGGAATGACACATAAGCATTAGCTAGAAATCACTAAAATGTATTTCTTGAACTTATTTCATCCTGTATAGTATTCCAGATGGAAAAATAATGATCTATACATTTTTTGCATTCTACGGATACCAGCCTTCTGAACAAATTCGTCGACATATACATTTTTCTGTAGACATGTTATCTTACGCTTCGCATTTATACTCATGAATATCTTCCCATCTACCCTCAATTACGACATTTATCTGAACTGGTTTATTTGTTTAGTATCTGCTTCCTTGTGTAAGTAGAATCCCTCTTCTGAGCACAAATCTTTTACCAAATCACCTTCTCGCCATAGTTTTTGCAAAATATGTCATTAAATTAAATTATGTAATTCCTTCACAGGGGAAGACGTAATGGTTAATCATGTATACTTACAAAATGACAACCCAAATAACGCTGAATATTCCATTGCTAAGGATTTTTACGTCTATATTGTTGTATTAGAAAAATGGTTTCTTGGTAAACGTAGATTTAAAAAATGTATTTTCAATAGATTCTTTTTTCTGAAAGAAAATGAATTCTTCTCTTCCCCCAGCTTTTCAATCACCCAATCCCTTACGCAAGTGGTGAACTTCCCCACGCGTTTCTCTAACAACCCTAACGGAAGGGACTAACTACTAGACCTCTGCTTCACTTCCATCCCAGACTCTTGCACTACCAGACAGCTCTGCCCTCTCGGAAACTCTGACCACACCGTAGTTTCCTCAACATTTCATTCCACCCCCACCTGCCCAAGAAACCCAGACCAGTAGAATATCCTACTGCTACCAAAGAGCAGACTGGGATTCGTTCTGAGACTTCCTCTGTGACGTCCTTTGGAACAACGTTTTTAGTCTTCCCGTCGAAGACTGTGCATCCGAGGTCTTCTCCTGGGTTAAGGCTGGCATCGATGCTTTCATCCCTGTCAGAAAATTTCAGCTTAAATCTCATTTGTCTCCATGTTTCTCGCCCACTTGCTCGTCCGCCATTGCCCACCGGAATCATTTTTCCGGCGCTATCGTAGCTACGCCTTGGACAAAAACAGGCGCCTTTTCGCCTCAGCTCGTAATAAGTGTAAAAAGATACTTAACGAAGATAAGATGTTGTTTGCTACCAGAATAAATCAACGCATAGCATCCTCTAAGTTCGGCGCCAAAGACTACTGGCAACTCTGGAAAAGAGTGCTTAACAATAACCCCACTAATCAATAAATTTGAGGTCCTCACCTCCTCGGCGAACAAGGCTGAATGCTTTGTTCGCAGATTCTCTACCAATTCGAGACTGGATTCGTCTGGAGTTTCTACACCCGACTTTCCACCTAGAACTGAAGCTCAACTGAATGACGTTCACGTTATACCCTCGCTGGTTTCTAACATAATCTCAAAACTTGACCGTCAGAAAGCGAGCGGAGGGGAGGGAATCCCAATCATAGCCTTAAAGAAATGTGCCCCTGAACACTCCTCTATCCTTTCTAAGCTCTACAACTTCTGCCTATATGTTTACTGCTTTCCTGCCTGTTGGAAGACTTCCTCTGTAGTTCCTGTAGAACACTGGAAAACCCTCGGACACCGCAAATGACCGCCCTATCAGCCTTCTTCCGATCTTTGACAAAGTGTTCGAAGCCATTATCAACGCCGAAGTGGTTCAGCATCTCACAGCTTACAGGCTCCTCTCAGACAAGCAGTATGTTTTCCGCTTCACCAGGTCTACTTCAGATATGCTAACGACCATCACAGAGTATATATACAAGGTTCTCGACAGGAATGGCGAAGCCCGAAACGGTGCCTTGAATATCTCTAAAGCGTTCAATAGGGTTGGCATGCTGGCCTTATACGAAAACTGCGGAGCTATGGTATAACTGGACATTTGTTTGACCTAATCCAGTCTTTCCTCTCTAACCGCACATTAAATGTGGTATTATACGGATATGACTCCCAGATCTACCATACGAATGCGGGTGTCCCTCGAGGCTCTATCCTAGGTCCTACACTCTTTCTGATCTACATTAATGATTTCCTCGATGCCATAATATCCCAAGTAGGTATGTACGCCTATGACATCACAATTTACTCTCGCCTTGATCAAACATCTGGTGTGGACGACAAAGTGAACCTCGCAGCCGAGATTGAAAGGGACCTCCAATCCGTAGTGGTCTACGGTAACATATGGCTCGCAAATTCTAATTCTTCTAAAACAAAGCTGCTATCAATTAACCATCATAGACAATTGCACCTACCTCCCATTAGCATGGAACAGATTTGCCTCCCAGAAAGTAAAACACTACGCCTCCTTGGTCTCACAATCTCAGCGGACCTCAATCCATTGCTAAATCCGCTGCTATGAAAATAGTTCTTTGTGCAGGGCCCGGTATTTCTTCCGTCTGAATCCATCCTGTACATATATAAATATACCATCCGCCTGTGTATTGAATACTGCTGCCACATCTGGTCGGTTGCCCTTTACTATTCTCCTCGGGGTTTTTAACAGTATACAATGGAGAGTCTGTAATGTGATCGATACCGACTTGGCAGACTGCCTGCAGTCACTCTCTCACCGGCGTGACGTGGCTTCCCTGTGCCTCTTCTATAAATACTTTCATGGCTTCTACTTCGATGAACTTAGATCACTGGTGCCCCCTAGGTAAGAATTTGCACGAGATACTAGATTAGCAACTAGGTCCCACCCTTTTACAGTGAAACCGATAAAATGTAACCGCAATTTCTACTCCAACAGCTTCTTTTCTGGCACTTCCCTAATGTGGAATTTCCTTCCACATGATTGCTTCCCCGACAGCTACAATCTCCAGGAGTTTAAATGTAAGGTCAATAGACACCTCCTAAAACACTAACTCGCATTCGTTCTCTCAAACACTCTTCCCATCTGCCCAATCCTCAGCCTCGGTATCCTTACCCGTCTATCACCCGCCTTCTGATATTTCCTCTATCTAACCACTCATTCTCTCCACCTTCCCCTCTGTAAACCCTGCGCAATAGTGGCAGTGGAATGCCTTGCTTTGGGTGAAATAATTAAAAAAATTTTAAAAATTTAAAAATTACAGGACATAATTGTGTTTATAACCTTGAGTAGCAACCGGTTTAAGAGAAGTAAACACTAAATAAAACAAATTCCCACTATGGGTAAATAGAAGGTTTGTCATGACTCTGTATCCATGTTTGTTAACCAGAATAGGAAAATGACAACTCTGAATACCAATATGCAGATGAATACTTTTTCCATTTTGATGTGATGTTCAAATTTGTTCTCGCAATTCCCGCCATGGCGCAAATGTTATATTCGTATTTGACCTCTACTTTTCCCTTGGACAACAATAACTTTGCATAGAACTATTCGCACTGCAGAAGGCATAACTCTTTGAGGTCAGACACATAAACTCTTGAGACCGATGGATAACATAACATACCATACCATACCATAAATAAATGGCAACCACAGAAAAATAGCCAAATGCAACCACTAGTGAAATGTCTTTCTGAGTATCATTGACTGATAAATAAGAATATTTATTCTTATGATTGCTGACCTAAAATTACATTAGCTTTCGTTAAATTCTAAGATCGATACATCTGTGTCGTGCCTCTTCAGGAGTTAGTTGAACATTATGACTACAATTTCCTTTTTGTTTTCCTGAGATTTAAGTGAAATGAGAAACGTTAAAAAAGCCTAAGAAGATTTTGATATTTTCATCGTTATGCCCCCATTCATTATCGCAAAATAATCAAGGTGTAAAGAAATGATACCAACAGTGAAATGAGAAACTTTAAAGAGGCTAGGAAGATGTATACTTAGACATTTTCATCATTATTCCCCAATTCATTATCTCATGATAATCAAGGCGTAGAAAAATGATACCAATAGTGAAATGAGAAACGTTAAAATGCCTAGGAAAATGTATACTTGGACATTTTCATCGTTATTCTCCCATTCATTATCTCAAAATAATCAATGTGTAGATAAATGACACCAACAGTGAAATGAGAAACATTAAAGAGCCGAGGAAAATGTATACTTGGACATTTTCATCGTTATTCTCCCATTTATTATCTCAAAATAATCAGGGTGTTTCCACACAGCGTTTATCTAATTCGTTAATTTTCCGGAAAGAATTAGTATAATATACTTGACACAAAAATGTATGACTTTCATAATGTAAGAAATCAAAAAGGAAAAATGTGATACAAAGATATAACCCTTCGATACAGATACTACCATATTTGAAGGCATATACAATACATTTTTTCAAAAGCTATCATTAAATATCACCCTGTGTGAGTCAGGTCTGACATAAATTTAGCATATGCTTAACAACAAATAGCTGTAATTTTGGCTCGGGATATCATTTCTTCCAGCACGCCATCATAATTACTTGCATTTAGAGTATTGAGTATATTCATTTATTTATTCATTTAATTATTTATTTATTCATTACTATAACAACAACTTCGTACGCATAAGTTTCTTTTTCAACCGAGGAAATTGCATCATGGTGTTCTCTATCAAATTGTTTCGAAGAATAATTGAAGTGTCACTCAAAACTGACTTCTGAAACGATGGGATTCCAATTTGCTTTGTATGGGGCTTTAAATTTGATGCTATAGAAAAAAGTTTTCAGTTGAAATTCATAATACGAAAAGTAACAGGAAACATCGTGACTTTTGCATAAATTTCCGAAAAGAGACATGTCACCCACCAAGATTTATAGATATTGAATTAATAGAAGCTTAATAGCAAACCGGATGCTAAATCTTTAAACCATTCACATAGATTGCCAACAGTAATCGATGAGCAAGCATCTATAAATTTGATGTAAGATAAAAGAAATTGAAGGAAATCAATATCCAATTAAATAGAAAAATATGACAAAAAAATTGAAGTTATCGATAAAGATAGCCTGCACAAAAATCAATACATTGACATACATGCTCTATAAGAATTTTTGAGAAAACATTTTCTTTGAAGTATATACCCAATAAAAAAATCCCTGTCAAAAATATAAATATACTGTTACTGGTGCAGGGTTCTCTGCCTTTGACATACATCATCAATAACAAGATTTATGCTAATTAAGCTGCTTGTGATACAGATCTACCAAATTGATAAATTATAGATATCAAATTATCTGCTTTTGACACAGATATTCAACAACCAACTGGATGCAAATATGTCCGATTTTGACAAAAATCTTCAATAGCAACATAAACATAAATTTTTCTGCCTTCGAAATACATCTACATTAATCGAATAAACAGTAACATATCTGCTTTTGACATTGGTCGAGAAATCAAATTAGATGTTAAATAATATGCTTTTGATATACATCCACACTGGCAAAGTGGATGCAAATATCTTTCTCCTTTGTAACCATGCCACGCAACAGGTCATGATTGTCTGCCACCACATCACTCCATAGCCACATAATCCCACAGTTTTGCAATCCCAGGATTATTACGAGTAGTTTGCAGTTGAGGAAGAGACCAAGAAAACACCGTGTAACTCAAATATGACCTGAAGGCAAGGATTATGGTAGCGTTCATCAAATAATGACCACCGACTTTGTTGTGACATTGGTAATTAATTGTTCATATGTAGAAATATTTAATTAACACTGACTTTTTAAAACTAATAATCAATGTCATCTGTGTATTTTTTAGTTTTATAAAGAGCATCGAATTTTATGATGGGTATTAACATTTAGCACTATTAATGTCACATCCATTTCCACTACTTGCTTTTATAAGGTGTCTCAGTTGCAACATTCTTACTGTTAATTTCACTTAGTTGTTTTCTGTTTCCATAGCAAGATTTGACAACACAACTATGATCTTCAAAGATACTATTCTTCAGGAATCAAATCGATCTTCTGTTGCAGGATAAAATATTTTTACAGCAAACAAAGTTGTATAGAGTGATAAACGTTAAATCTTTTAATTGCTATTATTGGGAAAATACACATAAAAGCTGGAATCATTTGAAAAACAAAGAAACAGACTGATGTTCAAGAATTTCATAGCCGAAGCCTTTTATTAAAAAAAAAACAAAACACAAACACGATCGCAGTAAACCAAATATGTAATAGAATAAGCTTAGTGTAACTCTTCTCTCAATACTTCATACTAGAAATATCATCCCCGGTAATATCAGCAGTTCATTAGTTACTATAAGTTGTTCTTAGTTTAAATATTATGTAGTTAGTGTCATGCTACTGGTATGGATGAAATAAAATCCCGAATCAAAAAACAAAATAGACCGAATAATAATGGTTTCAAATTTATAATAGAAGTATGTTATAATATCATTACAAAATAACTATTTTATTTCAACAATTGTTGTGTCTTGTCAAGTGATGATAGTGATTGTGAGATGAAAAGTTTTTAAAATTTCAAATTCTACACAAACCTCCTCAATACGGAATCAAGTGTTACGTTGTCTGTCATGACCAATCAAAAAGCAAGTAATTCATAAATTGAATAATATGACAACAAAACTTTAAAAAAAATTATTGGTGCATTAATGTTAATGATTGATTAAAATAAGTATCAGTAATTGACTATTAATTTCACTTAAAACTAAGAATAAAACTTTATTTTAAAACATATTGCGATTTAATGTTAGAAACTACGAATTTTAAATTCGAAATTTAACTAAGCATCATGTTTAGATCATTATAAATTTATTCGAATAGGAAACGAGGACGTGTGTAAGTGTATGTACGTGATCATGTCCCCATATATGTATACGTATGTTTGTGCATATATATATATAAATAAAAAAATATGCCTCCTACTGAGCGCCCGTAGCTCAGAGGTAGAATAGCCGACTGACGGCAATTCGGTCGGGTTTCAATCGTGAGTAAAAAGAAATCGGCTGTCTAACGGTACTGATGAACTGTGATACAGATCTGTCTGCAGATGACAATATATATATATATTAAGTAAATAATTCATCGAGTTTTATTCAAACTCAACAGAATGCACTGGACGGCCTTTCGCCCCTATATTTGAGACCCATCAGCAGTGCGCATCTACTACCAGGAATTGAAACCCAGACAGTTGCGTTATTAAGCGAATGTCATGCCAACTGTACCAGAGGCCTCGGTGACGAAGAGGTAAAGAATTAAACTCGATATAGCGCGCTCATTCACATATTCCGTGGTGGAATTCTGCTGAGCTCATCTTGCCCATAGTACTGTGCCTCCTTATTTGGGTTTCAATTCCTGGTAGTAGATGTGCACTGCTGATGTGTCCCAAATATAAGATGAAGCGGCCGTCCAGTGCTTTCTGCATTCTGTTGAAGTTGAATAAAACTCGATGAATTATTTAATATTTCAAATCCTCCTACAATTTCACATATATATATATATATATATATATATATATATATATAAAGTAATTTTTAATTATATATATATATATAAAGTAGACTAATTTTTCTCCAGTTTCTGAAAGGTTTTTTTCTGTTGCTGAGGTGATGTGTCGCTCCCCGTGGGGATCGTCATATCGAAATGGCCATTCAACATCTTTGAATTAATCCTTTTTTAATATATATATATATATATATATATCCGAGTGTAAAAGAAATATTTTTTCTGTCCAAAACATTAATTTAAAACAGTGCTCGATATATGATGTATATAACAGTGAATATTTATTATAAATTATGTTTTAGAACATGTAGATAATTACTTCTGTATATGTCCTCTTCCCTACAATCATATGTTTGTTTCAGTATTTGGATTTAAATTGGAAGAAATTAATTATGTACATGTTCTAAAACATAATTTATAATATATATATATATATATATATATATATATATATAGATAGATAGATAGATAGATAGATAGATAGATAGATAGATAGATAGATATGTGTGTCTGTCACTCTTCCCCGTTTAATATTTGAAAGACTATTTTGGATAAAAAATCATTTTAAAATAATAAATTTTTCATGGAAGGCATAATTTAGTCTTAATTGGTAAATTAGAATTTACGTTTCATATAATTTATTTTCATTATAAATTCTACCATGCTACAAACATTTTATTATCCATAACCGTTTTAAATAAGGTTTAATCTTTAACGAACACACGTCACTACCAACTATAACACAATGTCGAGTTCTATGAAAATAACTTTTAAAAGTTACACAAGCCTCCTCAGCACTTTGACATCAAGTGCCGAGCTATAAACTCCGCCTCGTGCAGAAGAAAAGGTACAGCCTAAAGGAAGGACAACGGAGTTTGGGTTTAATATATTTTATAACTTTCTTTGGAAATGTGTTCACCAACATAAGGATGTATTAATGAATCTTAAGTTTAGCTTTGATGTAGCCCAAACGAGTAGCACCCAGTGTGTTGCAAACTCACTACTTAGTCTTATCAGATCTAACGAGATAATGTAAAGTCAATTCAAATGTAAATGTCAATTGAAAAATCATATACATATACATCAATCCGATTGCTTTACTTATAGTTAAAAAGTGAAGACTGAATTTACATTTAAATATTGATGCACAAACTCATAATTTGTATTGGAAGGCTAAAGTTATACCATATGTAATCTTTTAAATATATGTGGACGTTAGACATTTTGAATAATATTAAACGTTTATCCCAAGTTTCACGTTTAAGAATAAGTTTTCGGTTTATTCTAAAATCTACTTAAACCTAAACTGCTAACGTAATCAGCTAAAATCTATTATTGTATTTCATATTTATATTTTTTTATTTATTTATTCCATTAACAAAAGGAAATAAATTTGCCTGTCGATCTGTTGTCATTTCCGGTGTTTTATAAAGCAGTAGAGATTTGTTTTAAAATTGCTTTCTGATTAGGATTGAGTTTGCGCTTGTTTCTAAATTCTTCACGTTCTCTTTTACTCCGTGTACTCCACTTACGTCTTGGTAACATTATCGCCTTACTTGCAATGGAATAATTGATAAAAGAAGTATAAACTGAAATTTGTGTGTGAACAAGAGAAAGCTCCCCACCTTCCACCAAATACCCAGTATTAGTTTCAGAAATTGTGATTATGTAAAGTTTTACGATTATAATAAAATTTAAAATAGTGCGTATAAAAAATCGATTCTGTAAGAAGTATTACTATCTAAATAGATACATATGTTTTAAGGCTGAATATTACGATTTAGAAGTATGAATATTTTAAAATACATGATTTTTTACTTGAGATCGTAACTTTTGCACACGATTTAAGGGACCTAGCTTCGCAAAGAAAAAAAAAAGTTTTCTTTTCATTGTTCATTGTCTGCACATTTGAAATAACCATTATACTGCAACATTTTTAGTAAATAATAATACTATCTTTGATTATGCTTAACACACTTTTACAATGACATTTACTTATCTTAATTTCGTTCAGAAAAAGTATCGCAATAATATATTACTTACGATGTTCAAACTCAACTGTCCTATGGTATATTAGACAAATTTGCATCTTACCGATACTAATAATAACACTGTCTAGAAAAGGGAAGACAATCATACAGCTTGCTAACTTTAATTTTGACGCTTGCGGGGAACCCTTTTGGTAATTAACATTCTGCAAATTTTAAAAAGTTTAATATTTTTCCCATCCTCTTTCATACATTTTTGTTTGTGCTTAACGAACCTACTAATAGTCGATCAACTTTAATGCCACTAAGGTCTGCTCATGTACCTCTCAAGAGCAGTGAAGTGATAGTGACGTTCCTATCAATACTCATTCTTCATCATCTCCACATAAGTGGTCTTAAATATAAGTTGCAATAATTTCTGTATGCCTTTTTATTTTCTTAAACGCAATATATTTAGCAACTCATATTACAGAAAAGCCGATCCCATCAAAAACAATAACTGCCGTCCTATCTGTAAACGGAATACAAAGTAATTTTAATGTGGGAAGAAAAGCGGACCACTCTGGAGTTGGTCTTTTAGTCGAATTAAAGGACTTCCTATATGTAATACCCATATGCTGAAAACTCACAAACACGAAATGCAATGTTTTTTCCCACTAGATTAAGGGTCATGATCTAGAATAAGAAAATAATAAGATATATTTAAATTTAAGTTTCAGAATACTCTGTACTTTTATTTACATCTGCAATAAGTTACTAACTTCCGTCGACAAATAGATGTCATGGGAATCAGCTAACACCAAGAAATACCAAAGTGAACGTTGCTAACATATCAGTTTCTATTCCAATGGGGATTAGATAGTAATTTATCAAGAGTTTCTAATATAAATATTTTTCTGCTCTGAGGAAAAAAAAGGGAAACTTGAAAAAAAGACACATCAGGCACCATTTTGTGAAAATCCAGCTAACACGATTCGTCCAAGAAAACATGAATTCATCTAATATTGGGGAAATTCTTCTCTCAGCCAATGAAAAGACGTCTTGATAAAGCGCAGGATCACAGGGGCATTATTGAACAAATCGGGGTACGCAGGGTAGGTAGGGAAATATAATCGATACAGGCCGATAATCTGAAGGTCGATTTAACCTGATGATATACCGCAGATTTTTGTGTAGATACGGATAAAGCAACAATGCATCCTGCATCTAACCTTTCAAGTGACATTTATATACATGGACATATTTTGAAGTCACTTGATAACAAGTTTAATTTCACATTTCTCATGTGGAATGTCAAATGTCTCCCGAACAACGTCAATGATCTTAATTAAATTATAGCAGCAGGAAAAGATTTTGTAGAAGGAACATACGAAGTACTAAATTTTTCTGTACTTTGTAATTTCTATCTAAGGAATTTAGAAATACCTTGAAAAGTAAAATAGATCAAAAGTCGTCACTTTTTGCCATTTTATGCACATGTTACGTTACAACTTTCTCATGAAATATACGTTTAACGTTTGTCCCTGCGTTAAAAATAATCGCTTTACTTGGGATGAATTGATTGCTGATCCACGCCTTCTGAGTTAATCATAGTTACTACCAAACGATTACCTTGCTAGGACAATGAAAAATCAAATATGCTAAAGCAAGGATCAATATATTTTCCCGATTCCACTGCGTTAGAGCTATTTGCTACGCATAGCTTAGATGTGGCACAAGGCTGAAAGATTATAGATCACAGTGAGAAGCAGAGTCACTATATAACAGATCAAGCGAGACAAAGTTGCTGACCATTACCCCACGTCGAATATATCTGAACTTATAATTTAGTAAGTCTTGTTCATTTCACAGAACATAATTTTGTCAATGAAAAATACTTTCAGATTTTTGGCTATTTTTATATCTTTTTTTTTTGATAAGCGTTTCACCCCGAGCAAGGCATGTCACTGCCACTACTGCGTAGGGGGGCTACATAGAGTGGAGAAAGGATGATTAAATATAGGAAATGTCAGAGGGTGGGTGATAGGCGGGTAAGGATACCGAGAATGAGGGTTGGGTAGATGAGAGTGTTCTGAGAATAATTGGGAATTAGTGTGATAGGAGGTGTCTATTGACCCTACATTTAAACACCTGGAGATTGTAGCTGTCGGGAAAGCAGACTTGTGGAAGGGAGTTCCACAGGCGGGAAGCACGAGAAAAGAAGCTGTTGGAGTAGAATTTAGGGTTACATCTTATTTGTTTAACTGTAAAAGGGTGGGACCTAGTTGCTAATCTAGTATCTCGTGTAAATTCATGCTTGCGTTGAAACATTAAATAAAGTGGAACCTTGTTGGTACCTAAATGTAAGGTCAGGTGATATAAGCTTGGACATGCAGGTAGTGGATGGCATCTAGTTTCAAATTCAGTTAGGTTATTTATATTTACTGGCGCGTAAATAGTATTGAAAAATGAGTTAATCCGACTCTTCTTAAACAAGTCATAGAATGTAACATAGTAACATAGAGTGTAACATAGAGTGTAACAGGTGTAGACCGAAATCATTATTATCTCCCCAGAAATTGTTAGAAGGTAAACATATTTTTAGGTTTTTAAGAACTCACAAACGGTTAATAAGCCTTAAATAAACTAATAAATTAATAAAATAATTGTTTTATTTTATGTTTTTGTGCGTTGTGGTGCACTGGAGGATGCGCGTTGTGGGGCATTAGATATCGGCTCGGAACGAGACATCGGGGAGACGAGTTCGAATTCCAGCTGAATTCAGTGCATTCACTTACGCGCAAATACCCTTGGGAAAGGTATTAATCCGTCTATTCCTTTCAGTTATGGGTTAAATTGCAGGACAGATTGGGTTCTATAGCCTTGGTCGGCAACCAGTCTACCGCAAAAAGCAATGGCAAACTAAAGTGGGATGATCTTCTGCCCAGTCAGTTATGTCTCTTTCGAGACATGATCACCCAAGCGTGTATCACGTATGGCACTTAAATGACTGATTGGTGCATTGGTTATCGACTCGGAAAGAGGGATCGGGGAGCCCAGTTCGAATTCCAGCTGAATTCCTTGCATTCACTTACGCGCAAATACTATTGGGAAAGGTATTAATCTGTCTCTTCCCTCCAGTTATGGGTTAAATAACGAGACAGATTGGGTTCTATAGCCTTGGCTGCAACCAGTCTACCGCAGAAAGCAATGGCAACCTAGTGCGGGATAATCTTCTGCCCAGTCAGTCATGTCTCTTTCGAGACATGATCGCCTAAGTGTGTATTACGTATGGCAATTAAGTTACTGATTAGATCCCTAACTAATTTTGCCTTATATTTAAACATTGCAAACAGTGCAGCCATTCAATTAAGATTGTACGCCCTTCATTAGCATCATAACTTTTAGACTTAGACTCATATATGTAAGTCATACATGGCGTCTATTTGATTCAAATTGTCTGAAATGTCATCTGCATGTAGTGGATATGCATGTAGCGTAAGGAATCTCAGTGCTGAAAGTGAAAGAGGCGAGTTAGATTCAAATTCTGGCCTATCCTCATTCATTTTCTTTCGTGCGGATACGTTTAGATTAATCCATCTCCTGCCCTCAAGGCATTATACGATAGGCGCTCTTGTATTAGCTGACAACCAGTTTAAAAGTTGAATTCTTTTTTTTTATGATGAAAAATAGCTTAATCTGAGAATTCTTTATCAGACTCTATCCAACGAATACAAAATAACATTGTTTTCTAATAACTTCAATCCAAGCAAGGAGGAAAATTTACTCGTATGCAGGACGGTTACAGTAAGAGAAAAGAGTGGGCACAAAGAGTATTGAAAATAGGATAAAAAAATGAAAATGATCCAAATAGATATAAGGCAATTGACATTGCGTTTAAATTTTTGGAGATTGTAACTCTCAGAGAAACAAGTAAATGGAAGTGAATTTCACATTAGAAGAAACAGTCATTTAAGTGCCTTACAGGATACACGCTTTGGGTAATCATGTCTCTTTCGAGACATGCCTGACTGGGCAGAAGATTATCCCGCAGTAGTTTGCCATGGCTTTCTTTCTACCAAGTCTATAGAACCCAATTTGTCTTATTAATTAACCCATAACTAAAGGGAAGAGACGGATTAATTCCTTTCCCAAGGGTATTTGTATGTAAGTGAATGTAAAGAGTTCAACTGGAATTCAAACTCGGCTTCCTGATTTGTCGTTCCGAGGCGACATCTACTGCACCACAAAGTACATCCCAGGAGGGAAGGACGAGGAAAAAAAACTATTAGAATAATAACGGCGATTAAAAAAATAAAATGGTGTGACCAAGTAGCGCGCTTCAATTCGCGTGGACGGGACACCAGGAAAAAAGCTTTTTAAAGAGATTGCCATGAAAATGATTTGTGAAAAGTCAGAGGGATACCACGTAACATGGACAAGAAAGTGAGTGAATTCGAGATGCCAAGTCAGGTCCGATTAATTTACAGATCCTTCTTCGGATTTTGTTGAGAGGGAGATGAATAGCAGGAGCAGCGAGCCAGACAAATGTTTGAAATAAACTACATTAATATTATTAAGGGCGATAACTGTTAGTATACGCGAGAGGTTTTGTCTATGTGTATGTTCTTTCAGGATGTTGGTGACCGTGACTCTCCACACTTTCCTGTTCTATGTAGGTCGTAATAAATTGTGCTATCTTTCAAAACCTTGTTCCAACATTCATTTACTCACACTCTCGCCTCTAGATAGGCTGTGAGTTGCTTGCCTCTGTTAATCTTGCATTCAATCTGTCCTGTTTGTATAAAATTCTCCAAGCCCTCTTTCCTCATTAAATGACCTAGAAATGTTAACTGTTTCTTCCTTATGTTAATTGTAGGTGTTCTTTTTTTATTCTAGTACATCTAAATCTTCGTCATTACTGATATACTGAGTCTATGTTAATCTCAGTTTTCTTCTGATACTTATGGACAGAAAGAAGAAAAGGGACAGAGAAAAGTCGTGCCTAACATACTTGATGAGTAAATGAATGATAGAATACGATTAGGCCGAAATAACAAAAAACACAAAACTTATACAGAGCTACCAAGGACAGGAAGATCTGAAGATCAATGAATGTTCACCTCCTGAATAGACACCGCATATGAAAAATAAGGATAAGTTTAGCAGATTTCATTTACTTTTTATTTATTTCTTTTCATGCTTCCACCATTTTGTTATTAAATTTCACACAAATAATACCAGCAACTGCGATGTGATTTTCAAATATTCGTTTCTATATAGGATACCTAATTCTTTTTTAGCTTGTTGACGTTCGTGTTTCATTGACTTGCACATGAATGAATTTTATTGTCATATGTGTTATTGTTTCAAACTGAGACAATGATGCTCTTCAGGTCAGAGTATTAACACATGACAATATGGCCAATAGATTAGAAGCTTTTATCATAATAATTATTCTTTAATTTTATAAGTTAATGAACACAGGTAAAAAATAAAAAGTGTAATTAAAGTATGCTGACTGTTTATTTGTCTTTCAATGTATATATTATAAATATATACGCTCGAAACAAATTTATGTACTGGGCTGAACCACCAGAAATCGTTTTGAAGCAATGCTGATAATTTTAATCTGAAACTATCCAAATGACTTTTATGTATGCAAAACACTACACACACGAACATACACAAACTGACATTACTCATACGCGCATTCATACTAAAATCGCACCTACATTATTATACACCTACATCCTCTCCCTCTCTCTCTCTCCCTCTCTCTCTCTCTCAATTTGCATAACAAGCAACCCAGTGTTATCAAGAATAAAGATTGCATCGGCGAAATACACATGATGATGTAATTACTCAGATGCAACAATTCAGTATATTTTATGGAAAGCAGATGTGTTTATCTTGAATCGTTCATTTTGAATTTCAGAAACCTTGCTACTTCAATTTCAGAATAACAGCCTGCATCCAAAAACCGATCTAATACATTGTCATCTTCAATGAATAACTAGCGATGCCCTGCCTTCGTTTAATATTACAGATTGCCATGTAAAATGCATAGGCATTTTTATTATATAGTCATTAATTTTCGGGAAGTAATTACGAAAAAATAGAAGAAAAATAATTTCTTGTGGTTTGTTTAATTCTTTAGTATTTTATTTGAATAAATAGCTGTTTACGTTGATGCAAATACACAAGCGCTCGAATGAAAAGAAACGCCCAGAACTTGAACATTTGAGTCATTTTTAGCATATTTTTGGTGCATATAGTTATACACCATATTTCCGGTAGTTTATTTTCATTTTTCTCCATGTTTTCTTTACTTTTCTTATTAAAAATCCCACGTTATGATAATAGAACCTCTGGTATTATTTGTGTGAAATTTAATAACAAAATGGTGGAAGCATGAAAAGAAATAAATAAAAAGTAAATGAAATCTGCTAAACTTATCCTTATTTTTCATATGCGGTGTCTATTCAGGAGGTGAACATTCATTGATCTTCAGATCTTCCTGTCCTTGGTAGCTCTGTATAAGTTTTGTGTTTTTTGTTATTTCGGCCTAATCGTATTCTATCATTCATTTACTCATCAAGTATGTTAGGCACGACTTTTCTCTGTCCCTTTTCTTCTTTCTGTCCATAAGTATCAGAATTTTCAATCCCTCTTAAATTTTTACGTCACTTCCTGATGTTAAGCCTACTTTAACATTTGTTTCCATTTTCTTAAACATCTTGTCGTTGCTCGGAGGTTCAGCTTATGGTATCATCAACATCCTTCTGTAAAGCCACATTGTTTTAATTCGAATGTATTCTTCAATTTTTAGGGGATTCTTCAGGTTCTTCGTGAGAACACATATCACGTAACAAAATTATTTTCAAGTATTCAAATCTTCGATTCTAGCGAAGTTATTCTATCTTCCATCCCAATACGTCTTCGGATCCATGCGTCATACTTTCCGTCTTCTGTTAAAACACTTTACAGATATTTAAACTTTGGTAATTGCTTTATTTTAGTCACCTCGATTCGTAACTTGCACTTTGAATTGACAACCTTGTATTCTGCTAGACTATGTACAAAAAATATATATGAAAACATTAAATTTACATTTGAAAATTTAAGCATCCCTTCCATTTGGTGGGCATGCGTAGTCGCATCAACGTTAACCTAACATTAGCTTGATGAAGTCTTAAAGAACAAAACACATCAAGCAAAATCATTGTTGAATCTTTCATAGTTTTCCCTAAACCTGTATATATAATATTTTATATATCATTTTCCAACAGTTATTAATATAATCTACTGCCTTTCTGTGTCATAACTTATATTTTCTGTAGAATTTTGTTTTATTTTTTAATACGTATACACACAATTTTCCATTAATGAAGTATTTGATATCAACAAATTGCCGGAAACTATTGAAGAAACAAGGGAAACTTTCAATATTGAAAAACAGTAATAATATGAAATTTGCAGATAAAAAGTTTACTCGCGTTTTGAAAGAATTTACACTTCCAGTCTCAAGATTGATTTTTTGCGAGAAACATGAATCTTAAGAGCAATAGTTGGCTTTCCTTTCTAACCCATTTTTTACTACTTTCCAGATCATGAACTTATTGTTCACGTTTCACCAAGTCGCAAAATTCAACAACCTTTGTGATTTCAACAAATAATTAGAATATTCCCCTTGTTGGCTCTGTATCATTTTCATTTGTTCACAGTCTATTCATCATACATATAAGCCTCTCACTTATTTTTGTCCCTGGCTGTTGCCATGTCATGCAGCTGCGCCCTTTTAGAAACTCTGATCATGCTGCGGTATATGTAAAGTTATCTTTCTAAACCATCGACATCCATGCAGATTATCTTACTGAGACTCGTTCCCATATCTCAATTGCGATGTCCATTGCAATAAAGTTTTTAGTCCCGATGTTTAAGACTGCGCCTCTGAGATATTCTCCCTGCTATGAGATTTTGATTTAAAATAATTTTATCTCATTGCTCTGCTGCCATCACTCACAGGAATAAGTTCTTTAAGCTTTACTGTAAAGAAATGTCTAATTGTAATCGTTGTCTGTGCTCGTAATAGATGTAAGAGTATTCTAAATTTTTCTATGGTTGGACTGTTTTTCTTTTTTTTGATAGAATAAAGCATCATATAGCATCTCACAAATTTATTTTCCAAAGACTACTGGTGCAATATAATTGATCCGGACTTGGAAGTCTACCTTCAGTCTATTTCTCACGGATGTGTTTTGTTTTACCTCTGCCTTTTCTACATGTATTTTCATGGCTAATGCTCGGACGAGATTTTTTTCCTGATGTCTCGACCACAATTATTTACATGAATGGCATCAAATTTCCACTCTTTTATTGTAGAAATATTTAAGTACAACTTCTTCTTCTACACTAATAGTTTGTTTTCTCACACTTCTTGTTTCTGGAATTCCCTTGTGCTTGCTTTCTTTCCTGTTAGCTACACTATCCAAAAGTTTAAATGCAACGTCAATTGCCATCCTCTAATTCATTGATTCCTATCTTTGTTTAATTATTTCTTGCATATCTTCTGTACCTGGTGTATTTTTTCTTTTCTGTCACTGTAAAACCCTGCATACAATTGACGGTTTGCGTTCCTTGAGGTAAAATATAAATATAATCTCATGCTATGAATACATATTGAATGCCTAACTATCCTATTCAATGATGTGAAAAAATAAATAAAAAAATAAAACTAAACACTAAAGTATTTTAATTAATATATTGATCCTTTTCGGTTTATAAAACGTTAACAGGTTACTAAAAGTCAGAAAATATTCTATACTCTAACAAAGTTTTTAGATATCAACATGCTCATCAACTAGATGCGTAAGATCCACGGTCGTAACGCTCACATCAGTGAATCGAAAATGACATCAGCGATGGAACAAATAAATCTGAGTTCCTTTCCACGAAATAGAACAGCCGGTAATATACAGGCGGCTGGAAATATTAAAAACGGAAGTGGAAGCTGTGCTGGCCAAATTGAAAAGAAAAAAAAGTGGCAGGACCAGACGGAATTGTGATAAAGTTGTTGGTAACCTAAGACGATTTGGTCATAGAATAAATTACAGAAATAATAAATGGAATCTACAACTGCAAGATCTAATGATATCTATTTTCAGCGGCCTAGTGAGCCAAATAACAAAACTCATCCTCAAAATTATGATGATTATAATGCACATCAGAATCAGGCCTGATGTCGGACAAAAACAGTGCGGGTTCATCAAAGACGCCGGAACAACGAACGTGATATTTATGTTCTGAATCCTATCCGAATGAGGAATGCAAATGCAGAAAACGTGTATTTGTGTTTTATAGGATACGCAAAAACGTTCGACAAAATAAGCGACATTGATCTGTTGAAGCTGCTTAAGAGCCTTGACATATTCTAGAAATACATTAGAATAATTACGAACCTGTATTGGCAGCAAACCGCCTCCATACGAACCGGAAATGAGTTAAGCAGTTGTAAAATAAATGAAAGAAGTGTAAGAAAAGAATGTATCCTCTCACTGGATTATTCTTCCTATACATCATTGCAATTCTGATAGAACTAGAAATCCTAACAGGATTCATCATTGGCGGTCACAATCTAAACAATATACTAGATGAAGATCATACAGTGCTGATAGCAAAAACGGAAAGGAAACACAAACAATATATACAGTCATCTGCAGACAGATCTGTTTCGCTGTATCACAGCTCATCAGTACGGTTAGACATCTGATTGTTTTTTACCCAGGATTGAAACCAGACCGAATTGGCGTCGGTCGGCGATTCTACCTCTGAGCTATGGGCGCTCTGTAGAAGGAGGCAGACTTTTAGCGTGTATATTATCATTATACACGCCAATATCTGAGAGTGTTCTATTTCATTGCTGAATGAACGATGCGTAGATGCTTGAGTAACTACTGTTTTTCAAAGTCTACCATTCTTCTAGAGTGCTCAATCAGGAGTGTGAGAGCGTGAATATATATATATTAGTTTTTGCCAAAAAAGTGAATTTGTCCGTCAAGTTGGATCATCATTTACACTTTAGTGGCCTCTCTAATTATGGGCTGTGATGCATTTTTCTTTCTCTTCTCTTTCTAAGAACATATTTCGGTTGTGTTCAGCAAAAATTGGCAAAATATTTCATTTGTGTTTAAATTTTTAAATGTAAGTCCTTTTTATGAATTTACTCTTATCAATTTGTTTTTTTTAATTTTGGCTCTCTCGTGGATTTTCTTAATTGTTAAAACGTCTCTTGCATTAGGGACTAGATTTTATAATTTTTCTGTTTTGATAGGTAACTGTCATTATCTTTCCTAGATGAAGGACCTCAGCCTCAAACTTTCCAACCAGTGTAATATCAATAGGTTAGTTAAAACTAAATTTAATCACTCCGCTGGATTTTGTTTTTGCCAAAAAGTGAAATTATCCGTCGAAATAGGTCATCATTTTCTCTTTATCCGCCCCTCTAATTCTGTAGTGCGCTTGAGTTATTGTCTTTGTTTTGTTTACTACTGCTTGTCTAAATTCTCTACTGAACAAGTTAGTGATCTTCTGATTTTAACTAAGTAAAATCTTAGTAAATTTAAGTTGTATCTTTTTTAAATTGGGGTACATAGACCCTGCTTTGCCCCGTTCACAATCCTTTCACATTTATTGAGCAGCAATAAATATACATCCGTTGTTCATCGTTCCCACTTCTCTTTTAAGAGTGTGTGGGTAGTGGCAACGTCAATTCATTGTAAATGTTGGCAGTTTTCTGATTGCTGCTTTTGATTGGTATGTATGAGCCGTAAATCATGCATAGCATTGAGAGCGCCTGATCTGATCCATGCATAATATCGGGATTCTTGCAGTGCCATAATGCGCAAGAATAGGTGTCCCTGCAAGGCTTTTCGGTGGGCAACCACTAGACCCCACTATGCTGCAGTTATCACCAGCTCCCTTCCTACGCATGTCGTATCAATGAACGTCTGACAACTCAACTTGTGGTTTCTTCTCACAGACAGCAAAACATAACAATCGCATCTCAAGAGACAAAGGTAAATCACCTAAATCAAAATCACCTAAACCATTCAACATTTCCATCACAAACATCCGTGGTATACGTGCCAACATCTGCAGCGTAATATCTTTCCTCCCCTGACATCTGCGCATTTTACGACACGAATCTTAATCTTTCAATCCCCTCCTCTGACTTCTCGATTCTTGGCTACCTTTCCCTCTTAAGGAAGGACTCTACTGTCCATATGTATGGCTTGTGGGTTATGTTAATGAACACCTCCCTCTAGTTAGAGTGACTTCACGAGAATACTCTAACCAATCATACATGTATCTCCGTCTTTTACTTCTATAATCGGTTAGCTATCTTCTCTTTCTGTACCGCCCCACTTCCTTTACCGACTGCTCCTTGCTAGACAGTATCTCAGACAATATAGAAAAGGATACTTCCTCCCACCCATTCGCTAGCATATTTGAGTTCGGTGATTCTAATGCCGACCATGCTAAGTGACCGAAAATCTTAATACTGTTCCATTAAAACCATGAACTTTGCAATTACTCAATCTTTTATGCAAGTAGTGGATTTAACATGCGCTTCCCCAGTATCCCTACAGGACTCGTCTCTCTGCTAGATCTCTGCTCACCTCTGTCTCTGACTCCTGTCAAGCGTAGAAGCTTTGCCTTCTTGAAAATTCTGATCACGCTGTCGCTTCTGTTAATATTTCTGTCCACTCTCACTCCTCTAAGGACCCTCTTACCAAAAGAATTTCTTACTGCTATCAAAGAACAGATTAAGATTCGTTCCGCGATTTTCTATGTGATGTCCCTTGGAAAAGAGTATTTAGCCTCTCTGTTGAGGAGTGCATCTCTGAGGACTGTTCTAACAGGAAAGCTGGCATCAATACTTTCATCTCAGTCAGAAGATTCCGTCCATAACCTCATTTATTCTCCTGGTTCTGCTCTGTCTGGTCTGCTGCCTACCCACGCAGGATTCACTTCTTCCGGTTATATCGAAGCCACGCGTCTGAGCATAATAAGCGCCTATTTAGTTCTGCTTGTAAGGAGTGTAAATGGATCATAAATGAAGTTAAGCTGTTGTTTACTGAGAGAATGAAACAGCGCATAGAATCCCGCAAGTTCGGCTCAAATAACGACTCGCGGCTCTGCAAATGTGTGCTGAACAATTGCATATCATCCATCTCTCATTTAATTAATAAATGCAAAACAACGCCGGGTGCTTTACTCGCCTGATTCTTGTCCAAATCCACATGTGAAGAGACCTCTCTTTTAGAACTGATGCTCAACGGAGGGATGTTACATAACCCCCTCTCTGGTCTCTAAAAAAATTCAAAACCTGAACCCCATTAGGCGACTAAACCTCAGGCAATGTCTTGAAAAATGTACCTCTGAAATCTCATCTGTCCTCTCCGAACACAATAATTACTGAATCTCTGTATCCTGTTCTCTGCCAGCTGGTGGTCTTATTGTGTGATTGTTGTATTTATGCATTAAGGAGAAGCCTCGGACTCATAAAATTATCGCCGTATCAGCCTCCTATCAATTTTCGGCAAAGCATTCGAAGCTATCATCAATGCTGAAATAGCTCAACAACTTACCGCCCATAAACTATCCTCGAACCGAGAGTATTGCTTTCGTATTGCCAAGTCGAGTACTGATTTGCTACCGACCATCACCGAGTACATATACCAGTTCCTCGATAAGAACAGCGAAGCTCATGCTGTGCCCTGCATTGTCTTCAAAGAATTTGATACGTTTTGACAAACCGGTCTTCCGTGCAAGCTACAGAGCTACGTTATCAATGAACGCTTGCATAGTTTGATAAAATCCTTCCTATCAAACCGCATGATGAAGGTAATATTGAACCGGCACGCATCCAGATCCTATCACACAAACGTGGGTGTCCCACCAAGGCACAATTCTTTTTGATCTTTATCAACGATCTTCCTGATGTCATCAAATCTCAAGTAGGCATTTATGCTGACGACACCAGCATTTACTCCCGCTTCAGTTAGAAATCTGCCAAGGCGGACAAAATAACCTCACTGTTGATCTTGAGAAGGACTTCTAATCTGTAGTTAAGAAACGGACCGTTTCTTAAGAATAGAAACGGCTCGTAAACTTAAACGCTTCCAAAACGAAACTGGTATTCGTCAACTGCAATAGACAATCTCGCCTACTCCCCATCAGTATGGATCAATCTAGTCTCCCCGAAAGCAATACACTATGCTTTCTCCGTTTCTCGCACTTTCAACCGACTTCAAAGAACCTTTAACGACTACATTAAATCAATAGATAAAACTACTGCTAGATTTGTAGCGTCACTGTGCCAGGCCAGGAAGTTTTTTCTCGCCTAGGTCTATCTTGCTTGCAGATATAAAAAAAACAGCCACCGTCCTATGCATCACAGATATACAAAACAGCCATCCTACTATACATTGAATACTGTTGTCATATTTGATCAGGTGCCCCTGTTATTCATCTCAGGACTCTCGACAGAATCCTTGCGAATCTGCAATTGAATCGATACCGAGCTGGCAACTCGACTCCAGCCATTTTCTCACTGTTTCTTATGTAAATATTTTCACGACATCTGCTTTGACAAGCTTAGATCCATGGTGCTTCCTCTACAAGAAATTAATTGAGTAAAAAAACTGGCAACTAGGTCCCATTCTTTTATAGTCAAAACCGTCAAATGTATCCGCCTTTTCTACATCAACAAATACCTTCCGTATATTTGCTTCTCTGGTAGCTGCTATCTTCAAGATTTAAATTCAATGTCAGTTGCCATTTCTTATCCCCATGACTATCATACTGATACCGTGTTGGGGTATCGCCCATTTTACGCACTCTTTGGACTCTTCCAAAGTATACAAATAATCCTGTCTACAGAGAACGGTAATTGTAGTTGAGTAGTTGTTGTTAGAGTTGCTGAGACTCTTCAACTATAACACTGTCCGCTCTCTGCTTTCGGGTAGAGGGCGCTCTCTGCTTCCGAGCAGAGAGCAATAACCCAGTCGTGGTTCCACCGAAGGGTAGAAGCACGACTGGGGAATAATAGACAGACATTTTTTGGTCGGGCCATATAGCCCGGAAATCCCAGTCAAAACTAACCGTGTGTCATATGTTGCCCTTGCTGGGAGGGACAACTAAATATAGTTGTTGTTAGAGTTGGTGTTTGTCAGAGCAGTTGAACCGCCGCCCGTTGGTCATCACGAATATAGACTTATTACCAGAACTTACTTCGTTGTATATATTTGACTTCCACTAAGAAGTATTTCTGAATCTACTAACTTTGTACAGGTTGTATATCTTTTGTTCAATATAGATACATTTTTCCTCTCATATCTGTTCTGGATTATTCTTATATTGTGTCGTTTTCTAAACAAGAATCCACAACAATTTGGCGACGAAGATTCGAACAAGTCACACGGAGGAATTAACGAGTTTCAAGACATTCGCGCCACAACAATTTGGCGACGAAGATTCGAGGAGTTCACGCGGATGAAAAATACATTCGCGCCAAACAACAATTTGGCTACGAAGGATTCGTGCAAGTTCATGCGGAAGAAAAAATACATTCTCACGAAACAACAATTTGACGACGAGGATTATAACAGGTGCACACTGAGGAAAAAAGACATTGTCACAGCAGTCCTAAAGAGCAAATTGGCGACAAAAAAGAACGTACTTACGCACAACACCAAGGAAAAAAATAGCGTTGAGGGCCGAGAAAATCACAAAAGAGGAGTTAACATCAAATTGGGGAAACAGATTTGCGCACAAGTTCCACAACAACATTGTGACAATTTTTTTCTCTCCACTGAATCACTGTAACAAAATGTGCTACGAACTGACTCAAACAAGTCGAGTACAAACAAGTTCTCGACACTAATACCGAAAAGAAAAAATGGAAGATTTTCAAAATGGAATAGTCAAAATTACAAAGAGAACTGAGGAAAGACAATATCAATCAGAAATAAAACAGATAGAAATTCAAAAGGCTATTGAAGAAAGAAAAATTGAAATGCAAAAGACAAACGATGAAAGACAAACACAATTGCAATAACTTATATTAAAATTAACAAGTACAGCCCTGGATGGGAACAGAGAAGGAAGAAGACATTTTCACAAGATGCGGTGTGAAACGCAATTAAAATTTTTAAATACTTAGTTGAGGAAGATAATAATTTCGTAGAGTATTAAAGGCTATACGAGAATTTAATATCGACTGTCAGTACTGGAGTGAGAAGAAAAAATTAAAACTTCTACTCAGGAAATTAGGCAGAGACGAACACACCAAGTTCGTAGACTATATTCTCCCTAAAAAAAAACGAATGATCTAACGTTCGATGAGTCAGTGACAGGTCGCACAGAGCTATTTAGCCATAAATCTCGTTGTTCCATAAAAGGTGGGAATGTCTTATTTTAGAAAAGAAGAAAACGAGGACTATTCTACTTTTCCAGCTGTTGTCAATAAATATTCTGACGATTTTAAATTGTTAGAACTTAATCCAGACAATTTCAAGTGTCTCATATTTGTCCAAATACTAGTTGCTGCTACAGACAGCGAAATAAGGATACGCATGCTGACCAAACTGCAAATCGAGCCAGATCTAACATTACAAAAATTGTCAGATTGCCAGAAATGCCTCAGCATAAAGAATGATAGCAAGGACATTGAAGAGTCAGGAG
The DNA here is from genome assembly GCA_037127315.1 of Ascarosepion bandense. Lineage (NCBI taxonomy): Eukaryota > Metazoa > Mollusca > Cephalopoda > Sepiida > Sepiidae > Ascarosepion > Ascarosepion bandense. Next base: position 536,481 of record JBBBDQ010001826.1, on the reverse strand, counting down.
TCGCGCACATAGAAAAGTTAAATAGAAATTTACGTGTTGCACGCTCCTCAGACAAAACCAAATTATAATGCAAAGGAAAAAAATTACAGAACTACGGTTGACAAGAATCCAGTAAAAAACAAGCATCCCCCTTTTGCATGTTACAGATGTTGTGGACGGCATTGGCGTAAAGATTGCTTTTACAAATATAAAAATTGCCGAGATTATGGTAAGATGGGCCACAAAGCATGGGTATCTAGATATAAATATAAACTTAGTAGAGAAAGATCTGCTAGTTTGGAAAATAATAAGCACACCAGAAGATACGTTGAAATGGAAATTCTGAAAAAAGAAAATAAAATTGCAACTGGATTCAGGATCAGACATTACATTAAAAAACCAACAAAAATAGCGAATGTTGAACAAGCCGACCATGTTACACACTAAAAAAATCACAAAATCAATAACAGGAAAAAGAATAAGTCTGTAAGGCGAAATTATTGGAAATGCAAAATTTAAAGGAAAATTAAAAAAACTAAAAATCTACATGACGAAAAACACACACAATCTGGTAGGAACGGATTCGTTGCAAAAATTTAATTTATGGCATATACCCATTAATGATTGTTGCAAAAAAAACAAAAAATTAAAAAATGCGTGACGAAAGTGGTACTTTTAAGAAATAAAAGTCACAACAGATGTCGCGCAAATGTAACCCGTATTTATTACACCAATATTTATGGGAAAAATTTGCACACCAGGCAAACTAGTAACACACATAAATCAAAGAAAGAAAGAAGAGCCAAGCTCGTCATTTTCAAAAGGTTTGGCGCGATAGAGAATGATACTTTGGAAGCCGTGAATAATACTAAATCTCAAACCAGAAAAAATGCTAGCTCCTTCCAAAAACAAGCTAGAGAGAGGGTGTTAAGGTATCGCTTCTTTTTACACTGTGGACTCTTCCAAAGTATACAAATAATCCTGTCTACAGAGAATACTAGTTGTAGTTGTAGTTGAGTAGTTGTTATGGTTATGGTTAGAGTTAGTGTTTGTCAGAGCAGTTGAACTGCAGCTCGTTGATCAGTAAAAATATAGACTTATTACCCGGGCATACTTTTTTGTATATAGTTGACTTCCACTAACAAGTATTCCTGAATCTACTAACCGTGTACAGGTTGCATGTCTTTTGTTCAATATAGTTACATTTTTCTTTCATATCTGTTTTTGTGTTGTTCTTATATTGTGTGGTTTTCTAAACAAAGAATCCACAACAACTAGGTTCCTCTTTTCCTTCGCTCTACGTTTATGTCCCTTCACTCACCTCTTATGTAGATCCCAGCGCATAAGTGGCAGTGCTATCGTCCTTGGGGTGAAATGATTATATATATATATATAATAAGTAAAAAACATGTAGGAATAAGTGTCTTTAAACTAACGTTTCACTTTAATAAGGTTTTTTAGAGATTCTTTAAATATGATTGATTTAGAAATATTGAGGGAGTATGTTGATTGATGTATGGTTTAATTTCTCTGATACGTTTTCACGTGTGATATAGAAATGGATGAATATTAAATGTAGAAATATATTGTCTGTTTATTTGTGCTTAAGAGTAATAAAATATGATTCAATTATGATTGTCAGTGTGTATTAGCTAAAATAATGTGTCAACTGTATTTAAACTATAGACGAATTAAGTGTGTGTATATGTTTGTCACGTTAGTATGTGTGAAAAACAGTGAAGAAATACATTTCCGTTTAAAATCTGTCAGAAGTATTGTATACACGTGTCACGTGATGGAAAGATTCTCCTTTTTAAATAAGATAGGAAAATCAGTTATGAATGTATATGTTGTGAAAAATCATATGTGAATGTGTGCATTTATGAGTCAGTAAAGTTAATATGTGAAATAGGGTATACACGTGTCAAGTAATGGAATTATTTTCTATTTTAAATAAACTAAGAGAATCATGTATGTATGCGTATTAGAAAATCATGTATGAATGTGTGAGGATATGAGGCTGGAAGCGTAAAAAAGTAATTTCTGTTTAAAATTCTAGTAAAACTAATGTATAAAAGTATTAAGAGAACTTTTACAAATAAATAATTTTTTGTAAACTAATATGCTAACAGTTAGAAATATTAAGTAGATAATAACATACTAAATGTCTATGTATTTAAATTATTACAATAGCATGATTAAGTATATATACATATATATATATATATACTTAATCATGCTATTGTAATAAGTCGTAAATCGCCCAAACCTATCTGCGTTACCTTCACAAATATACGAGGTATTCGCAGTAACTTTAATAGTGTAGAGTCTTTCCTTCTAACTAACTCACCCGATATCTTAGCTATATGTGAGACTAACCTTGACCCTTCTATCCCCTCTTCAGAGCTGTTCGTTCCTGGTTACCTTCCTCTCTTCAGGAAGGACTCCAATGTCCATATGCATGGGCTTGGTGTATATGTCAGCGAACAACTCCCCCTAGCCAGGGTCACATCTCTTGAATCCCTTGATCATTCCTTCATGTGCTTCCGTCTCTCACTTCTAAGCTCGGTTAGCTATCTCTACTTCCTCTACCGCTCCCCCTCCTCCTCTGACTGTACGTTACTTGATTGCATCTCTAATAACATCGACAGGGCCATTTCTTCTCACCCATCTGCCCAAATATTTGTGTTTGGCGATTTTAACGCCCACCACACCAAGTGGCTTGAAAACTCAGCCACCGACCTTGCTGGGATCCGCACCATGCACTTTTCAATAGCCCAAGCTCTAACGCAAGTGGTGGACTTCCCCACGCGTTTCTCTAAAAACCCAAACGGAAGGGACTCTTTACTCGACCTTTGTTTTACTTCCATCCCAGACTCCTGCACTACCAGGCAACTCTGCCCCCTTGGAAATTCTGACCACGCCGTAGTCTCCGTAAACATATCAATCCGCACTAACTCTTCCCAAGAAAACCAGACCAGCAGAATATCATACTGCTACCAAAGAGCCGACTGGGACTCGTTCAGGGACTTCCTCTGCGACGTCCCCTGGAACAACGTCTTTGATCTTCCTGTCGAAGACTGTGCCTCCGAAGTCTCCTCTTGGGTTAAGGCTGGCATCGATGCTTTTATCCCTGCCAGAAAATTCCAACTAAAACCTAATTCGTCCCCCTGGTTCTCACCCGCTTGCTCGGCCGCTATTGCCCACCGGAACCATTTCTTCCGGCTCTATCGAAGCTGCTCGTCGAACCAAAACAGGCGCCTTTTCACCTCAGCACGGAACAAGTGTAAAAAAGTACTGAACGAAGCCAAGAGGGCGTTTGCTACCAGAATTAGGCAACGCATAGCATCCTCTAAGTTTGGCTCCAAAGATTACTGGCGTCTCTGCAAAAGCGTGCTCAGCAGGAACAAGACTTCAATACCCCCACTAATCAATGAATTTGAAGTTCTCACCTCCCCAGCCGACAAGGCTGAGTGCTTTGCCCGTAAATTCTCAACCAATTCGACACTGGACTCGTTAGGAATACCTACACCAGACTTCCCACCCAGAACTAAGGCTCAACTAAATAACGTCCTCATCTCGCCCTCGCTGGTCGCCAAGATAATTGCGCAACTTGACCCACACAAAGCGAGCGGCGGTGACGGAATCCCAGTCATAGTACTGAAGAAATGTGCCCCAGAACTCTCCTCTGTCCTCTCTAAACTCTATAACCTCTGCCTATCTGCTTCCTGCTTTCCTGCCTGTTGGAAGTCCTCCTGCGTAGTACCTATATTTAAGAATTCTGGCGAACCCTCGGACCCCGCCAATTACCGTCCTATTAGTCTCCTTCCAATCTTTGGCAAAGTTTTCGAAGCCATTATCAACGCCGAGGTGATTCAGCACCTTATGACCAACGGGCTTCTCTCTGACAAACAGTATGGGTTTCGCTTCACCAGGTCTACTGCTGATATGCTAACGACCATTACCGAGTACATATACCAGGCACTCGACAAGAATGGTGATTCCCGAACCGTTGCCTTGGACATCTCCAAAGCATTCGACAGGGTCTGGCATGCTGGCCTCTTGTGCAAACTGCGGAGCTATGGGATAACTGGACATCTGTTTGACCTCATCCAGTCCTTCCTCTCTAACCGCACATTAAAGGTGGTATTAAATTGGCATGCCTCCCAAAACTACCAGACGAACGCGGGCGTCCCTCAAGGTTCTATCTTAGGTCCCACGCTATTTCTGATCTACATTAATGATCTCCCCGACACCATTAGATCCCAAGTTGGCATGTATGCCGACGACACAACAATCTACTCCCGCATCGATCAGAAACCAGGTCTGGACGACAAAGTGAACCTCGCTGCCGCACTGGAAAGGGACCTCCAATCCGTAGTGACCTGGGGTAGGAAATGGTTGGTAAATTTCAATGCCTCCAAAACAAAGCTGTTATCAACTAACCACCATAGACAATCGCATCTACCTCCCATTAGCATGGGACAGGCTAGCCTCCCAGAGAGTAAAATACTACGCCTCCTTGGCCTTACACTCAAATGGAATGACTATATTGAATCCATTGCCAAATCTGCTGCTATGAAAGTCGGCTCTCTGTGCAGGGCCCGGAAATTTTTCCCACCTGAAACTATTCTGCACATATACAAATCTACCATCCGCCCGTGTATTGAATATTGCTGCCATATCTGGTCGGGTGCCCCTGCTGCTCTCCTTGGGCTTCTTGACAAAATACAAAGGAGGATCTGTAACGTGGTTGATACTAACTTGGCAGACCAGCTGCAGCCGCTCTCACACCGGCGTGATGTAGCTTCCCTGTGCCTCTTCTACAAGTACTTTCATGGCTTCTGCTCCGATGAGCTTAGATCACTGGTGCCGCCCAAGCACGAATTTACACGAGATACTAGATTAGCAACTAGGTCCCACCCTTTTACAGTTAAACAAATAAGATGTAACCGTAAATTCTACTCCAACAGCTTCTTTTCTCGCGCTTCCCGCCTGTGGAACTCCCTTCCACAAGTCTGCTTTCCCGACAGTTACAATCTCCAGGTGTTTAAATGTAGGGTCAATAGACACCTCCTATTACACTAACTCCCAACTATTCTCACAACACTCTCATCTACCCAACCCTCATTCTCGGTATCCTCACCCGCCTATCACCCACCCTCTGTTATGTCCTATATTTAACCAGCCTTTCTCCTCTCTACGTAGCCCCCTGCACAGTAGTGGCAGTGACATGCCTTGCTCGGGGTGAAACGCTTATAAAAAAAAAATATATATATATATATATATATATATATATATATATATATAGCATAAATATAAATGATAAATTACCATACTGAATCATTATAATATTACAGTTAAGCAGTATAAATTATATCAGGCAATAAATAATAAAAAATAAACGTAATAATTTTAATAAAAATAATAAAAATAAAATGACTAATAAGAAAAAGAATGATAATAATTAATAAATGTGAATATATATATATAATAATATCAAGAAAATATACGTAATAAAAGAGAAATAGAATAATAAGGAGAAAACATAATTAAGTTTTTATAGAATCTACTTCATATTAAGAATATCAGGAGCAACCTTTAAATTATATAATAATATCTATTGTATTTTGGATTCATGAACTATGTATTTGTGAAAACATTTTTCACCAATGTAATGTTATAATTGCATATTTATGGTTCGTAATAATGTTATTAATGTTTTCAACGTACTTCCTCCTTACACGTTATGTCGATGTAATACAAGAGAGTTGGAAGGGTATGTTCAAACGTAAATCTCTTTTATATTTGTAGATCTGCGTTTTTAGCTTTGTGATGTTTCCCTATATTTTTTTATTATTAGCCTGTAAACACTGTGTTTTTTAAAATCGATATTTAATTTGGTGTTTGGTGACTTTTTTAATCTGACCATATCGTAAATTGTTTTGCAGGTGGTGGCAACAATTCTATTGCTTGGGATAGTTAACATTTTTGAGAGTTTTTGTGGTACAGTGGATAACGGCTCGGAACGAGAAACAGGGGAGCCGAGTTCAAATTTCAGTCGAATTCATTGCATTCACTTACGCGCAAATACTCTTGGGAAAGGTATTAATCCGTCTATTCCTTCCAGTTATGGGTTAAATAACAGGACAGATTGGGTTCTATAGCCTTGGTCGGCAACCAGTCTACCGCAGAAAGCAATGGCAACCTACTGCGGGATAATCTTCTGCCCAGTCAGTCATGTCTCTTTTGAGACATGATCGCCCAAGCGTGTATCACGTATGACACTTAACTGACTGATTCTAGGTTCTCTCAGGAAGAAGTATAATTATACCAGATTCGTTCATATTCTGGGTTCTCTAAGGAAGACACTTATAATTATACCAGATTCATTTCTTTGGTTGTGGTTGAAATAGAAATTAATAAGTTCATTTTTGGTACGTTTAAATAAACCTTAAATTTTAATTTATTGTTATTACGTATTAATAAAATATCAAGGTAAATAATTGTTAGTTTCAAGTTCATATGTAAATTATAAGGAAGGCTCTACCTTATTGAGTTCTTTTCGTATGTTTGATAGATCGGTGTCATATCGAGGGTAAAATAATAGGACGTCGTCTATATATCGTAAAAAAGTAGAATTGTTAGGTATAATATATTTGAAAGAACTGGATTCTAAGAACTCTAGAAATTGACAAGCGAGAACACCACTACTAGGAAACCTCATGGGTAAGCAATATTTTTGTTTATAAAACGTGTTATTAAAAGGAAAATAACAATGGATAATTATTAATGCACCTATTTTAATGATTTATTTATAGGTATGGGGGAGCTTTTCTTTGGATTTTTGAGATGGTTTCTAAGAATGTTTAGATATTTTTAATGGGTATGTTATTACAGAGTGATCTTATATCCAAATTTGCTATAGTTAAGTTAATCTTATTAATATTTCTAATTTTATGGAATAAGTCGCCTGGGTGTCTGATATGGGTAGTGCTAAAGGCACCTTGGAGTGGTGTAAGTATTTTAGTAATAACTCTAATTTATGGGGAGTACTGTTAATACCAGGGTCTAATGGGAATGTTTGGTTTATGAGTTTGGGTAAGCCAGATAGTGTGGGTATAGTGGGTGATAATCTAGTGATTTGAACCAAGATTTCCATTCATTCTTTAATAGTTTCTTTTACTGTTTTGTTGAAATATTGTATTTCAGTGTGTGTTGCTTATTCGTGGCTTACGGCCTATCACGTTGAATACACCGGTTCTCGCTCGATCACCAAAGTTACGCAATGCTGATCCTGGTCAGTACATAGATGGGTGAACGCCTGGGAATACCAGTTGCTGTAAGCATATAGTGACGGATGTGCGTTGTGGTGCAGTGGATATCACCTCGGAAAGAAAAATCGGTGAGCCGAGTTCGAATTCCAGTTGAATACCTTGCATTCACTTAAGCACTGGTACCCTTGGTATAGGTATTAATCCGTCCTTTCCCCCCAGTTATGGGTTCAATAACAAGGGTAGGACTTGGGGACCCTGCCCTTAAAAACAAATTCCAATGAATTCCAAAACAAAACACCCAACAACGCCTGCTCGCCCTTACCCTCTCTTCTGATCTCAAGTGGAACCGCTACATCGAATCCATAGCTAAATCCACTGCTAAGAAGTTTGGGTCACTGTGTCGATCCAGGATGTTCTTTCCGCCTGAATCCATTTTGCATATATACAAGTCTACCATTCGACCCTGCATGGAGTACTGCTGCCATTTATGATCAGGCGCCCCTGCCGCTCACCTCAGTGTTCTCGGCAGGCTCCAAAGGAGAGTTAGTAACGTGATAGGTGCTGACTTGGCGGCTCGACTACAGCCACTTCCCCACCGACGAAATGTGGCCTCCCTTTGTCGGTTCTATAAGTACTTTCATGGCTTCTGCTCGGACGAACTTAAGTCACTGGTGCCTCCTCAACAGGTGTTTACTCGTGCAACCAGACTGGCAACTGGGTCCCACCATTCACAGTTAGGTTAGCCAAATGCAGACGACAAATCTACTCCTGCAGCTTCTTCTCTCGCACTTCCCGCCTGTGGAACTCGCTCCCGTATTCTTGCTTTCCTGACGGCTACAACCTCCAGAAATTTAAATGCAATGTCAATACTCATCTACTAACCACTTGACTCTAGCCCTTCCCCCACACCGTATATCCTTCCCTTTCTCTACCCCCTTGCAACTGTCATTACATTTGCATTTTCATCTTTCTATTTCTTCTTAATCCTCTTCTCCCTCCTCAAATTAACTTTCTTTCGGTTATGTAGCCCCCTGCACATCAGTGGCGTTTACGCCTTGCCCGGGGTGAAAAAAAATGTTTCTAATTTTTCACGGTAGACGTGTGTGTTCATTATAACTATATCTCCTTCGCTATCAGATTTGGTTGTAATGATATTTTTGTTCATGGATAAATTATTTAATGCCTATATATTTTCTCCTGTGTAGTGTGGTTTAATTGGTATTGGTGAGGATTGCAGCTAATATATCATACACGAAACATTTTTCATAATCCGTGTGGTTGAAATTATGGGTTTTAGTTAAGGTGGTTAATGTGCTGTATTTCTTTAGTTCTGTGTCAAATTTTAGGCCTCGGCTTAAAGCGTCAGTTTCAATGGTAGACAGTTTGTCTTTGGAGATATTTTGAATGAGATTAAAAATACCGATTTTTCTCCATCTTCTCATACATTCATTTTTGATTCCCTGATTTTATTTTTAAAAACATCGTTCGACTACTTGGCACATGCATACTATAATTGCGACATGTTTTGAACGGAAATATATATTGTCACTGTCATTCACACATACTAACGTTACTAACAAATCCACACACTTACTTCATATATAGTTGAAATACGCTTGACAAACATTATTTTCACTTACATAGACTTATATTGATAATAAAATCTGTTTTTCTAACTCGTTGGCACACATGCTTAAACAGCAACGGTTTTTTCTAGATTTAATAATCACCCATGGTTTTGATACTCGTGACACATATCTGACCAAACAATTATATCTCGGTCAACATAGTGTCACTAAGGTGCTAAATCAGTCGTTTTTCAAAAACATGTTGAGCTGAAACTTGTTAGATTAAAGGCAATTTTTCATACGTGTTCTTTTCTTATTTTCTTCATCTTGTTGGATTCCGGTCTATATATTCAACTCACACGCACACACACACACACACAGTGAAAAAGGGGGAGAGAGAGAGGGAGGATGGGGAGAGACACGTTTTTCAAACAGTGATTATGAAATACTAATATTTCCTACATGATATAATTCTTCACAATCAATTCGCAGATGAAGAAAACTTTAATTTTAGTTTTAGCGATTTATGCCGAGTATATCATAGACTGAACTCATAACAGGAGAGATGAGACTGATTAATGCCTTTCCAAAGAGTATTTGCGCGCAAATGAATGCAATGAATGCAACTGGAATTTGAACTCTGGTCCCAGATTTCTCGTTTCGAGGTGATATCCACTGTACCACATTGTATGATAGAAAATGATGTCTATATTCTTCTCAACATCCAGAAGTAGAACAATATCTTCGTCATTTCAGATTACTTCTTCATCTGTGAAGTCTTTCTCCAGCATTCATTTACGCACAGGTTTTTAGAAACTACATACCTCGTTTTGATCTTACTGTATTTTCCAATATCTTTTCTTATTGAATTTTCTAACCAGGAAGAGGATATGATCCCTTGTTTTCCCATGTGCCTATTAATCATTATTATACACTATCTGTCACTAAACTTGTCATTTTACCGAACATTGGACAAGAGAAATTATATAGAAGAAAGGTATAAGAACAATCTCAATTAGCATCTTCAATCTTTTTGAATCCCGTTCATATATTGTTTTTCTTCGATAAAACCTGTACCCATTTTTTTATTTTCATCCTGAAAACTAGCCAAAATATCTTTTCATCAGTAAACCACTGACAAACAACAATAATGGCACTCTGCATCATCACAACTCAATGATATATATATATATATATATATATATATATATTGCTTTTCTTTAATCCGAAGTGGAAGAGTAAGAAGGTAAATTCCAAGAACCTGATCCTAATCAATATTAAAAAATTTTAACATTAAAAAATGATGCAGGCAGAGAGCTCAATGTATTACGAATTCAGAGCCAATATAAATAAGAGAAAATCTTCAAAATTCAAAGGTGTCGGATGTACATTTCGACATAGGATCTCTAATAGAGATTCTATGTCACGTCAACGACATTGTTTTTCCAAATGGCGAAGGCCCTGAGTTAGAGTGTGAAGGGTTACATGGTGTTGAAATGGTATATTTAGGAAGGGGAGGAATAGGAGTTCGTTTTTTATAAAGATAGACAACTAATTGAGTTAAATTACTTTTGAAAGTTAAGAGTTTGGACTGTTTGAAGAGGTGTATTGAAAAGGCGAGAAGGAATGGGTTTCAATATAAGATTTAAAAAAAAAATTTAAGTTTATTTGATTCAAACTTTTAGGTAGAAGCGAGTTAAATTCCATCGTATAGTGAATTTTTTTCCAGTAAACATAGACAGCACCTATCTAGGTGTTGTCTATGTTTACTGGAAAAAATTTCAATATTAGATCTAGAGATGAGTAAAACATTCGATTTCTTCCTCGGTGCTTTATGTTTTTGGTGCATAGATGACTAAAACTGCTATGTTGAACGGTCTTCCTTTCAGTTTTACTAGGAGAACACTTTCGGAGAATTGGCAGTATCCCAAAACACATTTCTTCATTTATTTGTCCAGTCTTAAACCGATATCTTTTTCATTATTTTTGACTCCGGCGTATATGATCCAATGGTTGTCGCTGCTGAAGTCTCCATTATTTGGCCATTCGCATATTCCCAGAATATTGATTTTTTAGTCTGTTTATTTCCTGCTTGACATTCTCTAGTTGTCAGCAGCTGGTTAACGTCCTGACGTTCCATGACACAAGGTAATCCTTTCTTTGTTGCGTACAGTCGCATGGTAACAGTCCAGAGACACATGTTGCTCATGTCGTTCCTTCACCGGCGAGGGACATATTTTGGGAAAAACTGTCCCCTTTACGCCGTTGTTGCTAACATTCGCCGGATGACGGTCAAGTGAAACCTGTTGTCCATGTCGGTCCTTACCGGGCGAGGAACTGCTCTCTTTGGAAGCAACCCGCTTCACGCCATTAGGTTTAATATATTTTCGTTGCATAGCCATGATTATACACAGGATAGATAGATAGTAGAGTGGTACCCTGCTGCCTTCTCCACGGTGATTTATTGAGACACCACCTCTAGTTCGCTTGACGTTGACTCATTTAGAGTTCCCCCGCCCTTTGCAGGCTATTTTTTTTATCCTACCGAGTTGCTAACATCCCGTATATAAATAGAAAGAAGAGTGAGTGGAAGAAAGAACAAATATTAAGAATATACTTAGTATAAGTTCAAATAAGTAGTCCTGTAAACAATATCAATTCCCATAGTTCAGAAAATCGTTAATTTATCGGCACGGAACAAGGGATGGTAGGACGTGTTTTTTTGTTGTTTTTTTTCTAAGGAAAGGGTGAGGAGAGACAAGAACACTATGAATATTTTTACATTAAATAAGAAAGAAGAAAAAAATTACATTTTAATTTCAATGTAAACCTATTCTTTTAAAAACTTGAGAAAAAGAAAAACATAAAGACATTCTGAAAGAAAATATATGAAAAATAAAATGCAAAACATGAACATGGATTACTCGAATATTTTTTCAGTTACTCTAAGCTATAGAAAAACCTGTGTCAGCGATAATTATATATATATATATATATATATATGCATCATCACAACTCAATAATCTCTCTCTCTCTCTCTCTCTCTCTCTATATATATATATATATATATATATATTTAGTGTATCGAGGATAATGATTCTGAATATCAGAATCATTATCCAAATGTTGGAGAATTTTTGTCTTTATTTTCACCTGAAAGTAAAGCCAAAATACGATGTTTATAACGGCTCATGATTAAACATAATAGACATTCATTGTCTTTTATATTTAACAGTATATTTTTAGAATGAATATATATATATATATATATATATATATATATATATATGCAGGCACTTCCGGCCTGCGGAATTCACTTCCGTATAATTGCTTCCCTTAAAATACAATCTCTAAAGGTTTAAATGCAAAGTCAATTTCTATCTCTTATTTTCTTGACTCACATTCTTTCCATGATAACTCTTGTATCATGTTTTTCTTCATTTACAATTCACTCACATGCAAACCTCCTCAGACCTGTATTCTCATCCGGTTCGCATTCATTCTCTGACTACCCTCTAACTTGTTCCTCTTTTCAACTCATCTCTTCTGTAACACCCTGCTTACCAGTGGCAGTTCTGCCTTGCTTGGGATAATATATATATATATATATATATATATATATATATATATATATATATATAAAATGCATAGTTTTTGGATTGTCTTTTCTTCACTGCTTTTATCTCATATCTAGAATTTTCTGACGAAGTGTTGTAAACAAGTCGCATAATTTTGCCTTGTGCCTATTATGGGGATTCAGCCTTAAGAGAACATGAAGACTGGCAAGCTTTTATTATCGGTGAGTATAACTTTATCAACCTACTGTAAACCCATGGAGCTTTACTGGGATCACACTCAAATTTGAAAATGTAAGACATCTTCGAAAATATAGTGACATAGCAAAAATGACAGCTGAACATTTAACTCTAAGAGGATAGAATGCGTAATCTTTAAAAATTCTGAGATCTGAATGTCAGAATCATAAAGCGAGTCGCAAAGTCACACCTATCTAACTGAATATGTAAGCTGTATCACTGATATTGAGCGCTTTCAAAAAAGTACCGCGCATATATAATATATAAATAATATAATATATATAAGTAATTGAATATATATATATATATATATATATATATATATATATATTCATGTAGAATCCTTCGTTGAATAAAGACGGAAGCTGAAGATGGCTCGCCTGAAATAGGCCTAAACTTCCGACTTACCATGAAATAACACGTCTGTCTTAATTTATCTTATATATATATATACATATATATATATATTTACATACCAATTTCACACACACACATACATATACCTTGCAAAAATATCAATTAGTTTGTTTTTTTCTTAGATTGCGGGATCAGACTAGAGTTGTATTTTTTCCACATGTTTTGTCCTTTGCTCTAGGTTGATTTTTTCTATCATATAGATAGAGTGGGGCAATATTTACATTGGACAATCTGCAAACATTATGGAAAATAAGTAAACAAACACTGGTATGAACATCATCCAGCACCGGTTACAGAAATAGAAGATGTAACCATTCTATGGGATTACACCATCTACACAGACAGAAAAATTGAAGCAAATAGGCCAGACATTATTGTTAAAAACCAGAAAGAAAAAACTTGTCTATTAATTGATATGGCTTCTCCAGCGGATTGTAACATAGCAACAAAGGAATTTGAAAAACTGTCAAAATATAAAGACCTGGAAATTGAAATAGAGAATATGTGGAAATTGAAAACAAGAGTTGTGCCAGTGATAATAGGTGCACTTGGAATGATAAAAAATGGAACAAAACAACACATTGAAAGAATCCCTGGAAACCCCAGCTTAAGAGATATACAAAAAAATCTCTTATTAAGTACAGCCCACACACTAAGGAGAACATTGTCTATGTAACGCTGGGGATGATAGGGGAGATAGAAAAAACATGAAATGGAGACATAACAACACGCCACCACCTGCCTTAGGTCTTCCCGCAGACTTGCTTGGCAGTGCAACCATAGCAGAAATCAAATATGATGAAAAATGACATAATAATAAAATTAATTGTTAATGAGCCATAATGTGTGGCGGGAACACTTTATGAAGGAACATGTATTAGCTTTATATAATATTTAATATTTATATCAATTACACACACACACACACACACACACACACACACACACACACACACATATATATATATATAGTATTTATTGTCATCCACAGACAGACCATTTTCGCTGTATCACAGCTCATCAGTACTGATAGACTCCGATTGCTTTTTTAACCAGGATTGAAACCCGATCGAAATCCCTGGGCTATTGGCGTTCGCTGGAAGTAGGCAGATTTTTAGCGCATATCATTATACGCGCGCAATAGCTAGACCATCTAATTCATTTCATTGAATGAGCGATGCGTAAATGCCAGAGTAGCTACTGTTTATCAAAGTCTACTATTTATATATATATTACTTTTAACTTTTTACTTTTAACCCAGGATTGAAACCCAAACGAACTGGCGTAAGTCGGTGATTCTACCTCTGAGCTATGGGCTCTCGGTAGAAGAAGGCAGACATTTAGCATATGATGTATCATACGCCAGTGGCCAGAGTGCTCTAATTCTTTATTGAATGAGCAATATTCATAATATATATATATATATATATATATATATATATATATATATATATATAAATATATCTCAGCTTTACTTATTATCCCAATGAGAAAACCTTAAATGTACGGGAAATTTACTTTTGCAATACTCCTATATATAGAAACATTCCTAATCCACATAAGATAAATTCTAACATAGAATAATTAACTATCACTTTTTAAAATGGCTTATGTTCGATATGTTTTTTCTGCTATCTTGGAAATGGTAATCACCCACTTTTGGCATTCCCTGTAAATGCTTTCCAACTGAAACATCTAAAATTCATTCATTGACTTCTAGGTAAATAGTAAGAAAAAAAAGAAAGTTTTTCTAAGCATCAGGAGACCGTACTGATTTTTCTGTGTAAAAAAACGGAAAGATAGAAAAATAAGAGTTTTTTTCAGAAAATCCTGTAAAATCTATCTCTACGCTGTGCATGCTGCTAATCCACCTCAGAATAATCATAGAATATTTCGCACCAGCACTTTCATTATATTTCTTCTTTCTTTTATGTTATATTTACTTATCAAGGATTTTCTATCAGCAACCTATTCGTGAAAACTTTCAATTCTTCCAAGCAAGGCGAATCTGCTAAATTCGGAAAACTCAAATAACAACGTATAGAGATAGGCTACATTTTTCTGCCGACACACGTTTGGTTTCCAAGATAACCAAATTTGTTTTTCAGAAAATTCGATTTTCTCTTCTGTCTCTCTCTTTTCCGCCTATGTTTTTTCACTGTTTCTTAAGCGAAATATCTAAACCTTCTTCACACCAATTTGCATCATCAACTCGCTCTGCTAAAAGCATTAACAATGGCGCACAAAAGCTATGTCTAATAACAGTATGTGAGAAAATGCGGTAAACTACTCCGGAAAAATCGATTTAACCGTTTATTTTGAAAATATAGAAGTAAAATAATTGAGTATTTCAACAATTGAAAAATAAAAGTGTCGATTAAAGTTAAGAAAAATATTCATGTTAAGTTAGCTTCTAAGCGTCGACAGACCAAATTCATCCCTTTTCATTATGGACTGTTTATTTCCACTTACGACGAAAGACTAAAGGGTTTTCTTCCATTTCTCTCTTCTCACTTTTAATTTTACACGTTTTTAGATCTTTCTTTGTGTTCCTCCTACCGTTCAGTCTTTTTTGTGTGTTTCTTACTTATCCATCTTTTTCCTTCTTCATTTAATTAGTTTTTCTCTCTTTCTCTTTTCACTTCATCCTTTCTGAATTCTTCCAATTATCTTTCTTTCGTTTTTTCTTTCTTTTTGATTGTGTTACTTTTCCATACCATCAACAATTAAGCAAATTTTAATGGCTTCCCTTATATTCCTTTTCTTTACTCTCAATGAATTGTCTTGGTTTTCTTGGGAAAGACTGTAGAAATTGTTTCATTTGGATTTTCTATGGATTTGATGCATCCAAATGAAGATGTGTGCAACAACGAAGTTTTGAAGAAAAACAAAACTAAAAAGGCACTGCTATTTAATATCTAGGGCAGATAATGAAGAAAAGGGACTTGGAAAATTAGATACGGTTAGGTCAGATTGAAGGCAAGAAGTAAAAAGAAAATCAGCGAATAATCTACATAGCGACCTTCAGTAAAGAACTGTTGGTGCAATGTTTAGGAGTTTTAACAAAAAGACAATCTCTGTTAAGAGCTGTTAAGACAGGGAATTGTGATGAATCGTTACCACTAGTTTCCTGAAAAAGAATGCATGAATGCTGAGTAAATGTTAAATGGTAAAGAAAAATCAGTATATGTTTCACGAAAATTGTAAAATGTCTCTCAAGTATAAATCATCTCTTCTCACTGAAACCTGATTCATGCCTTAAATTTCCAGGCCTCTTTATATCTAAAAATTAAGATTTTCTAAGGTCATGCTAATTAAGGAAATCTTGAGGAGGAGGATGAAAAAAATGGCACGTGTATTCTTAATCAGAAAAACTGAAATTTCTTGGGTACGTCATGAGAAAAGGAAGTTTAGAAATTGTAATATATACAGTACGTATTGAATGTAAAATCTTAACGTTAGATTCTAACTGGTTAGCTTGCAAAAATGAATGGCGAACTGAACTGGATGCACGTTATGGGAAAATATTAAATGTTACTAACAGCTTCAAATGATTGAATGTTGTGAAAAGCTAGACCGCCAACCTTGTGAAGATACACAGCACATAAATGAAGAATTCATGAACACTAAGTGAAATTTACATGCAGAGTTAGAAAGCCACGCAATATTTATAAATAAAATCAATCTTCCCCATACCTACTGCATAAATATTACAAACAATTTCTAAAAAAAAACACTGAGGAATGATTAATCACTTAACAACTGATCATTATATTCTGCCTTTGTACGATTTCATAATTTTGTAATATCATATCGGGTATACTATATTAGATTGTACGTGGTTCGAAACGTGTGAATGTGTTTAGTACAATATGTAATCCAATCATTTCTTTTAAATCGCACATTGAAAGTAGTATTGTACGGGCATGCATCCCAATACTATCAAACGAACGTGGGTGTCCCTCAAGGCTCTATTCTAGGTCCTACACTTTTCCTTATCTACATTAACGATCTACCGATGTAATAAGATCCCAAGTAGGCATATATGCTGACGACACGATGGTTTACTCTCGCCTCTATCAAAAATCTGACGAGGTTGACCAAGCAAACCTAACCGCCGAGCTTGAAATGACCTCTAATCCGTGGTGGACTGGGGTAAGAAACGGCTCGTGAATATTAATGCTTCTAAAACGAATGTTGCTGTCTATTAACCATCACAGACAGTTGCTTCTTCCCCCATTAGCATGAACCGGGCTAGTCTCTCTGAAAGTAAAACACTGCGCCTCCTCGTGTTAACTCTCACAACAGACCTCAAGTGGAATGTCTACATAGAATCCATAGCTAAATCTGCTCCTAAGAAGATTGATTCTCTGTACACAGCCAGGAAGTTTTTTCTCGGCTGAAACAATCCTGCATATATACAAATCTACGATCCGCTGTGCATTGAATACTGCTGTCATATCTGGTCGAGTGCTCATGCACTATCCACCAAGGGGTCTTTGACAAAACTCAACGGAGAATCTGCAATATGATCGATCCCCACTTGGCAGCTCGTACACAGTCACTTTCTCATTGGCGCAGTGTGGCTTCCTTCTGTCTCTTCTACAAATATTTTCACGGTTTCTGCTCTGATGAACTTAGCACACTGGTGCCCCCTATATACGAATGTACTCGGGCCACAAGATTAACACCTATGTCCCGTCCTTTTAATGTGAAGCCAATAAGATTTAAACACATATTCTACTCCATCAGATTCTTTTCTCGCATTTCCCGCCTTTGGAATTTCCTTCCATTGTCTTGCTTCCCCGACAGCTACAATCTGCAAGAATTTAAATCTAAGGTCAATAGTCATCTCCTATCTCATTAACTTGCATCCTCTCTCTCATGCTCTCATTTCATTTCTGCAGTATTCTCATCCCACTCCTAGCCGCTTCCTTCTCATAACTTTTCTTGTAATCCCCTACACAACAGTGGCAGTATAACGCCTTGCTTACAGAAATACGATTATAAAACTAAAAATGTATTATATGAATTATCTTTCTAAATGTTTACTAATATAAAAATAATTATATCATTATATAGTTAAACACTTGTGTAGCAAGGCTTTTAATATTTATGTCAATATAAATGTGTGTGTGTGTGTGCATTATGACTGTTTGTTCAAGAAAATATATTAACTTCATCTCGTGAAACTTAGTAAGTCATAATTAAGTTGACTAAATTCCTGTATGTTTATTTATAGTTATATCCATACGTACGTGCGTATTTTTGTGTGTGTGTTTGTTTGCGATGGTTGCTCACGCATGTAAGAAAATTACCGCCAAAAGTGACTCGAACGATGAAGTAATATTCTAAATAACATCTAGCTGATGCACGCGATTGTTTTATTATTATTCATAGCGTGCGCAACGCTATATAGACTCTAGGCTTCAGACAGCCTTGATTCAATGATAAGAATCAAGTTTGATAATGAGAAACTCTCATTGTTGCGTAATGGTCTCTACTGGATCTATCACTGTGTCTACGCAGTTGTCGTGTGGCAAACGCATAAATCGCACTATCTGTGTGCCTTACTGAAATATAAATTAGCCTAAGCTTAACAAGCAGAAATATTTTCTCATAGTAAGAAAAAGCACAACGCAAGCGGGCTGTTTACTTTTTTTTGTTCCCTAGTATGGAAATTTGTCGCCTATATTTCAGTGATGGAGAACGTGTAATTGTGTTATATATCGACAAACAACAAACACGCATATATATAAAAATATAAAGTTATATTTTTATTAATGACGATGAACCGTGTAGCATAGGGAACAGAGAATTGAGAGAGCGCGCTTCTAATGGGTTGACGGGAGTGTAGTCTTATCTGTTGTGTCTCTCTTCACCGGCCGATCTCTGTTGCTTCTCTACTACTGGCGAATCCGTGTGCCGAGGTCTTTTTATAATCTTCCCGAACCGGGACTTTTTCTTCCGGTTTTGCCTCGCCCACGCACGCTCCACGTAATTCTCACAGACACCTGTTCTGTTTGCCTCTGTAGTTATTTCCGCTGCTGCCGGAAATAAGGTCAAACGACATCCGTTCCTTTCAACGACCGGAAACACCCTCGCTTGCATCAGCCTTCCTCGGGTGGGGCCAGATGGTTATATTACATTCCTCGCCCTCCCATTTTCCAAAATGTTCACCTAAGAACATTTTAAGCGCAACACCCTCACACTCCTCCCCATGCCACACAAGCCCGACAATTGTATAAAACATGTGCACGCCAAAACAACAAAACATGTGCATGCCGAAACAAAAAAAACAACAAAAAAATATATAGGGGAGCCTACATCGGCAACCCAACAATGTTCGTGTCCATCGTGAAAATTGTTCTACCAGCTCGATGTTTCATTGTTCTTTTTTTTTTTTTAATATCCATTTTCACAGAATTGGGCAAAGTTCTTAAAAATGTTCATTTTCTTTCTCGACTCTGTCCATAAGCGTAGACGCCTCGATGCACGACCACATGATCATAGGCGGCAACCGCGCCCCAGTTTCTAAACTGACATCGAGTAAATGACCTTTGACCAACACCATGCGTGTTTCTGCTCGAGTTTATTGTTACATATGTAACTTCATTTAATTTAATTTAATTTCAAACATACTATGTTTGAACACAGAAAAATGGCCATTATCTGCAGTACATATCATTCATAGTCTCACCGAGAAATGTTCAATAGAAAATGAAGAAAATTACCCTGATTCCAACGTTAATCCGCATGCAATTTACTTGTGGAGGATTAGAGGTTTCATCTATATTAATTTAGTCTAAAAAAATGGACCCGTGACTCGTAGTTCCTTAGTTTGTACAATGTTTTCCATTCCTTGAACTACTTCCTCTGGATTCGAATCCAAGCATATCTGATTTGTTGACATCTCTCTGTTTAACGCAGAGACATTTGAGTGTTGAACAACCGTTGACCCCGGAGTACTATTCACACGGATAACTCCCTTTCCTTTCGCGAAGCACTGTTGCTTCTTTCACACTTAAAAATCCGCTTCCTAGCTATTATTCCAAGGATTATCATAACGCCGACTATGCCAGCAATGACTCCTATCGTCAACTTCTTCGGGAGTTCTTCATATCCTTCACTAAATATTTCCATATCTATCTGTTCCAAGGTATTTACTAGTTTGCGGATAGGAATCTCCTCCATATCGCGCAATTCTACCGGCATGGTGTCCACTGAAAAATTGGGAAATTTCTGCGTAATTGGGGACCAAACCACTGAACCAGAGACGTATAATTTACTTTATGCTTTAGATACTATTAATAATTTTCCACGTTTGTATCTTCCTAACTATTTCACTTCAACTATCGTTAATCCTCCCACTGCTTCTTTCCCAATCCTATAGCATATCAGCCAATAAGTCTACAAGACTTTTCAGTTGTTCTTTCTTTTTGTTCCGATCAACTGTGGAATCTGCAGGTCTATCCGTGTCAATATAAAGTTTTCAGAAATTAATATATCTTCAAAAGATATTTCCCAAGTCACATAAATGAAAATTCACAGAGGATGTTGAATTGATGGGAACCTGCACAAAAGCATAATTCACAAACATAGAAATGTAAATCATTTTGTAGTGTACAGTCATTGAAAAGAAATCCAAAAAAAAAGAAAACCTAACACTGCACAAACCAAAGAAAACATTGTTATCAACAAGTTAATCCAATTATCCACTTTAAAGAGTAGAAGAAACTTCCTTTACATGATTTTACATTTCACTTACTCAATAAAAGTAAGATTAATTAAGCAACATACCAGTAAACTCACTTCACATATATGGTAAAATATTAACAAGAAAATAAATCATTAACTCAGATGTTTTATACTTACAGATAGGTAAATATCTCAACTTTATTCCTCCCGTCAACCCCAACCTATGCGCTCTCCGCTAGGCGTACTACTCTCTGCATGTAGTCCTGCACACCTCCGTTCTACCCTTAATGTGTTCGACACCGAACAATCCACATTTCTCAATTCTAGGGTCAGATCGGCAAAAGTATGCTGTTCCAGTTTTTTTATAACTAGACTTATTATAAACAAAAGCAGAGAACACACACACTATCAAATCAAAGAGTCACCTACCTTGGCTGATGTCTATAGTCGTGCGGCTGCTTGTATTTTCGTCTTCTTTTTTCTTTCTATCTGGTAGTTTTAAGTCCGTTGAATTTCAATCGTCGCCGTGGCAACCAGCTCGCATCTAACTGTTTTGTTGTCTCAAAACAGCAAGTCACTAGGCAACAATTATGTGTCTTAATGACTGAGCCGGTTAGAATAGGGAACAGAGAATTGAGAGAGCGCGCTTCTAATGGGTTGACGGGAGTGTAGTCCTATCTGTTGCGTCTCTCTTCACCGGCCGATCTCTGTTGCTTCTCTACTACTGGCGAATCCGTGTGCCGAGGTCTTTTTATAATCTTCCCGAACCGGGACTTTTTCTTCCGGTTTTGCCTCGCCCACGCACGCCCACGTAATTCTCACAGACACCTGTTCTGTTTGCCTCTGTAGTTATTTCCGCTGCTGCCGGAAATAAGGTCAAACGACATCCGTTCCTTTCAACGACCGGAAACACCCTCGCTTGCATCAGCCTTCCTCGGGTGGGGCCAGATTGTTATATTACAATTGATTGATAGACTCTAGAGCCCACACGTTTGCAGGCTGTGTTCCTACCAAGCAAAAAGAAATCACTAATAAATTTTAGTGCAAAGAAAATAATTTATCATTATCAGGAAATATTTCTGTAATTGCTGATACGTCTGTTCTCGGACGAATAAAAAGGCAGCATCGCATCTTTTTTTCTATCTTCTGTACCCTTCAGGACGTAGGCAATCATGGTTTTCCACCTCTTTTTATCCTTTTTCACTATTAATACTCTTTATCCCACTCAATCTCCACTTCTCTATCTATCTGCTTAAGTCTATCAAGTATATCATGCTTTGATTTCACTTGTTGCTGTCATGAACATCGGGTTCTCCAAAACCTCCTTCTTCATTCAGTCAGTTAAGTGACATACGCGATACACGCTTGGGCGATCGTGTCTCGAAAGAGACATGACTGACTGGGCAGAACATTATCCCGC
This sequence comes from Ascarosepion bandense, assembly GCA_037127315.1. Classification (NCBI taxonomy): domain Eukaryota; kingdom Metazoa; phylum Mollusca; class Cephalopoda; order Sepiida; family Sepiidae; genus Ascarosepion; species Ascarosepion bandense. The sequence goes on along the minus strand of JBBBDQ010001826.1, from coordinate 514,307 downwards.
AGTAGGTTGCCATTGCTTTCTGCGGTAGACTGGTTGCTGACCAAGGCTATAGAACCCAATCTGTCCTGTTATTTAACCCATAACTGGAAGGAATAAACGGATTAATACCTTTCCCAAGGGTATTTGCGCGTAAGCGAATGAAATGAATTCAGCTGGATTTCGAACTCGGCTCCCCGGTCTTTCGTTCCGAGCCGATATCCAATGCATCACAACGCACATCCTTCTTCATTACAGGTCCCAGAAAACTTTAGCTATCTTTTCCTTATGTTATGTATCATTTCCTTCTTGTGTTCATCTTCTCGAAAACGTTGTCGTGTATTGTAAATGGTATCCTCCGCATCTTTCTGTAGAACCACATTTCTGTTGCTTTAAGCCTTTCCCTCATCTTCGGTGAGATTGTCCAACATTCGTTGCCATATTGAAGGACATACGTCACATAAAGTTCTCGTAATATATTCTTTATTTTTAGAGAACTTTTGCTGTCTCTTAATATTCTACTCAGCTTTTTGATTGCATATTTGGCCATGCCATGGCCTTCGGATCTGAGTATTGCACATTCTATCATCTATTAGAACGCTTCCAGATATTTAAATTTCGTCACCTGTTTGATTTTAGTATCACCAAATGTTAGTTCCTATTTTGTGATCCTATTTTCCTGATTACCTTGTATTCGGTTGTGGGAGATAAAGGCATTCTGGTTAGCATACGTTCAAAATGACTATAACTCAGAAACCAAGCGTTTCCAGGTATATATTCATAGGGAGTTTTTTCATTATTTAGATATAAGTAACACTGTCATAAAGTTATGCCATCAATAATTGGAACACGCTCTCTCTTTCTCTGTCTTTCACACTCCCTCTTTATATATATATATATATATATATATATATATATATATATATAATTATTTGTTTGCGTCATTAGGCAGGATTCGAACCTGCAACTCCTATCAACATAGCCACCAATTGATCTAGTGCATTTTAAACCACTCGATCACGAATGATGCACATTTTTGTACAAAAGTTTTCCTAAGTAATCAGGCAGGTAGAAATAAATATATAAAGATACTGTTTGATTAAAAACAGACTACCTACTCAAATACGAGTATCGATTAAAAATAATGTTCAAACAAATAATTTCTATATGTCGGTTGTTAAAACCATTTCGTTAATCTTTTATATATATATATATATATATATATATATATGTGTGTGTGTGTGTGTGTGTGTGTGTGTGTGTGTGTGTGTGTGTGTGTGTGTGTGCGTGTGTGTTTTATGGGTTTGATATTTAATTACAGTTCTTCTAATCCGTCAATCGTTTAGGTTTGGGAATTAGGTATTATTGGAATTTTCTTCTTACTCTGTCCATATAATAACCTCATTCAGTTAAATCTTACCTTGAGTGGTTTGATTGGCTTTATCGGCTTAATATGGAATGAAAATTTAGTTAACAAAGACAGGAAATACGAGCTCAAAATTTTCTATCAACATGAATTCATCTCAGTTTACTTTTTAACTAACTCATCAGGCAATACATTGCATTCATAGCTGAGAGAAAATTGGCCTTATAACTATTAACCGTAATATCCATATTCTGAATTTCCATTTGAGTTCATTATACCTGAAAATCGATAGACTGTGCTTGTGAGCAAGATAGAAAGCTTTTTGGAATTTCGTATTTAATATAAAATACTTAATAGGGCGGAAGATGTCTGTTAAAAACAAATAAAATTCTTAAAAACAAAACACATCTTTAAAAACAAAGAAATTACTGATCTGTTATGTAATGTATCCTCATATAAGGATAGCGCATGCTTGACAGTCTCGTCACAAATGAAGAAGAAACTTGAATTAACAAAAATGCTGAGAAGTCAAATGGGAGGAGCGGTGAACTTTTAGAGAAAATGCAAGGAAAATGGACACTTATATTTAACATCAAGGCGAGACAGTTCTAGCAATAATTTGCGACAATCCAGACAAGGGAAAACAATGTATAACTTATCAAGCCATCTTGGGAAAATGGATGGCGATACAAAGATTAGGAAGAATGACAATAAGCGAACAATTTTACGATTAATATTTTTATACGGCAGATCAATATTTCCTCATTTTATGTTTATGATTTTTAACAAACCTTTGCAAACTTTTAATATGTAATATTTAAAAATTAAAGTTCAGGCCTGCAGTGCAGTACTGTGACAAAAACTGAAGTCATAATTATCAACATATTTTATAGTAACACAATTTTATGGTTATTTTGTTACTTGCAGTCTTGAAGATGATCTCGGAAAGAAATTGAAAGTACTTTGGAAATTCTGAAATGGAAAATAATAGTAGATTTAAAGATTACAGCACATTTCTCACACCTTTCAGTTATAATAAATAGAAGATTATTCGTGAGTTTGAATGGATTTTATTAAAAGTAAGCAGGCATAATGTTTGTAATTTACTTAATCAGACATATTTTTTCTTTTAATCATGTCACCCCAAGCAAGGCACTATAGCGCAGGGGGATACACAAGGCGATAGACGCTTTAGAATGTACATAGGGGGAGAGTTGGAGAGAATGGGTGGGTTAGTGTGTTAGGAGATGTCTATTGACCTTACATTTAAACTCCTGGAGGTTATAGCCGTCGGGGAAGCAAGCATGCGGAACAGAATTCCACAAGCGGGAAAAAAGAATTTTCTACCTAAATACACAAATTTTTTGATTATCCATATAGTGATTTTCATCATGGCTCTGACAGTTGTGATTCTCTGCCTTAGTCAAGTTAGTATATATTTCACTGAGCCGCAATTTATGCGATAACGAGCGCGATCGTCTCGTATATCAATTTTCGAGTGTAGCGTGTTGATCTCCATGTAGAAGCGTCTGTTCTCCAATTCCTGTCATCGCGTGCTAATAAACTGAATTGTAGTGAATAAATAATGGACGCCTACTCACGCACCAACGTTTAGCAAACTGATTTTACCAGCTGCACTGAAAACTGAACTTCATCGGGTACCGGTCATTTCCGATTTACTGAAATTCTAATCTTAATATATTTATGTCTGTAAATCTATTGTTACGAAGCTAGAATAACAATTTTTAAAAACATTAGCGCTAAAATTTATTAAGGAAAAAGAAAGTTTGTTTAGAGCGACAATTGATGTGTTGATTAATTCTTGTGTTATGCATTACTTCCGGATTATTTAAAAATGAAATATATTTTGTATTTTAAGAATAATGTTTACGTGTAAATATTATACTATAAAGAGTTTGATAATAACAATATTTTTTCCATGATCAAATACAAAATATTGTATTAGCAATTGTTTAATAAGAACAATGCTTTTTCCAGGAAGAAGTATAACTATTTCATCCATAGCTGGAGGATTTAATGTATCTTTTGTAATTGAATGTTCGACAATCCTTAAATAAAGAAGGAATTGAGAAGAAGGGAGCCTGACAAGATGTTGAGTGGCAGGTGGTCGGGTTGAAAAGCCCTAAAACAAAATAGCCGAATGCACAGGGAGAAAAAGAAGAAAGGGTGCAAAAGAATCTCAACCGATGCGATAGCAAGTATCAAAAACCCTGGAGGGGATAAAATTCAAACCGGCTGAGCAGTGGCAGCAATCCACACATAAAAAGCAACAGCAAGATCAACAAAGAATGGATATTGAGGAGATGACCACGCCGCGTTCTTCATTGTTGAAGTGAAGGAGGAAGACGGGAAGTAAAAAGGCCAGAAAAGAGAAAAAAATGTCTGGACGGAGTAGGGCGTAGTATGTAGCAGAATTACTAAGGTCAATTTCTGCTTAGCCAGAAAGAACACCAGTAACATATGCCATCAAAGTGAAGAGCATCCTCAATCCCACCCCCAAAATTTAACCTTTCCCTGCACACATACAAATCGCAACCGCCAATCACATATCTAATCACCTCTTCAACCCCTCTCCCATAAAGGAAATATTTCTAGAAGGCTCAAGTCGATAGGAATGCAGCAGAAAAAGACCTCTCAATCCGGTGCATTAGCTTGTTTTGACCCTTTTTTAAGTTCACCTCGGTAGATCCGAACAACATTCCTCGTCCCCCCGGTGTGATTACACTTATTCGGAATACAAGGGGTAACCTTAAAATATGGGTCCATTTCGCAGCTGCAAAGAAACAATTTCTTAAGATTACAATTGCCTGCTTTGAAACGCCCGAATTAAGAAAAATGGAGCAATTATGTGCAGGGAAGGTCCCGGTGTTGCTCAACCGCTTCTTATACAGAGCGTTGAAATTAACTTACTCTATGGACGACAACGAGATTGTCTGATATTAAAACTGGGAACTTAGGATGATCCGGATGGGGTCAATACTGCTGCAGATTTCCATACTGTACGTGTGTAAGATTTCTTCTTTTCCATTTCAGAACTAAACTGTGTCTATCGAGATATCCAGCTTGAAAACGCGGATCGAAGAAAAGAACATTTCACGAATCCAAGCGATAAAACAAACAAAATTGGCAAAATATACACCGAAAACATCCCAGTTTAATACGCGTGGGAATCGCATTTAAAAAAAAAAAGACTGGATAATGAGTGTGGCTATGTCAGCGGATGTGCGTTGTGGTGCAGTGGATATCGACTCAGAACGACAAATCGGGAAGCCAAGTTCGAATTCCAGTTGAAATCCTTGCATTCACTTCCGTACAAATACACTTGTGAAAGGTATTTATCCATCGCTTATCTCCAGTTATGGGTTAAATAATAGGGCAGATTGAGTTCTATAGCCATAGTCGGCAATCAGTCTATAGCAGAAAGTAATTGCAACCTACTGCGGGATAATGTTTTGCCCGGTCAGTCATGTCTTTTTCGTGACATGATCACCAAAGCGTGATCATGTATTGCACTTAACTGACTGACTAATATTAAATAACTGTTTAATGTTCAATTCTTTGCGCTGAAGATTTTAATATTTCTCAGGAAGAGATACTGGACCTTAAATACTATATGAGTATGAATAATAATAATAATAATAATAATAAGAAGAAGAAGAAGAAGAAGAAGAAGAAGAAGAAGAAGTAGAAGAAGTAAAAGGAGAAGGAAGAAGTAGAAAAATGCAAGAGAAACCAGAAAGAAGAAGAAGGAAGATGAGAAAAGATGCAAGAGAAAGAAAAATAAGAAAGAGAAGGAAAAGGAGAAAAGATGCATAAGAAACCAGAAAGAAGAAAAAGGAGATAGAGAAGGAAGAAGAAGAAAAAATACAAGAGAAAGAAGAAAATGAAAGAAAAGTAGGAGAAAAGATGCAAGAAAAACCAGAAAGAAGAAGAAGAAGGAGAAGTAAGAAGGAGAAAAGATGCAAGAGAAACCAGAAAGAAGAAAAAGAAAAAGAAGGAGAAGGAAGAAGGAGAAATATGCAAGAGAAACCTGAAAGAAGAAGAAAAAGAAAGAAAAGGAGAAGGAGAAAAGATACAAGAGAAACCAGAAATAAGAAGGAAAAGAAAAAACCAGCAGCAGAAGTTTATTCCAAACTCCGGTAAACGTTGTGTTATATGAATGAAATTTAAGGTAATATCATTCCAAAGTTACGATCATATAGTGTTAATACTCAATACGAGTCGTACTGGGCAGCTTCTACAATGACCATTGAGTCAAATTAATCTATGGTAATTTGTTATTGCAGCTGAGATGTAGCACAAGATCGAATGCATACGAAGATCGAACTTATTATTTCAGGATCTCAATTGTCAGGTACTTCTTCTATAGCAATGACTGATAAATTAGTCCTTGACTGATAAACTAGTCTTACAGACTATTACTGTTGTAATTAGTAAAAATATTATGATATACTCCGAAGGCCTAAAATCAATGCAAGAGTAATAAAAAAAAGTCATAGTAACTATTGATAATGACAGCAGCCATATCCTCTGGACGATCAGTTCATTTATTGATTGATAAAATGTTTACACAGGATTTTTAAGTATCATGAGAGAGTTAAGAAGAAAGACACATATTGGTATAATAGAAAAGGAAATAGAAGATAAGCAAAAATCGACGGAGGGCGAGAAGAAATAGATCCAAAAAAGAAATAAATAAATAAAAAGGACTGAAAGAGTGGTAGAGAAAGAATGATCGAGAAAGAATCATACAGAAAGAAAGAAATTGAATTATCTTACACAATGGAAGGTCTTTTCAACTCAACGCCTAGTAAGCGACGTTGGGAATGTGGGTGTCGCTAAAAATCCCCTGTAATCTGCTTACAGCTCCTTCTATAGAATTATACCATTATTGATGAATTATGCTTTTACAAGAAGTAATCTAATTTTTCTAAGATATCTTGAGATTACTGAATAGGGAAAAGGAATGTAAGACTTTAGAAGTATTGACTCCAACTTTTTCGCCATTTGTTTTAGATATATATATACATTTTTAACTTAATTTTTTTCCTATTAATAATATTATTCACCATACACAACGAGATATCTGAAGACCATTTGCCTTCAAGGAATCTGTTAATTATATTTTCCTATGAAAGTTCTAAAATAAATAAAATCATTTCAAACTGGCATGATATTCATGCAATTATGCTCGTACGTCATTAAAGGCTGAAGAGAAATGGGGAGTTTGTTACCTCTGATCTAAGTTGTTGTGTTTCTGGTATGATCCAATTAAAACAACAAAAGATGGAAACTTAATAGAAAAATAGAGAGAGAGAGAGTGAGAGTAAATAAGTTAGTTTCTGAGCATAGATGTTAATTATGGATTAAGAATATGGACGAAAAATATAACGAAACTAGAAAATAAAACTGTTTTATGATTTAGCCAAAGGCATTGGTTTCTTAGTGACTGCTTCTGACAATAAAATTGAAATTTGTTAAAAATAGAAGAGGCAGAAAATTGAATGAAGTTAGTAAATTTAATCAACGGAAGGAAATATTTTAGGATGAAAAAAATTACTGCGTAATTTAGAACCCTAATCAATAATGTGGGTAAAGAGAACACGTGATTCGAGAACAAACCAAATGCACAAAATCAGTGAAGCCGTTATGATTTCTTCCAAACATTTGGGAAGTTACCCAGTACAAACGTTATATTGTCGATAAATGAGGTATTCATCGATCCATCATGTTATCGAAATGCATTCTTTCCTCCTTTTACCGGAAGCTAAACAGCTGAGATTTTATTACCCATAGACTTTTGCAGAAAGGCGTCATGCAAACATAAGAAAAATGTAACAAAGTCATTGCTTAGCTTTCCTGCAGAAACATTTCAATAATTGCAGAATGTGAACAAAATTTTCTGTGTCGTCTTTAAAGTATTTCATAGCAAGTTTTGATTTCTTTGCCCTCTCTGACGCGCATCTACCTTAAAATATATTAGGTACCTTTATTAATTTTCGATATCTTTGTGTAAAATATATTTTTATAAAAAAATAAAAACATTCTTGAATCTTTACTACAGCCTTAACAGAAAGCTAAAGGAATACATAAAATATTTCAAGTGAGCAAAATATTCTGGTGTGTTTAAAGAAGAATTATAATGATTGGAATCGATTTTGGCTGGGGGTTCTCAAATAGCCGACTCGCGCCCATTTTTTAATCGTCATTCATCTATATTACGAATTTTTCAGAAATTAAAAAATAACGTCTGATATTTTATTTGAGAAATATTAAGTGATTTTATGTATAGTTAATCTAATTTAAACAAACAAAATTAAAGTTAAAATAAAAGGAAAGTGTATTTTTAAAGCAAACAGTAGCGGTGATTACGTACTTTTCACCGCACATGAATGATGCAACAATAACAATAAAGCTTTCAATTTTTTTATTGTTGTTCTACAAACGTTGTATCTAGTAAACATAATATAAAGGAATGATGTATGAAACCCATTTTTATATAATTTTAATGTTGGCAAATATACTCCATAATGTAATTTTAAGAATTTTGAGTTTAAACTTACTACAGTTTTTTTCAGATAATATTGTTTATATTTGAGCATACCTTCAAAAGTAGGTACGTTGCATAATAGTTTATATTCATAAAGGAAAAGAAGTATTTTAAAATTATTGGTACAAAATGGTTAGTATTAACCTTTTCAATTTTTGATTTGTAAAATCCTTTTCATTTAAAAACAATAATACCGAACAAGCCAAAAATAATTATATATCATATTATATTATATATTCTAAATTATTGTAAGTAGAAGTAAAATAAAAAAAAAACAATTCTTGTAAAAATTAATTATTCCTAGATAAACGTTTTACTTAAGACAATAGTTTCAGTATAAATCTTCGTTATAAAAGCTATTAAAAGTTTCTATAATTAAATAATGTCATAGTTTTAGAGCCTTCTTTTATGTTACGATTAGGAGCAGTTTTTGGTAGATTAGTTGTGGTTTGAAAAAATTTAAGCATTTATATTTTCCAAGGATTTTAAACAATGAAAAAAATATCGAATGAAAATATAATCCCTGGAAATTTAGTAAGAGGAGATAACGGATGTAATTTTATTTTTAAAGATATTTAGAAACATTTAAATACGATGTCATTGATTTGTGAATGGCATGAAAGCTTCAGTAAAATCAGAAAATTATTTTCTAAATAAATGTGCTTTTCAACTGATAAAAGTCTCTGAAAAACTAATCGTAAATATTATGCCGGCTGCTAACGCGAAAAACAAGATATTAAATAAAATTTCAACTTGTTTAAAAGAACTAAAATTTGAATAAAATAATAAAAAAAATTCTGGTCATTCCTCTAAATAATAAATATTTTGAAGATAAAATTACTTTTTAAATATTTCCGCAACTTTTTGCATCAGGCATATATATATATATATATATATATATATATATATATGTGTGTGTGTGTGTGTGTGTGTGTGTGTGTGTGTGTGTGTGTGTGTGTGTATTATACCAAATGTTCACAACTCTATATATTATATATCGAGCATTGTTTTAAATTAATGTTTTGGACGTTGTAGAATTTTTTTCTTCGTTCCTTATTCACTCGCATATATATATATATATATATATATATATATATATATATATATTTATTTGGTATATATACATGTATATATATTATACCTTTAAATTTATATATATATATATATATGTGTGTGTGTGTGTGTGTGTGTGTGTGTGTGTGTGTGTGTGTGTGTGTGTGTTGAGCTCTCTTGGTACTCACCAGTCACGACTTCGCTTAACTTCGGTGATCGTTAACTTTTGTGAGTTCGAATGTCCCTTAGCATATCCGAGACTTATAAAGAGTCTGAAAAATATAACCGTTTACCAGTATAAACATAACTGTCATCAGCCGTTTCTTTAGATGTCGGCCTTTTTTCTGAATATTAATTTCTCATTGCGCATTGGCTAATCTTTCAAAAATGTACAATATTTGATGATTTTCAGGCATCGATTTTGTTGTTAAGGTTTCCCAGCAAATTTTCTGTGAGATTTAAATCAGAACGTTCTCCAGAAGCGTTAGTCTTATTAGCTTAGGTCATTTGAGGGTATTTTATCTATAAGATTGAAATATACCTCCGTTTTTATCATATTGGTAGACGATATTTTTGTGTTAGCTGCTCTAGTCCTTCTTTTAAATTTGTTTTATATTTTTAAATACATAATCAAAACTATGAACAGTGGCACGAACCATCTACAATAACCAGTTGTTGAAAGCCTTCTGACACTAAATATAAAAGGCTCCAAAAATACTAATGCGTCGTGGATATATTATTTAGTTATACATGTGTTACTATCATCTAGTCAACTTAGATTCAATCCTTGGATCTGTTAGTGACGCACCAAATCAAAAAGTAAGAATAATAACTGATTTTACAGGATAGATCAAAATAATCAACAGATAATCAACGAACACCTGATGATGACCAATATTCTTGGTCGAAACGTTGTGTTTATAATGACATCTATATCAACCAAGATGAGAACCATAGCTCGAAATAATGCCAAGACATACATTTTTCATGATTTCTGCCACTCTCACACGATTCCTAATCCCGGATGTCCAGGAACATTCCAAAATATTATTTACTAGTCACCGTTCCTGCATGGAGGTAGGTGTTTTTAACTTGTATGAATTTCCTTTCATTCTGCCCTAACAAAAAACATAATAGTTAAAGAAGACTTGTTTCTTTAACATCTGACTAAATGTCACACTTTCAGTGTATTTCATTGTCCTCCAGTCAGCCTTGATGGTGTACATCCTTCAGAAATGGAATGTCCTTGTTTGATCTTATAGTCCATTCCTGTGAAAGGATGTCATGAATGTCTCCTTTGAAACATCAATTCTTAACATCCTGCTATGTCTTGACAGTAGTTTTAATGTCTTTTGTTTCAATCTAGAATATTTTGACCATTCTTCTTACGATTTATGACAATTTTGTCTTTTAATGTGTGTCTTTCTTTGAGCTTGATATTAATTCTCACGAAAGTTTGTGACACTTAGGAATGATTTGATAACTTTGTATATCCTTTTGTCAGCTTTCTGATAATCTTTTTCTCTAGTCAAAACAAGTAACAGTTCAATCCTTAAAATTACGTTGTGGTACTTTGTGTATACTGTTTACTAAACCATATCTTTATATGTAGTTCATAAGTTTAGATAGATAACAAATTAAATACATCAGTACACAACAGTATTCTGCTGCCTTGGCTCAACGGAAAGAATGTTTTTAAAAAGGTCTAATAATATTACCTCTGGTAAATATTGTTTTGTTTAAAATATTTCTATTATTGTTGGTAAATACAATGAGATTATGAAAGATCACAAATATGTTTAGAAAAGTCATGTTACAATTAACATCTTTTAAGAAATTTCCAAAGAAAAGTTTTAATTGAATAAACTTATTCTATAGATGCTAATATTTTTCCTGAAATTAGTAAGTTACAACCATGTGTAAAATTAATTGAAGCGACAACTTTAGTTTCTTTCTTTCACCCTGTGATCATTTTTAGACCCCCTGGAGTAATACGATGTAATTGATTTTGATTTTTTTCTCAAATTAGGTCATTTCCAGTGATGTACACTAATAAGAATCTATTTTTGTTGAAATTTTTTATCTTTAAAAAATATTGTATAATCCGTGATTACATCATATCTTTATCACACTCAGACACTGTTGTCTCAACTGCTGATTAGTTGTTCAATTGCTATTGTCTGTGATAGGCATTACTTCAATGGAACGTGAAAAATTGTAACGCTCCACGAACACACTAGCAAGCCTTACAGGAAGATCGCGGATATTGTTGGTACCAACCTTTCACCTGCCAGTCGTGTCAAGGGAAAGAAACAAACTGGATCCATCAGTTCCAAAAAGTAAAGGGAAATGCGGTCGACAGATAAAAACAACACCAAGGTACGATGATCAGGGAAATTTTGAAAGATCCTAGAAAAACATTATTCATTTTGTTACAATTAATTTGTCGTACGTGATGATTCAGAAGAAAGATTCACAGACGGTAGGTAGTAATTTAAACTTGCGTATTTAACTATAGCCACACAAATAACACTCTCATACGATCGGAATGTTATCTGAACAAAGATGTCTACGCATATACACTCTCAATTACATCATACACATGAATAATTGTATTCATATGCACACATTAGCATTATCGCATGCTAGTCTATTTAGAAATAACTTCATGCATAGATATACACTCAAATGTGCAAAGGATCCACATATAGAGACATCCTCACTGTATATTTTATGTATTGCGTACTCTCATGAAGGATGTGCGTTATGGTGCAGTCAATATCGGCACGTAACGTTAAATCAGGGAGCTGAGTTCGACTTCCAGCTGATTTCCTTGCATTCACTTATGCGCAAATTCTCTTGAGAAATGTATTAATTCATAACTACCCTCCAGTTATGGGCTAAAAAACAGGACAGAGTGGGTTCTATGGCCTTGGCTCACAACCAGTCGACTGCAGAAAAGAATGGCAACCACCTGCGGGATAATCTTCTGCTCAATCAGTTATGTCTCTTTCAAGACATGATCCCCTAAGTGTGTATCACGTATGGTACTTGACTGACTGACTCTCATGAAATAGGCGATAACGGTTCTCTCAAACATCCTGTTCATTGTAGCTCTTAATATATTTTATTTTTCGTAAACTCACTAAGGTTGTTATGATTTATTTTTACCTGCAAACCTTGAATTCAGTTTGTATTATAAAGTATCAAATTTTACAAGCATCTTCACGCATTATGTGTCCTAGAAATTTCCACAGTGTATTTCTCATATTAAAGAAAGTTTCCTTTATTTTTTCCTTTTCTTTATAACTTCGTCAGTCAATATTCTTCTCATCATCTTTCTGTAGAAATACATTTCTATATTTCTTTGAGGGCGTGTATTATGTAACAGTTGAGTACAATCTTCTTTGATTCAAGCAAAGGTTTTCTATTTCTTAGTAGTTTTTGCGATACCAGTTTGCCGTCGAATTTCAGTGTCGCACCATATGTGCTATGTTAAAACACTTAATGGATATTTCATTGTTTTTACTTTTTTGATTTTAGTATCTCCAATTCGCAATTTGGAATTTTGAACTCATTCCTTTGCTAACAACTCTGCATTCTCTCTTATTTTATTTGATGGTTAATAAATTCTTTTCGCCTTTTTTTCACTACCTACTGTAAAATTTGTGTAGTTTTCTTTTCATGTCTTCTACCAACATAGAGTAAACTGTATCTAGTGTTGCTTGTGACTCAGTAATGCATCATTGTAGAACTTTTAATTCGATCAGCATTGTCTCGCAGTATCGGTTTAGCAAGACCGGTGAAACGATACACCGGTGTCTTACACTCCTTTTTATTTTCATATATCTTCTAAACTTATTTTATATTCGACCGCAGGCGTTATGATTCCAGTATAAGCACTAAACTCTGCATAAAAGAACACACATATATGCATGTCCTAAAAAGATATATCTAGGTACATGTTTATTAAATTCGCACTGTATAAACCACTGGAGCCTCTCGTGACAGGGCCCCGCAGACCCAGTAACTGCGGGGGGGGGGGGGGGGGGCAAAGGCCCCGGGATGCTGCAAGGCCCCGAGAAACTGATAGGCTCTTTGGCTCCGTAATTGTAATGAAAAAAATAACAAAATAATTATCAGAATTAACTGGAAAATTATTATTATACTTGTATTTTGAAATAAACATCTATAAACCCGTCTCGCTTTCTCTCTCTCTCTCTCTCTCTCTCTATATATATATATATATATATATATATATATATATATATATATATATATACATGTATATAACGCTCTCTCTCTCTCTTATATATATATATATATATAAATATCTTTTTCGACATAGATACACGAATATAACATGTATATTCAAACTTTCAGGATGTCATAAAACGTTTAAGAAAATCTAGTGACTCTAACAGTCTGCGAAGTTTATAAATGCTTTTGAAATTTTGGTCCAAATTTTTGGAAAATTCCCTGAAAAACTCGTAAAACATTGAGAGCAGAGACGCACCGAAATGGCTATAAAATAGAATAGCTAGAATATCACTAAAAAGTAGGTAAAAGTTGAAAAAAATGTTCGTAATGTATAGCTTCAAAACGCCAATTCCGCGTTTTCTTCCATTTTTTCGTGATCATGGAATATCTGCGTTCCTTGAGTATGTTATTTTGTTTAAAGTACCATTTACTGTGGGTTGTGTATGTTCGAGGGGGTGGTCAAGTTGCATTCTGTGAGTAGAGTGGCCGCAAGGCGCATTCTGCGGGGGCCGCGATGTTGGTAAACATGGCACCGCCTCGTGGTAGAGACTTACTGTAAAATAATTTTGGTTAATAAGGTGTGTAATATGAACTAAAGAAGGGGTACTAAGAAGCGAAAGATTCGAAGGATGAGGATGATAGACAAGGATTGACTCTTGACTAGCAGTAGGCAAAGTTGAAGTAATCAAGGAAGCACACATGCATTTGTTTGTTCGATCAATATAACAGTTCATGAGAAAAGTATCTGTTTGAATTTAATGTTTTTACATTTGTAGCAAGAAGTGGAATAAATCGATTCCGTGGAAATATCAGTGGCCAAGTTATAAATGACTGAAATTGTGGAACAATAGAATGTAACTGGGAAAATTTGCCATGAAAATAACAGCGGTGTAATGATAGAATTGAAATGAGAGGTCTGTGCTAAAAAAATGTTGCAGAGAGTAAAATAAATGTTCTCTCATTTGACTGTTTATTTTGAATTCTAAAGAAATATTGATAAGATAAAAGTGTCTGTATTTATTCTTGATCAATTTTGAATTTAAACTCAGGAAGATAAGAATCTCATTTTAAAGCGAAAGCCTTGCCTACTCGGGTTGGGATTGGTAAAAAAAGAAAAAAAAGAAGTAATTTTTTTAAACATTGGCTTTGGCAATGCAAAGTAATAAATAAATGGATATTGTTCTCTTATTTTCTGTGCAGCTGTTTTGCTTAATCTCTGTTTATTTTGATTAATTCCGTCTTTTGAATCTATCTTTGCCCGGGTTTGATCTTATCGCTATTGTTTCCAGGCCAAATACTTGTCTTTTTTGCTTTATCTGCAACACAATAAATTTAGATCAGGAAAAAAAAAAAACATCGAGAGGATGAGTTTGTCCTATCCCTACGGAGTTAACTATCAAACGAGGTCTTAGTTAATAGAAACTAAAGCAAAGAAAAAAGCAAATCAAGTTTCTCATCCACCATTTTCTTGGAGATATCTCATTTACAACTACCTGCTTTTCTTATTCTTAAGTAAATGAAATATATACCAGTTTTGAAGTAATAATTTGTATACTGGTAATTGAGTTCATGGAATGGGAAAAATTATGAATCAGTTAAAATGAATTCTCCTTACCTGTATGAATGTTAAAGTGTTCACCGGTTTTTTGTCTAATTCTCATATAATGTCTCGTACCCTTTGATTTCTCTCCTGATTGACTCAATTTCGGCACTACTCGTTACAAGTCTATTCATATCGTTGAAACAGGCAATGTATATGGTCGTGTTGATAGCAGCAAGTCAATATTCGCTTTCAACTTACGAAGGACATAGTCTAACGTAAGCACGTAAAGCAAAGGTGAAAGTGGAACTACCTTGATGAATGAAGTGAATCAATATGAAAGGTTTAATTCTTACCCCATTGACTTCCACCAGCCCACCGGGGGTTGGACTAACAATCGATATCAAACCTATACCATTCCTTGGATTTATCTACATTTATTAATTTGCATTGCCATTTGTTCTATGATTAAACGTATCAAATGAATGTCCTCCTGAATAGTTCTCACAGCGCAAGTCTGTTCAGAGCCTACCCTTTAAATTGAAAAAGACCAAAACCATGATGATATTGTCCACCATTCATTGCCATGTTAAAGAAATGACATCACAGAGCAATCTAGTACTTTCTTCTTTGTTTCTAGTGAAGGTTTCCACTGTTTTAATACTTTACTCATGCCACTTTACTCTTTACTCATGCCACTTTACTCTTACCATGCATTCGGTTTTCTTGCAGTATATGTGTAGTTCTTTTTTGTCACTCTCTTCAGCTATTTTCGGCAGGAGGTCTTGTAGTTTCCTTTCCGTGTCAGCAATCAGCACTGTATCGTCTGCGTACCGTATGTTATCCAAATTGTGGGTTCCGCTTAAACATAATGGCATAACATCTAGGGTCTTCATAATATTCTCGTTGTACAAGTTGAAGAGATCCGGTGAAAAGAAGCATCCTTGTCTTACGCCCCATTCTAACTTTGCATATCTGCTGATTTCGTTACCTGTTCGTATGCAGGCAGTTTGCTGCCAATAGAGATTATTAATTACTCTTATGTTTTTCTCAAATATGTCGAGGCTGCTGAGCATCTCGATTAATTCTTTGTGGCGTATTTTGTCGAACGCCTTTGCATAATCGATAAATCATAGGTACAATTCCTCCTTCATTTGTATTGCTCGTTAGGAAAGCATCCTCAGCATATATATGGCGTTCCTCGTTCCAGTGTCTTTGACGAATCCACACTGTTCTTGTCCTATTACTGACCTGATACTGCTTCTTGCTCTATTCATCAGGATTCGGACGATCAGTTTGTGATATGACATTAAGCTGATAGTTCGGTTGAGTTCGCACTCGTTTACACCCGGCTTATCAGGCAGTGCTTTGAAAACCGACTTGCTTAGGTCGTCTGGTATTACCCCACTATTATAAATTTCATTTATTATTTCCGTAATTTTCTCTATGCCCAATTATTCCAGGGCTATCAGCAGTTCTATTACAAGGCCGTCTGAATCAGTTGCTTTGTTTCTGTTCAGTTTGACCATTGCAGCTTCCACTTCGGACTTCAATATTTCCGGTACTTGGAATATTATCCTTTTTTTTTCTTCTCAATCGAGTGTCTGCCCTTGTATAAAGCATCAACTGAGGTGTTCTCTGCCGGATATTTTCTTGGAATGCTCCAACCCATAAGAGTGGTAAAAATATTGTCGTAGACTGTACATAAGGTAGGGCTGGATCCTGCCTAATCGTTCCCAAACGCGACAACACCCTTCGACATAGCCACGTCTGCGTTCCTCTCGGCTAAAAGGCAGAAAATCCGTCGCTTTTCTGTTGACTTTTCTGCCCACTGAGTCCTGATGCGGCATAAGGGTAACATTTTAATTTCGGAATTCCTATCATGTAATCACGAGCAAACATTTAACCCATCCACATTTAAAATTTAACCCTTAACCCACCCACCGTCGTTCTCCTGATTTTACACACCCCAAACCCCAGACGAAACTGGCCTCGGCCTCATCCGAGTTCTATTCCGCCCGAAGGCAACAAGTTGGACAAGGTTTTGTTAGAGTGGAACACTTTATATTTACCAGTATCAATCTTACAGTGGCCGGATGTGACACAAGGTCATTTTTAATGAGTTAATTCTGAACCCTTAGGTTCGAGTAACAATTTACCATTGCCCTTGCATAAGGCTGGCACGTTACTGTCTGTTTTCGACAGACAAAACTCTGCCCTTCAAAATATACTCGTCTGAGTTCTTCTCCGCTCGGTGGCAGAGAGTGGGACAAGATAGTTTTGTTTGGAAAACTGACCCAAAAATATCACTGCGTTCTTTATTTACGGCGTCTTGCCTTGTTTATTTGTGTTACCGCGCCAAAAATATTATCAGTGTATTATGGAACCGGTAATCGGAAATGCATATTTTTTTATTTTTTCAAAAATAAGTATATATACGGCGACCCCTGCATAAAAATCTAATCATAAAACACGCTCGATAACTCTAGTATACACCGTCAAAGTAGAAAAACTCTTGATATCATACGGTAAATGTACTGTGGTCGTCTCCCCGTTTTCCGTATACTTGTAATATATATATATATATATATATATATATATATATATATATATATATATATATATATATGCTAAGTTGCATGTAAATAAAATATTTTTATAAATATTTCAGTTTCATTTTGCCTGTCATATCTTTTTTTGGTTGATTTAGTCGGTGGCCTTATAACGCTAGTGGCAATATTTAATTAAAATATATACATAACTCTAAATAAAATGCCTAAATATGTTTTTAATTAGAGTTGTCATCTCCATCTTGGAGAAAACCGATGTTTCCACCTAACACTGATTACAAAATCAGTTTGTATACGTTCAAAGCCTAATGTGTTTTCTCCAATAAAACAGCCATATATTGATTGATACATTCTCATATACTTTTCTTTTTTATCTTTTCAAACTACAATCTTTATGAATGTTAAGTCATGAAAAAGCATTCTTAATTATATTTTTAAAAAAAATTCATTTTTGATATTCCAGCACGGGAATTAATATGCTGGTTGGTTTAAAAGGATATCAACAATTTACAGTCCATCACTGACAGTACAGATGAATATTTTTACTGCGAGCTTAAGTTGTTTACAGGTAAATGAGTGGTTAGAATGTTGGCTTTCTGACCAGGAGACTGACTTTGATCGATTTTCAGGTTGATTTGTTAATGTTATCCTGTCGGAAAGGGATCCAGAATCGACGTGTGCGGAATTGATAGTATCCTACCTTGTTATGTGTTGAAAATTTCTTCAGATTTTTGTTTGTTTGCTAATTTTAATTTTATGGCAGTTTTTATTGGCATTTCTTACTGTATAGTCAATGACAGATAATATCATCAACGTTAAATCTTTAGAAAAAATCAAGAGACACTCTCGCTAAATGAGGGTAAAGGATGAAATAAATACGAAAATTAGGAAAGAAAATTCTGACCTAGTCGAGATGAAAAATGAGGGGTCAACAAACTGGGCGGAGTGTAAACAACATGTTCTTTCTTTCACGATATTTTACGGCTACTTATATGTATATATATATATACATGCTCGAATGTGGCTACAAAATCCGTAAGTTATTCAATAAACCCCTTACACAGGATATTGGGATTGTTACATCAACCGTTATCTATTGCAAAAGATGTAATGCGCCTGACCCAGTTTTTCTTTGTATCACAAAGACAGTGGTATCGAAGCCGCCCGCATTCGGCAAGTTTTAAGGTAAAAAATATTTTTTCGGTACTTTTATAAAAATATTTTTCTATTCGGAGGGTTTGGAAGAAAGTTTTTCATTTGATATGGACCCAAAATGGGGGCCATGGAAAGAAAACACGGAACACATGTTAGAGGTAAAGAAAGATATATTAACACAGAAAGGTTACAAAGAATAGTGTAAGAGTAAGCGGAGCTTGCTATTCCGTGGGGTCCGATATTGGTAGTCGTACTCGGTTGCGCACTACTGGTGCTACATAAATTATTTTGCATTAAAAATACAAAAATATTGCACACGGCCAAAAAGGGGAGTGGCAGATGTTGGTACTTACTTAACTATCCTATACCTAGCTAAATACTATCACGACCCAATCGCACATTACAATTTACACATTCACCACAAGAACCCATCCATCACATTCCAATCCTTCATACACCACAATACCACAAATTTACAAGGGGCACGTAAAAAAGGGGGAAAAACCCATGACAATAAAATTGCATTTATATACAATATAATATATAATTTAAAACATTTAATGAATGATGAAATGATGGGAGAGGGATAAACCCAAAAACAAACTAAAAATTCAACAAATTTTTAAAACTAAAATAAATAATATTAGTAAGACCAGTCCATCCTAGAAAAAGAGTAGCCGCTGTATTCCATCAATCGGCGAAATCAAGAAGCACTCTCGCTAAGCGAGTGGAGGGCGGTAAAATAATTAATGGAATGGGACAATCAAAGGCTGAAACAGCCAAGATAAAAGGAGGTCAAAACAAACTGGGGAGGTTGGGAATCTCGACTTGGATCATAACAAAAAAGAAACCGGGTACAACCTAGAAACATATTCATTCACATTAACTAGGTACACAAAAGAGAGAGCTACCTTATTCAGAGAAGGTTTCCAAAGGAATCCACACCGATGTAACCAGCAGATCTAAAAGAGTAAATCGAGGCTAGCTCCGTTTACGCGAACCGGGCTCACCACATTTACCCACCTTTTGCTGAAGTCTGTCGAAATCAAACGTTTTCAATCAGTTCTAATCCTTATTTTGAGCTGATGCTCAAAATATCGGATCAGATCCTGATGTGAAAGACGCTGATCTCGCAAGACTTCCTCCGTTCTAGTCCTCTAAATCACCATTCGAGCCGAGGCTAGCAGTGACAGAAACATCATACGCTTCATCCCATAAAAAAGAAGGCGACACATTGTCGCAGGCAAATGCACGCGATACGAGCAGTCAACTTGCCGACATGGCCCTATAGAGGGCGAACCCGTGAACAATGGTAAAAGGCCTACGAATCCGTTTCTTCCAAGCCAAACTAGCCAGCCCCTATATAAAAACATTGAGAGGCAATCGATTCCGAGCTAATTGCCAGCTGAGCGAAAACTCAGCGTTGCAGCGATAATCGGTACCTGGCTCCAAAGACCAGAACGAGCGAAACTCATCCTCCGACAAGCGGAGCACAACATTTAATGAATCCTTCGCGACGCCATCCACAAACCCACGATAGAAGACTCTCCTAGGCTGTGAAAGGTCACTGGATCGTAGAATGGCCCGCAAGGCCGCCAGATATTCGAGGAGAAAACACGATTGCCCTCGAGACCCACGGCACCGCCTCGAGATGGGGATAGTGATAGTAAGGCTAGGGAACACGTTCCTCACTCTCCCCGCCAGCAATGAGTCTTCCAAAAATTGCTCGTCTGAGAAAAACCAACCTTGAGGCAACCTTGTATCCCATCAGGTACAGCATTCCCAGACCCCCATGACACGGACGTTGGTAACAGACATGTATGTCTACGTAGTGTTTGCGTCCTCTCCAGAGAAGGGAGAATAGCAAACGATCGATCGCCTTCCTACGCTAACTAGCCGGGTACAAATCCACATCTTCCCACCCTTGTGATCGATTCAGTATCTATCGACGAGACCGAATTCCTAGATGAGATCGACCAAGATACGATCACCTGCCTTCCCGCTAGCTCCCCACCCTTTACCAGTTTGGGATGAACGATGGCATTCCAGGCCCCTCTAAGACGAGTGCTTTGAATCAACCAGGAAAGGCTCCAACCGCCAAATAAACGAGACGCACTCCTCCCGGTCGTTGGGCGCATAAACCGCCACCAGTCGAAACGCATTGTTTTTCACTGAAATATCGGGTACGTCAGCCGGCCCTCGGATCCATCTTCGTGTCCAGTGTACGCTTAACCAGCAAGGAAATTCCTCTCGCCATCTGGTTCCCATATGCTGAATAGACGACAAAGTCGTTCGACAGCACACAGCATGGCCTGCAAACAAAGTGAGTCTCTTGGATCACGGCGACATCAACACCGTAGGACAAGAGGTTTCGAAGCAGGCGGGCCGCCTTACTCCGGTCCCTAAGGCCCTTCGCGTTCAAACTCGCTAACGTAATTGATAACTTTTAGACCTGAAATGAGAAAGAGAACATTACTCCTGATTACATACCGTTCCGCCCTGCCACGCTTTTCATTTTTACCTTTCTTGGTCACTCATTCTTCCTCCTACTTCTCTTATCCTCTTTTCAATAATACGGAACGCGGAGGGGTCTCTTCTCGCACTCCATTTGCTGGTGTTGTCTCTGCTGTTGTGTTTGCTGTTGTTGTTGTTGCTGCTACTGTTGTTGTTGCTGTTGTTGTTGGTCTTCCTTCTTTTCCTACCTGGAGGGAGAAGCCGCCTTCTTTGAAGGAGAGGACCCCCTCCTCCCCGTGTTTACCACCTCCGTCCATCCGGCCTTTGTGGGGGAGGCTGAATATTCCGTCTGCACCCCCCGGTGCTTCTTTTGTCGTCTGTGTCACCGGAGTTTCTGTTGTTTTTCCTTCTCCATCTTTCTAGCTTTCCTGCTTTCTGGAGGGGCACATTGTGGCTAGGTTAGCAACCACTCCGCAAAATCTCTATGCCCCTACACGGCGACAAACAGCTTTCTTTCACCACATAGGAGGATGTCGAGCACTCGAAGAAAATTTGCCCTGTCTAAGATGACATAGTCACTGACGTCCGTGGTAGAAACTCCAGCCTTGCTGATTACCCTGTTTACTTCCTCCACCGTGCCAAACTGTGTCAGAAAAGCTCCCACATGGTCACAAATGATCTCGAGGGGTACTCCGTGGATCATGATATGAGTGCGACATGTGCCCATGTATTCCTTTTGCAGTCTCACTCCTTGGTCTGGAAACAAGTTCCTGCTAGTTTTTTCGCGTCTTCTTCCGAAACGAGGACATCCCACATGGCACGGGATCTCCTGGCTAGCACTTTTGGGCAAATGCCCAACTCTTCAACGTTTCCTCTATGTTTTCCCTGCTGACGCCCAGAAACTTTTGTGTTTTCGGATCTGACGTTAGCAGGGAAATTGTCCTTGTTGCCATTTCTTTTCCCATTTCCGGGATGACAATTAGTTCGTTTTCCTTGTAGTACTCTTTGTACTTCTCCCGGATTTGCAGGTAGTAACTTGAATCCCTCTTCACAGGGTATTCTTCCAAGTTGATGGTGAAGGCGTCACCGTCGGTATAGCGGAAGAGATGGAAGGCTGGGGAGAGAGAGCAATAATGATCCTTGTCTCCGCTTAACAAACGAAACAAAAGTTCAAACAATAACAATAACACCGGACGAACAAATCAACAATGCATACAATATAATATAACAATGACTAAAAAGAATGACGTACTCACTGGCAATCCATGCAATCAAGTGAAATCCAAAATAACTGGAATGCACTAACACTGTTAATGCTATGCATTACTAGTGCTACAATATTTAGTCGTGACTCTACCCTTCGGCGGAGACTCGACTGTGTCAGCGCTCTTACCCGCAGGCAGAGAACTTACAGTGACAAAGGTAGCACTACTGGTGCTACAATATTTAGTCGGCATTCCCACTTAAGATCAAATGTGACACAAGGTCATTTTATGTAGGTCTTCCTGGCCATATAGCCTGGCCAAAAATATATGTCTATTTTTCCCCAGTTGTGATCTACCTTTCGGCGGAGCTACGACTGGGTTAGTGCCTTCTGCCCGAAGGTAGAGAGATGACAGTGACAAAGGTAGCACTTCTGGTGCTACTCCTATAATACTATCATTTACATAGTAAGATAGTTCTGGAAGTGTCCATGATGTAGGTAAGTATCGGTTTTACAACATCATTTGAAAATGATGAAACCGAACAAACAATCAATGCCCCCATTTAAACTGCATGTTATAGGGAATAAACTCAGTGAGTATGCAAAAGTATGAAGAGAATGATTTTAGTAATATTACATATTTATTTCCGGAGATTACGTTATGATCTACCGGGATTTCTTATCGGCGGATATAATACTAACAACATCAGGTTGACAGACACAAATGTGAAAAAAATACTTACATAAAGGTAGAAAAGGAAACCAAGAAAAAGTTCATAATCGAAGTGTGCGAAATTGATTATAACCCTCTTTGTTTTTTCTTTATCATTTCTTCAGGTACTTATTTTTATTTATTAATTTGCTCATTTTAATTTTATAGCGGTTCCTATTGGCATATTTTAATGTATAGTCAATGATAGATAATCTCATCGATGTTAAATCTTGATTATTTTGTAGGTTCCTCTGTCACTGCGACTCCTTTCATATTTCAGGAGAATTTTCAGCATACGCAGTCATATAGTATTTTACATACAATTTTAGTATTCCGTTATCTGATTCTAACTAATTTTTCAATTCTTAGTACGTTGCTTAGTTTCTGAAAGTTTTCATTCGTTATGAACATTATCGGCTTACACCATTTTTTTCCATTAATTAAATTTTTGTTTTTTAAGAATATACCTATAAGTACCGAATCTGGGTGCGTCGTCAGTGTTGTTGCTCTTATGTCACTAGAAATTTCGGGTCTAAATAAATAACAGATTTCTTCGATAGGCGACCCGATCGAATATTATCAGTATTCGGCCCACACCCAGACTAAAACTTACTAATAGCTTTAGAATGTGCATGATATAAGTTTCCATAGAAAACGGTAACAAATCAAGACTTCTTTTGGGATACTTGATATTAGAGATCGGGTATGCTCGGTTGTACCGAATCTTCTACATAAAGTCAAAACAGGCTATTTCTGGAGGAAGAGAAGAAAAAAAACAATATATATATAATAAAACGATTTATCATATTGGCTCGTCTTACGACTTTTCTTTTCTTCTCCCCTTTTAAATACTTTATTATATCTTATTTATTTGTTCTTTCTCTTTTCTATCTTTTTTAGTCTTATTTTCATCAACTACACTTAAGAAAATATTTACAACAGGGTGATTAGTATGATTAGAACATTTACAAAAACAAATCTCCTACAATGCGGTATGATATATTCGGGATGTTGATTCACTAATAATCTCCAATTTAAAAATAAGCTAAATAACATTTGACAAAAATTGCTTAAAAATAATTTAATCAAAATATGTTAAATACTCGTTAAGAAAAGAACATTATTATCTTATTTAAAATATATTAAATGTTCTTCTGAGGTCTTAAAATGTAGTTTAAATAGTTGTACTGCACAATACCCGAACTAGGTGCTGAAAACAATTCCAATAAATCATATATTATATATCGCAAATTTCTTTGTTTAATATATAATTTGATTTTTCCTTACAATCAGGGAAAGTAACTTTGCGCAGGAAAAGAGTTATTATATGTATACTGGAGTATAGTACCAAAAGGATGTTATAGTATAGTATCTTAATTGACATGTTTATATATATATATATATATATATATATATATATATATATATATATATATATATATTAAAAATATGTCATAGATAATACATTTCATAATGGATTTTAGGAAGTTTTGTAAATTAATTGTCTTTGTTTATATTAAGACACACAATCAGAGCAGATATGAACATTAAGAAAAATCAGGAAAATATGTGGTAAAAAGCATTAAAGGTGTGTATAACTGCAACTCATTCGCAAACGAGTGGTCTAAGCCTCGTCAAATCAGTTGATGCTTTTCACTAGTGAACGTAGGTGGAAATCGAAGGAAGCCTATTTTCTTAACAAGATTTCTCGATTATTAAAGCCGGGAGATATAAATAAATATACTGTTTAATTATAATTAAAACAGTCTCTACTCAAATACGAGTATTCATTAAAGAGAATGTTTAAGCAAATTATATATATATATATATATATATATATATATATATATATATATATTACGAGTGAGCACTCTGGAGAAGAAAATTTTAAAAACAGTTTCCATTTCGGCTATAATGCGTGACTCTTCAGAAATGAATTGAGTTCTCTCGGTGACTGGCGTCTGTATTCACTGATTAAATACAATACGTTAAAATTTCCTTTCTCTAATCCCATGCGCCGATGGCTTAGGGAGTAGAGACTCCGACTGACACTACATCGGTCGAGTTTCCGATCCCGGCCAGAAGCTAGTGGATATGTCTAGCCACACTGATGAGCTGTGATACAGCGAAACGGGGGGGGTGTATATATATATATATATATACTGAAGGGGAAACGCATCAAAGAACATGTTCTAGAGACAGAAGATGGCGATTGTCGTTGAATTTATATTTTTGACAGTTTTACATGCATTAGAATAATCAAAACCTATACTACAAGAAAAATGCCTTCATACGGACAGGAAATTATTTCAGCAGGTATGAAAAAATAGAAAGGAATGTGATATGTGTTTTCTCGCCTGATTTATTCAACTTATAAAGCAAAGCAGTTCTGAGAGAACTGGATGTTTTGCCAGGATTCGTCATTATCAGCTACAATCTTAACAATATAAAATATGCAGGTGATAGAGTATTGATAGCAGTCACAGAAAGGAAACGACAAGATCTCCTACAAATTGTAGAGAAGGAAAGTGAAAGAAAAGACTTAACACAAACTACAAGAAAGCTGGATGCATAATCATAAGCAAAAGAAGGGCCCAAAGTAACATTTACACTTCAGGGAAACTAAAATCAAGCACGTACTCTAATTGAAATACCTGAAATGACAGATAATGTGACATTGAGATCCAAAATCATATTTGCGTGGTCAAAGACGCATGCCAAATGCTGAATATAGTATTTTGTGACAAGAAATTTTCCTTGAAAATACAGAAAAGTATAGTGGACTCTAATGTGATATCAGTCCATTTATATGGGCGGAAATGCAGGTGAATCCTTTCAAAGATGTAAGAAAAGCTCGATGCAACAGAAATGTGGTTGCACAGGCGAATCTTAAGGATACCATGGAACGAATACATTAGCAATGACGAGGTGACAGAGACAATAGAAACGAAAAGGAAACTTATACTTAACATCAGAAAGAGACAGTTTTAGGTGCTGGGCTACGTAATGAGGAAGGAGGACTTAGAGAATCGGTTACTCACAGGGTGAATAGAAGGCAATTGAGACAGGGGAAAACAGCGCGTAACATGCTCAATATGCTACGGCAAATGGATGATAGAACAGAGTTTGAGAAAAACTGTCTTAAGGACAGTGTTATAACCCAAAACGGAGGTGGGGAATAATAGTATATCAACAAGAACAAGACTCGTATGCTGCGTGAAGTAGATATTCAGCTAATTAACTGCTAGTCATTATAATCACACTCTACTACTGTAATACATCTAAAATAGTGTCTGCGTATTTAAGATGATAGGTACATCCAATTCATGTATACAGGTAGATATTCAATATACAGGAAGATATGGAGGTCATGATTGCCTAAAACCTGAAGTGAAACATCACATAAAAAAGAATCTAGAAACCGGAAGTGAGTTCTATGGCTCAGTGGAAGAAAATAACTATTAGAACATAACTTACGTTTATCACTTTCAACAATCAAATAATGAGACATAGTAGCAAAGAATGTTGAAGACTTAACTCCATGCATTCGAAATACCAAGGAGGCGAGCTCGCCAGAAAACTTAGCCTGAATATATTTATCGAAAAAAGAAAGGGAAGCATATTGGGATAATGATTGAATTTGAGATGCCATATCAGTTCCAACAACAGGAATCTTGAGTTATATAGCCAGAAAAAAAAGACAATTTATGAGGGTCACGAAAGAATGGTAGATTTAAAATGTGCAAGATTTTGGCAAGACATTTTGATTGACACGGCATAGTCACACAACCTTCTTAAGAACGGACCCAAATCTGTTTCGCTCTACATAATGTAAGTATAAATATTCCAGTTAAGTTTTAATAGATATACCAAACAACGAATTTCAAAATTTTTCTTTTCACTCATAGAACGTAGATGCTAGTTCTATTAATAGACACTTTGAAGAATATATTATTGTGTTTAAAATATATTCTATATAGAAAACATTGTAGCTTCTTTTTTACTGTAAGTAACTCATGAATGAAATTCTTATTTGACACTTCTGTCATGATTCACAGCACAGTTTTTCCTGTAGTAAATATTCAAGTCTAATTGTACGACTGTACTTACACATCTACTCAAGATAATATCTTTGTCACATCTTCTTTATTAATTACATAACACAGTAGGAAAAATAATGTTTTTTCCTCTAACGGCAGAAATGAATGCGTTAAAATTAGAATGTTTTTTTGCTGAACAGGTATTTGAATGTTTCTCTTTCCTTCAACGGGTAATAAATACAGCAGTCATCGATAATTAAACTTAGAGAAAGTATATTTCTAAGAAAGTGAATATATACATATCCTTAAGCATACTAGTTAATAATTTATGCATTTTTGGTTTCTGTTTTAAGCACAATTTGCATATTTAAGGTATATCTGACACTTTTGGTATACGTCTCGGCTAAAATTACTCTCAAGGTCTGACTGTTAGGTCAGATGTTTCTGAATTTTTTACAAGAACCATTGTTTGGCAAATTCTATCTGATTGCCATCAAACGTATGCAACAGACTACATCTTTCTAACAATTTCTGTTTTTCACAATATAACCGAGTACTTCTTTCTGACATCTGTGCTGTTTGTGAGTCCACCGATAGAAATTCTGGAAAATCTATTTCCTTGATCACAAATTGTTTCCAACTGGTATTTCGCGGTTTGCTCAATAATTGAAAAAGTTTAAATTAGGTTGCATAATTTTACGCCATTAAAACTCTAGTTATTTAATACTTGATTATTGCCTGACTTGCCAAATAAAGAACAGACACTCGTCTCATAGTCAACTTAATTAACTTTGCTAAACCATTACTCCAGGTGACGGAAACTATCAATAACGTACGTGCAATCTTAATCATCGATTGATTTGTTTTTTCGACATTTCACAACATTTTGCAAGTGATATTGCATTAACAGTATTTTTTAATGATTAACAACGATTTAGAACTAAAACCATGCCTAGTAGGGTGAAGATGGTTTAATACGCATAATTGAATCTAACCAATCCAACTGAAATTAGAAGATAGCTCTCCTAGTTTATTATTTCTGGCTGTTATCCATTAGATTACCTGCTCAGGCACCCGATCCTTATATAATGTTTATCCGAATTCCAAATATATACATATCTCATCTAACCATCATCTCATCTCTTATTATTAAAAATATAACAATAATTGGGAATAACTGCTCCCTACTAGATAGCATCGCTGACAACATAGATAAGGCTATTTCCTATCACCCATTCGCTCACATATTTGTATTTGGAGACCTCAATGACCATCACTCTGAGTGGCTTGAAAACGCCGTTACTGATCCAGCGGTCATTCACGCCATGAACTTTGCCATTTCCCAATGCCTTACGCAAGTGGTGGACTTCCCCACTCGCTTCCCAAGCACTCCCTCGGGTCATTCCTCACTGCTAGATATATGTTTCACCTCTGCGCCTGACGCCTGACGCCTGTCAAGTCTCGCAGCTTTGCCCTCTCGGCAACTCCGACCACGCTGTAGTCTCTC
Source organism: Ascarosepion bandense (assembly GCA_037127315.1). NCBI lineage: Eukaryota > Metazoa > Mollusca > Cephalopoda > Sepiida > Sepiidae > Ascarosepion > Ascarosepion bandense. Next base: position 485,899 of record JBBBDQ010001826.1, on the reverse strand, counting down.
TCAGTATTTCTTTCCAATCTAACTCCCCCCAGTTAATTCTAATTAATCTTTTTACATTTATGTAGCCCCATGCACATCAGTGGCGTTTCCGCCTTGCTCGGGGTGAAATGATTAAAAAAAAAAATTTAGTGATGTTTGTACGGTGCCAGTATATAAACTTTCAATTATGTACTTCCACTCAATTGATAAAGAAGTATGAAACCACTTATTCAAAAATATATACGTTGATATCCATCACGTGAAATACGATGAAAAGAGAATAAAAAAAGTTTAGTGTATATCTTGTTTTGCGCAGGGATCCCTTGAAACATGTAATTTATTTTAAGGATTATGCAGGCGTACAAATGTTGAGAATCGCTGGTGTATTTATTTTGTAGCTGATTGGAAATGACGACTATTTTCTTTATACAGAATAGTGTCTCATAAGAAATTAAAAAAAATATTTCATAAAAAATATGTTAATTTCGCACCTCACAAATCGCAACTCAATTTATCTCTAATAATATATATTAAACCATAAACGTCTCACAATGTTTACGCTTTCCCCTCGAGATAATCTGTTTGTAGAATTTTCTTTAATTCCAAAATACGGTCAGGAAATCAATATAATTTTTTCTAACGGCTCAAATAAAATCTTTGAAACGAAAATGATTTTGGGTGAATATTTTGGGATATTATCCATCTTTTTCGCCTTTCCGAGAAATAAATGAAAAAAGAAGTAATAATTTGGGAAAATATCTTTCAGAGAAGGTGTCAATATACTGTTTTTTATGTCAGGTTACGAGCGCTACTGTTACCATGTTACCCAGTAATACATGCAAAATGGCAGGACTATTGGTGTCTAAACAGATTCCCTCAACAAGCTTTTTAGTGAGAACGATTATTAAAAAACCCGCTTAACTGAAAAATAAACTATTTTCAAAATGGTAAATTAATCTCCTTCTAGTGTGTACGGCCATCTTGCACTATTTATGCAAGCAGTGTGGTGACAATACGAAATAGCTGAGCTGATGGTTTCCTTGGCTGAAATCAACGGCCAGGGCTGAGGTTTTTGCCAATAGTCCCTGTTCTGTGACCAAAACGAGCCATTAAGTTATAAATTTGTGTTTCACATAGTGATGAGTCTCGCCAGATGTATTTACTAGAGACACGCTACGTAAAAATAAATACATATATGGTTTTCAACACAGCTATACGGAGGAAACTGGTCACATATTCCGTTGTTCAGGTGTCCCTACGGGCACACTGGTTATGGAACCCTCCTATTACAGTTGCTGATGATGATGGAGGTGGTGAAAGATACCAATCCGAGAATCTTCTAGGCAATTATTAATTAATTCTAATTAATATTTGGATTTCATCAAGCTGTTTGCATGCTCACGATATTTCTTAAAACAGTTTCTACTTCTATGTGGTATGTACTTTCAGGACGTAGGCCATCTTGCCTCTCCGCATCTTCGTATGCTTTGTATTTTTTAATAAAATACGTTACGTAGATTACGCACTGTTTTACTCTATCTCTCTTAAGTTCAACATGTCGTGAGAATGTCAAATTTTTTAAGCCCTCTTTCATCATTATTTTTCCTAGAAACTTAAACTATCTTTTTGATGCTAAGAATAAGTATCCTTCTTGTTTTTGTTTTCTCAAAAACTTTACCGTTGCTTACTTGTTCCGTTTATGTTATTCTCAGCATCCTTCTGTAGAACCACTTTTCTGTTTTCTGAAATAATTCTTCATCTGACAGGGGATGGTCCAGCATTCAATGGCATATACAAAGAACGATAATACATAAGTTCAGTAATTTTTCTTGATATCTAAAACAACATTGGGGACTTCAATATTTTACTTAACTTTTCAATGCGACAGAGGCTATCACAGTGCGTCTTGTAATTTCTGTGCTTTATTTAAATAATGAAATTTTGTATATGTTGGATTTTGGTATCTTCAATTTGTAATAGCCCTTTGTGATCATCTTTTGTTGAAAACCGTGCATTCTGTCTTCTTGACATCGATGTTTAGTCATTTCTTCTCGTTTCCCTACACTATCTAGAATTAAGCGTTCCTTTATTTTCTTTTAAGATTCTGTTTTTTTTCTTTTTAATCATCTTTTTTAATCATTTCACCCCGAGCAAGGCGGAAACGACACTGATGTGCAGGGGGCTACATAAATGTAAAAAGATTAATTAGAAAAGAGTGAGGAGTACAAACTAGTTAGAAAGGAACAATAGAAAGCTGAGAAAGCAGGTGGATGACAGATACATAGGTGGAGAGAAAGGGAAGGTTATACAGGGGTGGGGAGACAGATACATAGGTGGAGAGAAAGGGAAGGTTATACAGGTGTGGGGAGAGAACTAGAGTCCAGTGGTTAGTAGATGAGTATTGAGTTTGCATTTAAATTTCTGGAGGTTGTAGCCATCAGGAAAGCAAGAATACAGGAGCGAGTTCCACAGGCGGGAAGTGCGAGAGAAGAAGCTGTAGGAGTAGAATGGCATTTGGCTAACCTGACTGTGAATGGGTGGGACCCAGTTGCCAGTCTGGTTGCACGAGTAAACGCCTGTTGAGGAGGCATCAGTGACTTATGTTCGTCTGAGCAGAAGCCATGAAAGTATATATAGAATAGACAAAGGGAGGCCAACTTTCGACGATGGGGAAGTGGCTACAGTCGAGCCGCCAGATCAGTACCTATCACATTACAGACTCTCCTTTGGAGCCTGTCAAGAACACTGAGGAGAACGGCAGGGGCACCTGACCATAAATGGCAGCAGTACTCCACGCACGGACGGATAGTTGATTTGTATATATGCAGGATGGATTCAGGTGGAAAAAACATACTGGATCGACATAGTGACCCAATCTTGTTAGCAGTAGATTTTGCTATGGATTCAATATAGTGGTTTCATTTGAGGTCTGAGGGCAGGGTAAGTCCGAGGAGGCGTAGTGTATAACTCTCCGGAAGAATCGCTTGGTCCATGCTTATGGGAGGCAGGAGAGGTTGCCTGTAATGGTTGACAGACAACAGCTTGGTCTTAGATGAATTGAAGTTGACAAGCCACTTGTTGCCCCAGTTCACCACAGAGTGTAGATCCCGTTCAAGGTCAGCAGCGAGATTATGTCTGTTCGCCACGACAGGTTTCTTACGGGTGCGGGAATATATTGTAGTGTCATCTGCGTAGATGCCTACTTGGGACTTGATCTCATCTGGGAGGTCGTTGATGAAAATAAGGAAGAGAGTCGGGCCCAGGATAGAGCCCTGTGGGACACCAGCATTCGTGCTGTAGGAAGAAGAGGCACGCCCATTCAGAACGACCTTCATTTTGATTTCACCCCAAGCAAGGCATTCTATTGACACTATTGCGCATGGCGCTACATAGGGGAAGGTAAAGAGGAGGAGTGGTTAGGTGTAGGAAATATCAGAAGGAAGGTGATAGATGGGCAAGGATACCGAGGATGAGGGATGGGCAAATGGGAAGAGGGTTTGAAAGAATGGGAGCGAGTTAGTGTGTTAGGAGGTGTCTATTGACCTTACATTTAAACTCCTGGAGATTGTAGCCGTCGGGGAAGCAATCATGTGGAAGGGAATTCCACAGTCGGGAAGTGCGAGGAAAGAAACTATTGGAGTAGAAGTTGCGGTTGCATCTTATCGGTTTCACTGTAAAAGGGTGGGATCTAGTTGCTGATCTAGTTTCTCGTGAAAATTCGTATCTAGTGGGGAGCAGTGATCCAAGTTCAATGGAGCAGAAGCCGTGAAAGTATTTATAGAAGAGACACAGGGAAGCCAAGTCGCGCCGGTGAGAGAGAGACTGCAGGCGGTCTGCCAAGTTGGTATCGATCACATTACAGACCCTCCGTTGTACCTTGTCGAGAAGCCCGAGGAGAATAGCAGGAGCACCCGACCAGATATGGTAGAAGTATTCAATGCACGGGCGGATGGTAGATTTATAAAAGATAGATTCAGACGGAAAAAAATTTCCTGGCCCTGCACAGAGAACCGACTTTCATAGCAGCGGATTTAGCAATAGATTCGATGCAGTCATTCCATTTGAGGTCCCCTGTGAGTGTGAGACCAAGGAGGCGTAGTGTTTTACTCTCTAGGAGGCAAGCCTGGTTCATGCTAATCGAAGGTGGGTGCGATTGTCAATGATGGTTAATTGATAGAAGCATTAAAGCTTACGAGCCATTTCTTACCCCAGTCCATTACGGATTGGAGGTCCTTTTCAAGTTCGGCTGCAAGGTTAACTTTGTCGTATACACCAGATTTTTGGTCGAAGCGAGAGTAAACAATGGTGTCATCGGCGTACATACCTACTTGGTATATTATGGAATCAGGGAGATCATTAAATGTATATCAGAAAGAGTGTAAGACCTAGGATAGAGCCTTGAGGGACACCTAATCGTGCTTTTTCAGTTGTTTCCTTTCTGTTTGATAATAATTCTAACATTGTGGCTCAGTCTCACACACACACACACACAGACACACACACACACACACACACACACACACATATATATATATATATATATATATATATATATAGGAGTAAAAATATGACAAGAGGAAAAACGGTACAAAGCCGATGCGTTTCTTCTGAGGGAATTTATCAAGGCAATGAATGATTTATTATTGTTCACGTGTTTATACATACAGAGGCGAGGATATCACTGGTGTTTGTAAATTTGAGAACATTCATGATTGTTTATCAGATAATTGAAAAGTCCGTCAAAGAATGAAGAGGACGCAGTGTGTCCTAATTCAAATTCTGGTGAAAAGTAAGCGAGTGATATTCAAATATTTTTACTTCAATATTTTTTACATTGTGATTAGGTTTTATGCTATGAGATGGGCGTTTGTACTGTACAAATTTTACGTTTGAAGTGGTGGATTTAACCATTTTATTTTCTTTGTTTTCTCCGCGTAATATTATTGTGCATGTTGCAATTCTTTCAGGAAAGGCGAGGTTTGGACAAAACATGGGCGTAGATTAATATTTTTGATAATATTCGATGGTGACACTTTTGAAGATTTTCCTTCTGAGTATATCTAATTCTATTTTGATGTGTGTGACCTATTTTAAATAAAAATCGAGTTGAGCCGGTTTCCTCCCAGATGGAGAAAGATTCATTGGCATTTGTTTAAGGGCAGGGTCCTAAGTGCTACCCTGTTATTTAACCCATAACTGGAAGGAAGGGACGGATTAACACCTTTTCCAGGAAATTCAACTGGGATTCGAACTCGACACAGCGATTTCTCTTTCCGAGCCGATATCCACTGCACCACAACGCAAATCCGTCAATAAATGCTTACAGTACCTGGTATTCCCAAGCGGTCAACCATTTAAGTACTGACAAGGCTCAAAGTTGTTTAACTTCGGTGATCGAACGAGAACCGTTGTATTCAACGTGATATGACAGTAAGTGATAGTTTGAATGAGATAAGTTGTTCCGGATAGTGCATTTTATGGTGTTAGTAGATATTGTGATTCAACTATTTTGGTTTATTTTGGTATTGTGATTATTATGTTGTTTTTTATTTGCGGTTGTATTTTTTTTTTGTGCCATACTGTTTGCATGGTGGATACAGTGATAAGTATATTCGACGTTTTTTTTCGTTTTTTATGTGTTTTACCAGATTTAATTTTAATGGACTGGTTTGAATAAAAGTTGACCAAGTCATATTTGTTAATAGCTTTTCTGTAGACGTCACAGATGAGGATAAAACAATATAATATAGAAGTACAACACAAATAAATAGATATAACTGCACACAAAACAAACACATCTTTAATAGCTCATATATGCATTCAATAATATACGCTCAATATGTAAATACCTAAAAAATAACCAAAGTAAAGGCAAAAGGAAGAAACCATAAACGTTACACTAAAAAAAGAAAATTATTCTATATAGTAGAATATAACTACAGTGGCAAATAATTAACAACCACAAACGTTTAAAATTAAAACATAATTATATAATAAATAAAAAGAAGAAAAAAGGTTTACAAAGAAAAAGGTTTCCAAAGAAAAAGATTTACAAAGAAGAATCACAAAGAAGAAGAATCACAAAGAAAAAGATTCCCAAAACTATAAAAAAACAAAAAGAAATACAAAAAAGAAATTATAAATGCAAACGTAAAAATATGAGCCTATACAGCATAATATAATTACGAAAACAAATAATTATAAACATTACTATTTTTTATTTATTAGAACCCATTTTAATGCATATAGGTTTTTCAAAATGGGTACCTCGTGTTATTATACGTTTCTATATTTCCTACAACCTGTTTATAGAAGAGAAACAGAAAATAATGAAATTTAAGAACCTTCTTAGTCAAATAAAGCGGAATTATCACCACGCTGATAAATTGCTTTACAAAACCCAAAAAGAAAGGTAGATCTCACGAGATAAATGATCCCATAGTTCGAAAACATGCTATTCCTGATTACACATCTCTTAAAACAAAATACGACTACCTAAATGTGCAAGGTCTCTGACTCGGAGCCTACATTAAGGATGGGTTTTTCTAGTGTCAGAAAGGCAAAAATTTGAGGACCCTGATGTTCTGTACATGTGCTTCCGCGTGACACTTATCCATAGATCCACATATGATTTTGCTGTCTAGTGACCTTGGGATCAAGTGACAGAATTTTTGGTCAAATATCTGAGAAGATCTATAATATCCCCACTGAATTTCTGTCAATTAACATTCAGATCTGCGGTGACTTCAATATCAGACAAAAAGAGTGGTTAGTACACTCAAACAAATTCGATTATGAAAGCAGATATTGCAGATACTTCTCAGTCGTTTATGAACTAACAGATTATCGAACAACACAAGCGTGTTATGGACGCGAAAACACCTCTGATGCACCCTCTATAAATTGTTTTAACACCCAGCTTAGTAACATTCTTCACTCACACTTAGGAACGTCCGACCATTCCTTAGCGAGGGTCAAGATTCATGTCAAATGTAATGTATACACCTATGCAACAATTTTTACGTAGGCGATGGCAGACAGGGACAGCTTTTGATTCTATGTAATGGAAGTTCTTCTCTCAAAGCTCGTCAAGCATACTGCCCCACCACACAAACTGCTGCACTTGTCTTTGGATGAATGCTTTCATGAATATAGTGTTTTAAATCTGAGAAAAATTATGCAAAGGCAAGACACAGTCAGCCCTGTTTCATCTCTGAATTCGATGCAGTCATATTTCGCCTGAACCACTACATCTGCATCTATCGGTGCAAAAAATATGTAGAAAACGTAAAGTGTAGCAACGCACAAGCTGTTCAGGCCAAGATTGAAAAGAAACTGGATCTTTATGAATTGTTAGCGATTGTCGACAAAATCTTAAACAAGGTAAAGTGTATGTATTTATATTATAAATAGTCCCGAGATAATATCTTCCTCAAGAGAGGCAAAGCTCATTGCACAATCTTTGTCTCAAATCAAACGTTAGATTCAGCGACCATCCCCTTCTCCAACCTAACATTTTACGCTGAGCACAAGCTCAGCAATATTAACATTTCAGTATGAGAAATCTCTAGACTTATCAAAAGCCTTGATCATACGAAAGCCACTGGCACAGACAATAATCTTCTTCCTGTTCTCAAGAATATCAAATCCTATCAAAGTTATTCAACAACTGATTGAGCAAGAAACATTTATCAAGCCTGTGGAAGATGCCAAGCGTATTCTGGGTTTTCTAAAATGCGATCGTGCGATCTTCACTTTCCTTGTATAGATGCATCTGTTTTTTCAGCATCATCAGTATGTTTTTTACTATAATCAAAATGAATGTTGCCGATCATCTGGAGAAAACCTTTTCAGCGACAAGCAGTACGTAATTCTATTGGCTTGATGTACCCTTTATCTACTACTATCACACGGAGAATTAGTTCTATTGAAGGCCTTTGGTAAGGAGTAGAAGAGCCGTTTGCTTCACGATGCAACAAAATCTCTTTTCGATGATATAATCCTTCCTAACAGGTCAGTCCGTGAAGGGGGTTATTAATGACCAGTTCACTGAGACGATGACAGCAATGCAAACGTCTCTAAGAGGTTATTACTCAGACCAACATTTGATGTACATTTTGTTCAATTGGTATCACCCCATGCAAGGGAGCAAAGCCACAAAAACGCAGCTGTTTACAGGGTGAGGGAAATTTAAAAGCAGAAATATTAGTAGTGATTAGAATGAGAAAAGAGTAATTGTGAGAACAGTAGAAAGCGATTGACATTTCATTTAAATTTGTACAGATTAAATTTGGCTAGAAAGATAGAGTTCCGTAGACGAGAATCGCAAAAAAAAAAATAATAATAACTGATAACATAATACATAAAGCTATATTTAGCTAGATCTATTCTACATTGATGAGATCTCGCCGCCAGTCTATTCAGTCAGCCAGTTAATTGCCATACGTGATACAAGCTTTGGCGATCATATCTCTTTAGGGACATGACTGACCGGACAGAATAGTATTCCGCAGTAGATTGCCATTATTTTCTGTGGTAGACTTGTAGCCAGTCAAAGCTACAGAACCTAATCTGTCCTGTTATCTAACCCATAACTGAAAGGAGGAGACGGATTAATACTTTCTCCAGGGTATTTGCGCGAAAGTGAATACAATGAATTTAAATGAAATTCGAACTCGGCTCCCGATTGCGCGTTCCGAGTAGATATCCACTGCACCACAATGCATTTAAATTCATAAAGTCTTGGTCACAAAGCGAAAAGTTCATTTGAATAATCCACATGAAAATATTTATAAAACTGCACTTAAGGGCAATATTATGGCGGTGGGTAAGGGATTGAAGCCTAGCGACAAAATCAAGATCAATATGCTCAGATAATTTTGGATCATCTATGCCGATTATACTGTTATATATTATCTAAATTTGTGAGTAATTTCGCCCAGAACAGTATTGTTTGATGGGAAAATGCAAACTAGCAAAATTAAAATGAAATTTGAATATTGTTTTGAAAGGTCAAGAATGCAGATTTGGGTGACGAGCGTGGTTGTTTTTAGACAGATGTTCTCAAAAGCCACGTGTCATTTTATATAGATATTATTTTTGAAAGTAGTCAAAGTCAAAATAGATAAACCATTGGAAAATAACGAACAATATAAGTGTGAAATGATAACGTCGCCAAGAGAGGCTCGGATATATAAGAACCACATTCCAGTGCCGGATGAGAAGAGACGCGAGGGTGAATGATCAAATAGAGATCGGGTTGAAAGCGGCAGAGAACCAACCGAGAAACCTTGACAGCCCCATCCAGTCAACTCTCCTCGTATACGTGTGTACCATCTCTTTGACGAAAGTCTACTCCACAGTACGTCACCAAAGAAAAAAATATTACTGTATATTTTATATATACGTGTTCCTTGTTATTCGTTGATGTTAATACGATAGCCATTTTGGTTCCCATCTTTAGTTTCTTCGTTGAAAAGGGTATATAACCATACGAGTATATACGGATAAAACTATAAAAATCTTATTAATCTCAGATTAGCAACTGATCTCTCTTCGAATTTAGCGCAAAATACCCAGTAGTAAAAAGAAAACTGGATGGTTACATTCAATGCCTTAAAAAACCAATATTCTATTACCGCCGATTGGATCCAGACACCAAATTAGCACCAGTCTAAGTGAGGCTTTGAGAGGTTATTAGAACTTAAACGCACACGTCCTCAAGTGTAAATCGTACATACGATCCATTGTCTAAGATAAGCTTTAGTAAGAACACGGTTCCTCATGATATACTCTAACTTTAAAAGACTCAGATCAGGCCACAGATGGAGTACTATTGCCACATTTGAGAAGGAATACCGCAGATTTCACTCAGCAGCTTTGATAGAATCAAAAAGCGTTTCTGAGGCCTGGTGGGTAACTAATTATTTTTCATTCTCCAACCTGTCTCTTACAAACTGGATATGGCAAGACTCATTCTGCTTTGTCAATAAATACATGGAACCTGCACGAAGCAACTGCAATCCTTGTGTTCTAAAGTACGGCAAGACACGGCATGACACTTTACATTGCAGTAAACCACTCAAATTCCCTCTATATTCCAACTGCGAGAAATAAGTTCCACTCGAATAGCTTCTTACAGGAACCACAGGTTATGGAAACGATTTCCAAGAGGATTTTTTCGGGTCATTACAATCTTAACCAGTTTAGGTCTAGAGTTAACCGTTATTTTAGTCTCTTATATGTAGAATGTGCGTTGTGGCGCAGTGGATATCGGCTAGGAACGAGAAATCGGGGAATCGAGTTCGAATTCCAGCTCAATTAATTGCCTTCACTTACTCGCAAATACCCTTGGGAAAGGTATTAATCCGTCTCTTCCCTCCAGTTATGGGTTAAATAATAGGACAGATTGGGTTCTATAGCTTTGGTCGGCAACTAGTCTACCGCAGAAAGCAATGGCAACCTACTGCGGGATAATCTTCTGCCCAGTCAGTCATGTCTCTTTCGAGACATGATTGCCCAAGCGTGTATCGCGCATGGCACTTAACTGACTGACTGATATGTAGAAACTTATCGCAACTCACTATCGCCAGTGTCTCCCTGGCGTTTTACAGGGTAAATCATACTGCAGAAAAATAAAAAAAAATAATGTAAATGCTTTTTCTTCTATTTACTGTGTCAATTCAAAACCTAGGCGACCATGGCCATAAAGCTTGTATTTTTTATCACCCTTTCGTTTGTTACCCCTGCTAAACCTGCTTCGTGATCCATTTGCTCAAGCCTATCAAATATGTCAAAGATTGTTTTCTCCTGTCTCTACTTCACTCTGTCTCTCCCGAGAATATCAGATTCTCGAAGCCCTCCTTCTTTATTACACATCCCAGAAAGTTCAGATAGTCTTTTCCTGGTGTTAAGTATCTGTTTTCGTATTAGATTCCATTCTCTCCAAAATCACCTCGTTACTGGGTAAATATTCTTTTAAATATATCAATAGGAGCACTCGTATAGGGAAATTGACATTAAGTACGGCCGACAAGGAAGATTCAACTAAGCTTTGAAGATTTTCTAGCATCCTAACAAAAGAGAAATGTAAAATGCTGCAAAAAAATTTGAAAAAATATTACGAAATCCTTCTTGTCGTTCGTATTTAATGAGAGAAAGGTTGCTTCATAAATATACAATTATATATATATATATATATATATATATATATATATATATACTCTCATTACGATTGAGCTCTCTGGAGAAGAAAATTTTTAAAACAGTTTTCACTTCTGTGATATGCGTGACTCTTCAGAAATGAATTGAGTTCTTTCAGTAACAATCGTGTGCATACACTGCTTATATACAACACGTTAAAATTTCCCTTCTCTAATTTCATAGGCCTATAGCTTAGGGAGTAGCGACTCTGACTGACACCAAATCCGAGTTTCGATCCACTGTCTAGCCACACTGATGAGCTGTAATACAGCGAAACAGGATTGTATGTCGATGACTAATATATTTGGGGAGCATCCAAAAATCTGACATATATATATATATAATAGTTTATTGTTATACACGCTTTGTTGTAGATTATATTAGCTGATGAATATTTTCCTGAAGAAGTGTATTTCTATTAAACAGCAAAAATATGCAAACTGCTAACAAATGAATAGTAGACAATGTTTTGATAAATATTTGGTTGTTGTCAAAATTAAAAATGCGGTCAAAATTCATCATGTTAGGAAAATATTTGATTGTTTTGAAAACAACCAAAGACAAAAACGAATATAATTTACATTAAATTATTTCCGGTTATAAAACAATGAATTATATTTTTGGCGAGAAGTGTGGTTTGGTTGTCGGAAACAATAAGATAAGTACGCAATTGCAGCGTGTCAAAGTTTGAATAATATAAACAATGTGTCAGGATATGACGTAATCGCTGATATAAGAGTAAGAAACTATCAACATTAAGCTGTCGGCCGAGAATCAAGAGGTAAACGAAAATCAAGAAAGACCGCGGATGAGCACGGCCTTTTCGCCACTCGATGCGTGTCACTTTCAATTATACCTCCACTTTGAACGACACGTCACCTGAGGAGAGAATAAATTAAGTGGATATATTGTCTATACACGTTGTCCGTCTTCATATTTCAATCCGTTCATCAATATTGGTTCTCAGTTGATGTATATAATATTTTGAGATATGAATGACTAGGATGAGGTGAAAGTAGGTTGTCATTTCTTTCTCCAGTAAGCTGGTTGCCAGCCAAATTTGTAGAATCCAAAATGTCCTGCTATTTACCGCATAGCTGGAGAGTGTAGAGATGTATTAATACCTTTCCTAAGGGTATTTATGCGTAAGTGAATGACACGAATTCGACTAGAATTCGAACTCCTTTTTCTTAATACAAGCTAGTATCCATTACACCACACACACACACACACACACACACACACACACACACATATATATATATATATATATATATATATATATATATATATATATATAATTATGTATAAAGCGTTCGGGTTTCTGTAAATTGTTTTAAACATGAATAGAATAATTCTATTTATAATGGAGACAGATAATATATATGTAAAATGAGAGTGCGTGTGTGATATATTAAAATAAGATTTATCAGTTATTTTATTTAGAATGACAAAGATTAAATGCTTTTTAATGTCCAAATCAGTCGGAAGCCTTCGCTGGTTCCGAAAACTCTATCTCCATATCATTCTAGCAGTTAGTGTCAGAGTTCTTTAATCATTGCCGATCCCCAGCTTTGAATATTCAGCCATACTACTCACAGTCTCTCTTTCAACTGACGTCTCTCCTGCTCGAATAATAGTGGATATACTTGCAAGATTTCCACGGAGTTACTTCACACCATTTTCCAGAAAAGCAGCTGCTTTTTGCGTGGCACTGATCCCCACTTGGTTAGCAGAAACCGTTATCCAGCTGTGGAATTGACAAATTGTTTCGGTACGATGCAGAAAGAAAAGACGTGACAGACGATATGGTGCGTGAAAATGTTAAACGCAGTAAAAAACAAGGTCATTTCTTTGTTCAAAACAGAACATGACGTGGCCAACCGTACAAAAGAGACACAGATACTGCGGTTGTCTTTTTCTAAGTAAATATTTTCATTTATTGCATATCAAATAAGATTTTAAGTTATTATTCTTTGGAAAACATAAGCACGTATGATATTTTTGCTTACTAATCAGATTTCTACTTGAAAAACTTGACTACAACCGAAATTATCTTTCTGTTACTGCTTAGATTTTTAAGGGATGTCGATATACTGTTATATATTATCTCAATTTGTGAGTAATTTTGCCCTGAACACTATTGTTTGAAGGGAAAATGCAAATTAGCAAAATTAATATGAAAATAGATATTGTTTATGAAAGGTCAAGAATGCAGACTCGGGTGACGAGCGTGGTTGTTTTTAGACAGCTGGTCTCAAATGTCACAGGTCTGTTTACATTTTTTTTTAATCATTTCACCCCGAGCAGGCAGAAATGCCACTGATGAGCGGGGGGCTAAATAACTGTAAAAAGATTAATTAGAAAAGAGTGAGCAGTATAAACTTGTTAGAAAGGAGCAATAGAAAGCTGAGAATGCAGGTGCGATGACAGATACATAGGTGGAGAGAAAGGAAGGATATACGGGGGTGGGGATAGAGCTAGAGTCCAGTGGTTAATAGATGAGTATTGACATTGCATTTAAATTTCTTTTATATTGATATTATTTTTGAAAGTAGTCAAAGTCAGAGTAGATAAACCATATTTTTTAAATCATTTCACCCCAAGCAACGGGGTGGCGATAATACACTTTCGCTCGCTTTACTTTCTTTCCAGATTGTTTAAGCAGAGATAGCTACTTTTTTATTCTTTAGATCTTTGGTTACTTCTTAAGTATTTTCCTTTTTTCTTTCACTTCCAGTGGTTGCTTGTATCTTGGTGGCTTTATCATCTTTCTTATTGGGGATTCCTCTTACTCTTTTACTCGAGTGGCTCTTGGGTATATACAAGGTGAACATTATTGTAAATGTACTTTCTTTTATGTCAGCAGTTATGACAATCCAACGATAGGCGTAGTTTAACATACCTTTTAAATAATATTTTTAAAACAATCAACGTTATATGAATACAATCATTATCAAGGGTATATTAAACGCAGTTTAATCATATACTTCCAGATTTGTCACATGATATCAGAAAAAAACCGTTTTAAACCGAATTTTTAATTCTTGATTATAACTTTTGAATAATTGTTGTGGGATCTCGCCTTTTGTATGGAATAATGGACTGGCCTGAATGTACATATAATACTGCTTATAGCGGGAAAGGCTGTTGAGGTGTTTAGTTTGTGAGAGAGTTTAGATGCAAGTCAGTTGGAAGGAGTGAGTTGTTTCGTTAGAGTTGTATCTAGTATCAGTTGTAGTTGCAGTAGTTCTGAGATCTACTCAGCTAAAATCAGTTACCCGGATATATTATTTCACTTTAATACTGTATATATTTATTTCTAGTAATTGTATTCCTTTTTTTGTATATTACGTTCAATATAACTTACGTTTTCTATCTCCATTTCTGTTTTTGTTATTTTTGTTTTGTTTTGTGCTGTTTCTAACCCGGACACCACAACAATAATGCTACATAAAATATTCTTCCACTATCTGTTTTACACATTACAATCTGAAACACCCGTTCACAAAAGATCACCGATCTTAAGCAATATCAAATCCGAGCACTACCTAGATGGGTAACCACTGAGGAATACAAGATGCTAAAACCTTGGATGTATGGGTGATGTAATGGATATATTTTAGAATTGTTTATCAGAGAGTTTTGTTCCAATTCAATTTTGCTTCGTTACATTCACGCGCAAATAAACTTAGGAAATACATGAATCCACCTCTTCTTCCCGTGTTTACGGGTTTATGAATAAAATTTATAAATCTGTTTATAATGATTTATTTGTAATAAAATTTATAAAACTAAAACCATTATTATCTAAAAAAAAAAAAGAAAATTGCGTACAAACCATTTAGATTTTTCCATTAAATGAAACACAGAGTTTAAAATGCCGCTAAACTAGAACAACTAACCATTACAACCCAGATTTTTAAATGATAACATATTTGGAGGTTAATTATGCAAAATGAGTCGTACCAAACATTAATTTTCTACAAAGTCGAATAATCCTTATTCAACATATATGTGAGAAGGAATGTTTACTGAGAGACGAATCTTTTGTCTCAAGAATGAAATCTGTGTTGATGCTTTCCTGAAGACTGCAACCATTACCACTTCAGGGAAATGTTCAGTTGTTATCCATCTTTTTTTATACTCACAATTTTCTACACGTTCTACTTTAATTCATAGGCACAATACATTCATCATAATAAAGCTAATCGTAATACTCGCAGTTGACTGTATCTGACCCTGCAGTGTAGAATTATATATATATATATATATATATATATATATATATATATATTCTATTTGTAAACAAGTTATTACGCGACGTAGGTTTCTCCCATCTGTGATGACTTCAGGCGATTTTTGATAAAAATAATAAAAACTTATTAATAAAAAAGCTTTTAATAAAAATGATAAAAAGTTATTTTTAAAAGTTATTAAAAATCGCCTGAAGACACCACTCATGGTAGAAACCTAGATCGTGTAATAACTCGTTTACAAATGGAAAATATTCAAACGTTCTACAATATATTTGTATTGAACACTGGAATACAAATGTGCACTAGTATAACGTTATTGTGACCCATAACTAAGTATTAATCAATATATATATATATATATATATATATATATATATATATATATATATATATATATCAGAGTATTTCCTGAAATATATACCATTTCTCTTATCACTACATTTCATTTAATATTATTATTTTCATTCAGTGAAACATTATTCCCACATTCTCGTATACTTTGTTCTGTTTCCAAGAATAACTGTAAATATATTGAATTAACCCTAAACATAGAAATATATTATTCTATTTTCCAGTAAGAGTTAGATTTTCCAAAATCACATCATGAGTCTTAGAAAATTTAATCTTCATTTCTTGATGTTACTATGATAGTTTACATTCTTTTACAACTTCTTCTTTCCTGAGTGTTTCATTCGAAGGTATTCGTAGTTAATCATTGTTGTTTCATTTGGAAAGATATCTGAGTATTTTTGTTGATGATATTCTCAGTATCCACCTCTGCAAGTACGTCTTTGTAGTTTCTTGTTTCTTCTTTATTTGCAAAGATATTTGAAAAATATTTCAGAATTTCACTCGATGATATCATAAGTATCTTTTTAACTCGTGACAAATTGTTGTGGCCCGTAGGGGCCAGAAATAAACCAAAATGACGGAATAATGTTAGACAAATACATTACAAACACAGCAGTACATACATATGCCAATGAGCAATTATTAGCGTGACTCTTTAGTCTGGAGTTATCTGCTGGAATAGATTACGCTCTCACACTCAGAATGTTTACTTATATAAAGTTCAGAAGAGTTCAATGAGTCATATGAGCGAGTCACCATAACAGTATCCATCATAAAAGTACATCTCCGGTATTTCTGGCCTCTTCTTCATTTGGAAAGATATTTGAAAAATATATGAGTATTTTTGTCGAATGTACTCTTAGTATCCATCTCTAGAAGTACATTTTTGTTTTTTCTGGTTTCTTCTTCATTTGGGAAGATATTGTACATTATTTATTACTATGAAAATGTCAGATTATTCTCGAAACAAATTTAACATATGCTGTTTTGTTCGTCATAAAATTCTTCGGAACTTTCTGACGAAAACGGTATCTTGTGATATTATTATATTAATGTCTTTATATTGAAAAATCTGCATCGTTAATTATTCAGAATTCCAGGAGAATTAATAGAGTCATTAAATGTTCTGAAATCTCCCGTTAAAATTATTTGTGTTATAATTTTCTGGTCTATAGGACAGCGGCACCTCATATGACAACTGTCCTCGGACAATTGGAAATTCAAATTTTGAAACACTGCAAGTGACTATTCCACCTGAATCTCACAGTTCGCATTTGTAATGTCATAATTATAGTGATATAAAAATACAATAATAGATAATTCTTCTTAATGGATAACAGAAAAATAAATGAAAATGTAATTTTCATTAGATTTCTCTCCCGCAAAAATAATGTGCTTTTTCTTAACGAGTCCTCATTCCGGGCACAGTTATCACAGAGAAAGCTCTCCTTGTAGTATTTTCCTGAATCTAAATATTTACCTGTTTTCTTTTTTAAGAACTATGATTATGCTTGTATATAATTTATGATGTATTTCTTATACAGTTTTTATTAGAATTTTGGTACCATTTATAACAAAAGCTAATGGCTTGCACTAGTGTAATTCGGTCGAATGGATTTACCTGCGACTTTGACTGTTTATGCCTACAAAAAAGGTGTGCTGTATTTTTCTAATCGCAATTATTTTACTAACATCCATCCACGGCTATGCTCTTTATTTTAAAGACAGATAATTAAATTATAATAAAACTTAAACATATGATGTATTAAATTCACACAATTTTTGTTCTTGAGGATTTGCAACAGAGATGATATTATTTATATATTAGATTTTTTTATATTACAACAATAATTTCATATTATCAACATTATAAAAGCTAATGCAATTAAACCTTTTGAAATCTTATACTTATCATTTATCAATGGATAAGGAAATAAGAAAAATATTATCAATAATGTTTTAAACATTTACTAAATTATTAAAATGCGTTAAATAAATATAAGGAAATCCTTGTTATTTACCATTTTAGATTGTTCTAATCAACTGGTAATTAGCCGATATTTTGTCAACCATTGTAATAAACAATAAATAAGTACATAGTGTTTATCATTTTTGTTTTCAGTTTTGGAGAACAAAGAAAATATAAAAATTGCCTTGAGAATGTTGTGGCTTGTTACAACTCTGATCATTATTTTTAAAAAGAATAAGTATCGCTTTAATAAGAATAGTAGCAGCGTCAATGAAAAATAGTCCTGATGACATTTTGTTTTTAACCATGTTCATCAAGAGTGTGTAGAATTAACATATTTTAAAAAATAATCTAAAAATAGTAGATATCTTTGAAGACAGCTAGTTGTATGACGAGAAATATTTTACAAAATAATTAAACATAAAGAATAAAATATATTTTTTTCCTATAATATCACACTCTTTTTTTATGAAGAGCCATTCACATAAAAGCAAGTCTGACCAATACAAATTAATTGAATAAACTAGACACTGTTTATATACAATTTGCAAATCTGGAGTCCTTATTTAGCAATGCTAAAATAATAACGCGTTATCCTGATGAAAATAACATAATTTCTTATCTATTTCCATAAGTCACGCTTTCCCAGAATTTAAGCCTAAATAATGCGGACATTATGTGGGAAATACATCTCGCAAAAGAAAGCAACTGTATGATCCTTAGGATGGGTGGGAAATGGAAGAAAACTGGGACACACAACTGATAGCAAATTTCATCTTCATATGTGAGTCGTAATCATTAAAAAAAAGTTTATTGCAAGGAGAAACATATTCCCAATAAGATATTTCCTTTACAATGAATCATTCTAATTACCATTCCTATTCTTTTCTTTTTTGGTTTTACTTTGATATATATATATATATATATATATATATATATATATATAAAATACAGATCTGAATAAACATAATATTATACTCATTTCGTTTAAAATTAAGGCCTAGGCTTCCTTTCGGCTAACGCTTCCTCAGGGACCAATTTTTGGCACAATTGTAATTACATTAGATTAGACGGAGAAGAACCCATAGAGATAAGTCTGGAACATGTTTAAAATTACCACTGATATGAATACATATACTTCAGAGAATAAATACATTTACGATTAAAATAAATGCCTAAATAAAGAAAAGGGGTAAATGAACCAGCAGAGCATAAAGAGAAAAATGACTACTCACATATCTCTAAATAAATGTAGAGATCACAAAGGCTCTCTTTTTGTTTGCAAAATCATAGCTGCAATATATACTGTAAATAGTATATATATATATATATATATAATTCATTTCACTAACACACACACACACACACATACATATATATATATATATATATATATATATATAGCATGCTTTTAAATATATGCCCTTAGACTAATGTCGAAAGCTGTTTATTTTTAATCAAAATAACGTTTTTACAATGCTTTGATTCACTTTTCAATATCATAACTGAGCATTGGTACCAGTTTTCAAATAGACTTAAGAATCAATGTATCGTAATTATAAAAACATAATAATCGAACATGCTAATTAAACCACCAGAGGGTTAAGAAAAGATTAAAATAGTAAGTATCGCAGAAGTGTTTTCACAGAGGACTAAAATTCATAAGGCACATTTTTTCCGAAAGTTATGAACATTTCATTGGATAAAAAAGATTGCTTAACTCCTATAAAATAAGAATCATCCTATATAACAGTGATGCAAGACAATCTCTTTACACTTAATGAACAGACTTGATGCAATCAAAATGTTACGTAAGTGTGTATTTGTGTGTATGTGTACGTACAATTGAGGAAAAAGTTAATTGGTCTCATTACATAAAAATAATTTTTAATGGAGGAAAAAATTTATTTATATTCGTCAAGATGAATATTTTTTTTTATTTGCACGAAATTAATAGAATTATTTGAAAACAAACAAAAACATATTAGGCTCAAACTAATGATACACCTACCCCACATAAATACCTTTCATGTTTATCAGGTTACATCTATTGTTAGGCTAGGGTGTTTTTTCTTTGGAATTTTAATACTATATATTCTGAGTTGAAGTTAACACTGATGTGTAATTCACAGTATCCACATAGTAAAACAACTTAAATAAAGGTCTGTTCTGTCATTTCCTTAGGTAAGCAGTTGTTTATGATCACACAGCATGATAAGGAACCGAACTATTTCAACAGTCAAGAGAGAAATATTATCCCTAAATGCAAGAACTCCTGAAACAACAATATTTGGGAAACTGACGTAGAAGCCTAATATTTAAAAGACTCTGGAAATAAGAGCAAAACGAATGAAGTGTAAATTAATCATCTACTAATTTCCAGAGTACTACAAAATTTCTTAACCTTGTTACGATTTGACGTTTCAAAAAAGACAATCGCTAGAACTCTCAGCATGAATAGAAGGCAATCTATGGCACTTCCACGTGGTGTAATGTTTAGTAATCTTGTCTCGCTATATTAATTATGATTAAATAGTGAGAACGTTCTTTACTGGAATAGTGTGAACTACATAGAGTGTCTTTAACAGAAATTCCTTAAATAACTGTTAGATAAAGTTTGTTGAACAATTCTTTTTAAAATCAGTATATATAGAGGAAAACAACATTGCAGAAAATAACTAAACCAAAGTGGCACACAATTTAACATTAGCTTGTGACGAAGGGATTTTTTAAAATTTATTGTGCATTAATTTAATTCATCTGTTTGTTTCGTAACCAATTAATGTCGTAGATAAATCACATTTACTGCAGCCATGACAGCAATAATGTGTTTTAGGATTGATAGCCTAACGGAGTCTAACCAATTTCATATTAATTTTGAATTAAATTATTTTATTCTCTAATGTAGATTGCCGCCAACTATACCCTGTTATATAATCCATTCATGCTTTTTTCCAAGGGTATTAGCAAGAAGTAAACGTAAAGGAATTTGAACACGGTTAGACAAATTCTCTTTCTGTCTCCATATTCATTACCTTATCCGTGCCTCCTAAATTATTACACACTTTATCTATAAAAATACCATATGTATACATTTATTGAAGCGCTTATAGTTGAACACCTATCGTTACGGAAATTAATTAGAGATCTGTGTTCAAATATCGGCATAGAAATACATGAATCCGTTTCTTCTGATACCAAATTATAGATCAAATAGTCCAAAGAGAACCATGAACCTCTACAAATTTTGTCCTTTACTGTATGCACTCTATTAATATATGTGAGTAGTCATGTATAAAGGGTATCATCTTAATATCGCTTTAAGCAACCGACGTAAAGTTCAGCTGAATTATAATGATAAGAATGTATAGAATTTAAAACGAAATTTGTTTTTGAAAGTTGGAGGTATAATAAAAAAAAACAAATAATACAGCAGTTTAAGGAGATACATGATTGTCCACGTCCTGAATATTGCAATTTTAACAATGGGTATGTTTATGCAAAAAATATTTTTAGTGCTGTAATATAGGATGTGAGGTGTGGTGCAGTGAATATCAGATCGGAAAGAGAAATCGGAGAGCCGAGTTTGAATTACAGTTGATTTCCTTGCATTCACTTACAAAAAGGCATTAATTCGTCTTTTCTCCCTCCAAATATGAGCTAAATAGCAGGACAGTTTAGGTTCTGTAGCCTTGGTTGGCAACCAGTCTACCGCAGAAAGTAATAGCTATTCACTGCGAGAAAATATTCTGCACAGTCAGTAATGTCTATTTCGGGACATGATCGCCGAAGCGTGTCTTACGTGTGGCACTTAACTGACTCACTGACTGAATGTAATAAATCAATCGTATAAAAAATGTAGTCAGTTTATTTTAATTTTCTCATGATTAAATCTTTTTAAATCAAATATTTCCATATCCATGCCAAGGAACACACTCTCATGCATTGTAATTGTTACAAGTTCGTTTTTATATATCAAATATCAAACGACTCATTGTGTATACTGGATAACGAAAAAAGTAATATCTCAGTAACATTTGGGTTTATTCTCCCAAATTAACAATACAATCTTCATATCTTTTTATGTGATAATAATTGTAGGAAATATCGATCATGTTTTTTAAATTCGCCTTTTATCAAATATAAGCGAACTCCCCACATTTAAAAATCGGAGATTGAACAAATATCAAAGGATAAAAAGATTTATTCATTTATCATAATAATAATGAGAATTATTAAACAAATATATAACATCCTTCAAGACATATGACCGAGACATTGGTTATCTCCATTAACTTGAAAGACGATTTGTAGTACAAAACCTGGCTAAAAAGTAATGGATAATAACTTAGTGAATTGAGTTAATGAGAATTTACTACATGGCATCCAGAAGTTGCTTTGCACATGGCATGAGATCGAAATAAAAGGTTCGGTTCAAAATTTCTAGCACCTGGAGAAGGCGGGAGCGTACAACGACCGAAATTTTGTAAACATAGCTGATGAAAACTGTCCGAAAAGTGTAAATAATAATGTGAATGCCAGCTCATCTCAGAAGTATAGATCGATTTTGTTATTTATACAAATTGTTTTTCAGTGTATCTTTTTTGTTGAATTTAAGAAGAAATGATTTTGAAGAAAAGTCTAGTTGATGTTTTTGTGCATGCCAGATAGTAGAAAATGTTTGTGTTTTGACTTTTTGTTCATCTCTTTCTTTTGTTACATAACATTTTTGAGGAAGAGGAAAATTCAAAGTGAAAATGAGAGTGGTAATAATAGATGTGTGTTGTCTGGTTCTCTTGAATACTTTGAATTTTCCGGAGGACAGTCCGTGGCTCTCAAATGAAAAAATGCAAAACAACGCGTATTTAACCATTTTGACGTCTAAGAATAGAATCAACTTGCAATTTCGTTTTTTGGTTGAACCATAAACAAGATGCTGTATTAATTTTGGTCCTCGAATATATCCGCATATGGTAAAAATATGTAAGCCAAATTATCAAAAGAAATAGGATTTTCTATTAGATAATGCATAAATATAAGTGTTATGTCGTGAGTAAGAATAAATAACTCAACAACAGGAATAGGTTCATTATTGTATTCCGTGAAAATAGTATTTACAAAGGTTATTAGTATAATGCATAAATATAAGTGTGTTTTCATTGGCTCCTAAAAGTGTATGTGTATAAAGTCAGATTTCTTAAACAATCAAATAGAGATACATCAAACACAATAAAGTAATTAAAGAGCACAACATCAAACACAATAAACTAATTAAAGGGCACAACAGTTAAAAATTTGCAGTCAGAACTACAGATATGAGCATCCCAGTTCTAGCAAATTTAGAATTCTATACGTGATTACTAAACTTTCAAACAAGAAAAAGCATTCCTGATAGTAAATGGCAACTATGAGCGTTCATGAAATGAAACATTCAAATAAACGTACAAACGCATTGCAAACACAATGGAAAAGTCTTTATTCCAAAACCGATACATTGTGAAATATTTATATACAATGACATTTAATCCTGACACGAACTGATGTTCTGAAATCAAATAAATTCCGCTGTCAGTAAAATGCTCTTGGGTACAATCTTCTCAAGAATCAAGCAGTGTTTTGTGCATGCTCATTTGAATAGTGGAAATTTCGCCTGACAACGTAAGGTCAGACCAAGAGACATAACGACTAGCCAACATGCTGTCTGATAGCGCAATGGGAGTACTATATGCATAAATTGGGTCGCTAACTAGTTCTCTCTGAATGTTTGCATAACAAACTTAAACCAAACTTGAAAACGTAGCATACTGAAGCTGTCAGCGGCAATTAGACATATTTTATGAACGCGCATCTATAAATCAGCGTGTTTTAATAATTTAGAAGCAAGCAGAAAATATCTGTCAAATAAATCGTCCAGCGTTGCGAAAGGCGGGAGTAAAGTGAATACATCATAATACTGATTCAGTCACTGAATGTAAAGTTAATAAGAGGTAATATTACGAGGAAGCTAAATAAAACAATGGGAACGTTTTAAGTATCTGAGAGAGAAAATTAACTCTAAAAGGTAAAGAAACTAAGGCAAACAAATAAACTTTCAGTATCATTCGCCTCAATGGCGTACTGACATTATCACTACAGAGATATTTTTACAGTCTTTGGCATTCCTTGTGTAAGAAGAAAACAACAATTTTCATTTAGAGCAGTTAGCACGGTGGATGTTAGTGTTGTTGTACCTGAATGTGTTTTTTCTTTCTTTAGAATTCAACATTTGTGGAGTCGTGAATTGCATTCTTGAGAGTGTGTAGCCAGTGGCATTTGCCGTAAAAGCTCGCTATGTGGCAATGCATTAGTATAAGATGGATGCAAAGATGGAAATGGAAAATGAATTGGGTAAAGTGAAAGGTTGAAGAATAGAAAGAGCTATAGAAAAAGGGGGGGTATTGTATGAAATAAGGAAAGATTGGCGAGTAGGAGATTGATAAAGAGACATTAGTGTAATAAAATATTTTCAAATAATGATTAAGGAGAAGGAATTAAGAGAAGACTGATAAACTGGTAAAGAACGAAAATGATGGAAGGTAAGAAAGAAGAAATAGTGAAAAATGTAAAGTTAGACATGAAGAAAGATGTGTAAGGAATTGGTTTAACATAAAGAAAGACAGGAAAAAGAAACAAAGGTAGAAATAAAGTGACAGAAATAAAAGAAGAGCTAAATGAAAAGGCAAAGAGAAGAATAAAGAAAGAAAAGTAGGGAAATGGACATGAAAAAACAAAACGAATGAAATAGCGAAAAAAAAAGTGAACGTTAGAAAAAAAGAAATAAAGAGAATAAGAATAAAACAAAAAAAGAAATGGAGAAAGAAAATGAATTAAAAAATAAATAAACATTAAAAATGAAGAATAAAAGAAAAAGAAAAAACAAGGAAAATAAATAACGAATGCAAAAAATGAAAGTAAAAGCATAAAAATTTAAAACAAAATACAAAAATGATCATAATGTAAAGAAATGAAAGATTAAAGGATAAAAAAGCAAAATAATATAAGAAAAGGAAGAAGTCAAACGAGAAAAAAATATGACCCAGAAGAAAAGAAAGAAAGATTTTACGAATAAAGTAATTATTTAATTTACTTATTAGAAAAGAAAAAGAAAAACCGAAAAATAATGCATATAAGCAGAGATCTGCTTGACGAACGGATATGATTCTTAATTTTGATTGTTTTCTTATATTTTCTAAATAAGCAGGATTGAGACTTTTTCAGAAAATCCTTGTAGAAAAGTAGAAACTGCTGTTTCGAAAGTTAAACCCAACGGAGATTTTGTTTTCTAACATATATATATATATATATATATATATATATATATATATATACTCTCAGCTACTGGACGTGTATAATGATAATATACACGCTAAAAAGTATGCCTCCTTCTACTGAGCGTTCGTAGATCACAGGTAGAGTGACCGACTGACGCCAATTCAGTCGAGTTTCAATCCTGGGGAAAAAGCAATCGGCTGTCTAACCTTACTATTGAGTTATGATACAGCAAAAAAGATCTGTCTGCGGATGACTATATATATATATATATATATATATATATATATATATATATATATGTATATACAATTTACGGAGATTTTGTTGTCTATTATATATATGATTCACGGTATTCGAAAATAGAAAAACGAGATCTTTTTATGAGAATGAATTAAAATAGAATTTCGGAAAAAAGTTTGATAGGGTCCTTAAGAGAAAATAGGACAGTTACAAAAATAAACAAGAAGAAAATTGGAATATGTTTGTCATAAATTAAATATGTAATTTATATATTTTAAGTATTAGGTATAATGAAAAATGATAGTCAATCACAGTGAATGCTATGACATTTATAATTTTTTTATGTACTGTGTTACTTGTGAACTCGTGCAATCTGTACATTTATCTATACTATTTGAATCTTAGCAAAGTTTATCTTTTTACCATCCTTCCTACTCTACGTTATCTCATATTTTGAAATAAGCATGTCAGGTATTAAACCAAATTCCGCTATCTTTTTGTTTTTTTGCTTTCTATATGTATTATATGTTTCGAATTTTCTCACCACTCTCTTTTATAATTATGTTTCCCAACATTTTCAGCAATCTCTTTTCCAGCTATGTAGACTTTTGTAATTTTTATCTCGTTGATAATCATATATTCTATCTCCTTACAATTGCTTGTTCCTTTTCTCGCTTTCTTTTACTATTTTTCTGTAAGTTTATTTGTTTTATCTGCTGTCAACAGATTGTCATATACGTATCTTATAGTGTTAAGATTGTTCTCACCCAAAAAGAATCCGAATCGAAAATATGATCAAACTCGATTATATTCTCAAAATCTGGACAAATAAAAAAACGTTCATATTTTTTTAAAAATTGTTTGTCGCATAAAGGAAATTATAGAACATGTAATTAGAATGAAGGAAATGTTTGTATGTATTATTTTTCTAGTACATCGAAAAGTAAGGAAGAGATGAGTACCAAATATTGTTCTCAATGTCGCTCCCTCCCTCTCTCTCTCTCTCTCTCACTCTCTCTCTTTCTCCTTATGTTATTAAAAATATTTCCACTTTGTTTCACTTTTCCCCATTGTTCTTTGTATATGCATTTACCGACATTCTTTTTTAGTCTTTAATAACCACATTTGAATATTTTCTTCCTGCATGTCAAGCTTTTATATATCATTGAAAACTTAAAACGTAAAAAAAATAATTATATGACGAAAGAGAGAATTCTATTTTGTTTTAACTAGAAATAATTTATTTAAATATAATTTTAGCGCAGGAAATGTAAGTGTTCCCTAAATTACGCAGGCATCTTTAATATGAACTAAAACAAATTGAAAGAATCCTTCACACTAGAAATGTAATTGTTTAATATCAAGAGTAAGAAAATATTTTCTAAGACAAAATGATAATTTGAATGAACGATTCTAAAATTAGTTTCACTGATAAATTAACATCAAATAAGGAAAGACAGAAACATAATATCTTACCTTTTCTATGCAATAAACCACATATTTTTGTTTTTTTATTGTTGTTAAAGTTAATACCAAAATGTTATCGCCGATCAAGATAAAAAAGCAAAACAATTCTTTCTTCCGTTTTTTGATTGAGCAAAATATTTTGTTAGCAGAAGTTAACATTGCTATGTATCGAGTGTATCTGTCCCATAAGTTTCACTTCACTCGTCCGAATACATCTTGGTATATCAATAGACATTCGCAGATGATATACATTACAGCTTCAGATTATTTTGAAATGAAAAGACGAGAGTGAATATAATCGAAAGGAAATTGCGAATTTATAAGAGGAATGAAGGAACTAGAGTTTGAATAAAAAGATAAACGGGATGTTTGTAAAGGACAGAAGATGAAACAATCAGAAATATGTTAGTTTATATAAAATGTTAAATTGAAGTTCGACACGAAAGCGAGAAAAAATTGACATAATGGGGAAAAATAGCTAAGCTATATAAAGAAAGTAGAACGATGGTTTTGGTTATTAAAGTCTAAAAGAGAAACTCAGAAAACATATGTAAATTTATATACAAAGAACAATGGTGAGAAGTGAAACAAAGTGAACAAGTCTTTTTTTAATGATACGCGCTTTGTCTAGGTGCATTGCTAGCTTCTTCAGTTCGGAATGAAAAAAGATATTTAATCTGAACATATTTATAAATGGAACGTTGCGTGTGTGTGTGTGTGTGTGTGTGTGTGTGTGTGTGTGTGTGTGTGTGTGTGTGTGCGTGTGTGTATATGTGTGTGTCCCTTACCTATAAACTCCAAAACGGCTGAACCGATATTCTTAAGAATTTACACGGTTGTACTCTAAGCATCTGCAAGTGTTCTTAGCTAGGTTTTGTGTCGAGGTACCCCGGATAAATATCGAAAATCGATAATCGGAAAAAACGGGTTATAGAAGGAGTAGTCCGATTTTAATCAAATTTGATACACTCTTAGACAAAGACTTAAGAAACGATATTCAGAAGTTTCAAACTTGCAGTTCTTACAATAGTGCAGAAAATCTACAATATATATATATATATATATATATATATATATATATATATATATATATAAGGCAAGATGGTTATGTGTGTGTCTGTTTATCTGCCTGTATGTCTGTATTTTCTTCAGCCCTTTTATTTTAGTTTTTGCTACGGGTTTTGCTCTAAGTATGTATAATTGTAGTTCTTAGTCTTAGCTATGATACCATTTACTCAGAGGATTTATTTAGCCTTCAAAATTCAGTTTATGACGAAAAACTTATTTGATATCGATACCAGGAAATCTAAATTTGACTTACATTCATTTTTCTTTCAGTCTACGGTTTCGCTTTAACTGGAAACAAGTATTGCTTTTTAGTCTTTTGTGCCAACGTCCAAAGAGTCTGAGCTCCAAGACCATGGATTAGTTTTGAAGCCCGAGCAACGCCGGGCTATTACACCCGAGCAACGCCGGGCTATACTGCTAGTGTATACATAAGTCCAAATGTGGCACGAGGCCTAATACGGGGATGGGAAGGCTGGTCATGATCTGTCTTTGTTTAACTTAGCTATTTAATACTCAGTGCCTTTTCACTCAGAGGTGTTAGCCATATTATAAAGGTGTGGACGAGTCCATTTGTAGGTAGGTCCCCAAAATAGTTTTATTTAGAGAGTTTTCTTTATTAAGAATATCTGTTATATTATTACTAAGTATTAAATCGTATTTTAAATTTAATACAGTGTCTTGAGTATTCTACTTTTTAACTGACATGGATAATTCGTAATATATATACATTTTAGTGTATCATTTTTCATGGACCAAGACATATTTTCAAACGTGGAAGAAAATCGTTTAGAATTATAATGTTATTTTGTTTTGTTTACTTTTTCTATTGATCCAAAATTATCAATTCATTACTCCGTTACTTATCTTTCAAACATTTTACTTACAACAATAATTAAAAAATCTTCTCATATATATTTGATGATAACTTTATACATTGATTATATTCTTATTTTAGTGATTGGTTTTATGTATCTTTTACACAGAAATTAGAATAATAGTATAAATATTAATACAACCGCATATTAAGACACATTGTTTATTAAGACACTTTAAATTAGGGATTTTTTGATAAAATCCAAACAATAATGTAAAATAATATTAGTCCTCACCTGGCATCTCGACATCAGTCATTTTACGACAGCCAAAATGTAGTTTTCTTCTTTTTTGTATAAATACTTTTTTGATAATTGTTCTGACGAATTTCCCTCTGTAGTCTAGATATTATGAATAGAAGCGCAGTTCTAGATTGGTGACAGGGACTTATCATTTTATAGTTAAACTGGCTAGATATAACCGTAAGTTCACGGCTAATAGATTTATCTGTAGATTTTCTCCGGTTTCTTGCTTCTCACTTTACTTTGGTCTTCAAACATTTGAATGCACTGTCAATAGTTATTTTCTATCTTAATTATTGTTATTTTATTCCTGTCTCTTCTGGATGTTATATATGTTATATATGTCCTATAGTATCTAAAACTCAGTAACCACTTGCAGGTTAATGGTTTGTTTTTTTGTGAAATGATTAAGTTAGATAGTGTTAGAGTGTAGGATTATGAATGTTGCGTTATTTATGTCAGAAGTTCCATCGTTCTTTCGAGTTTTCTGGACTTGTGGGCTTTTTATTCGCATTTTCTGTCATTGAGAATGGAATGATTTGGGCAGTGAAAAAGGTTTTATTCTCGGCTACATATCCTAAGGAATATATGAGGAAGAATCCTATGACAAATTCTGGTATTAATTTTTTTGTAATCTGGTTGAAATAGAAATTTATTAAATCCTTCTTTTGTTTGTGTGTTTACGACAATTTCTAAAATCTATTTTTATTGCTACTTATTAGTAATATGTCAAGGAAAGGGAAATAAATGTCCGTTTCAAATTCATATGTTAATTTGATGATAGGTTCAACATTATAAAGAGTCTTTATATCGAGCAAGTTAAACAACTGTTATGTTGATAAAATGTAAAATTCCGCCGAGAAGTATCATAATTTTTCAACATGTTCAGAAGACCACCATGCCGAATTAATTCAAATGGTTTCCAGATATCTAAAACAAATTGCCAAGCATTATAATTCTTATCTAAAGCTTTACGGACTTCACGCTTTTTACTTCAAGATTGACAAGATTTTTCAGATTCACTTCTCCTTCATCTTCTTTTTCTCCTTCTTCTATGTGACCTGTCCTTTCAGGACGTAGGCGATTCGGGCTTTCTGTGTCTCCCTATCCTGATCAGGTCCTTCAAATATGTTATCCGCTACTTTCCTCAGTCTTTTTACCCTCTATCTCGCCTGTTAGTATCAGGTTTCCAAGCCCTTCTTCCTTACTGCATGTCCCAGGAACTTTAACTGTCTCTTCCCGATGCTCAGTTTTAATTTCCTTTTCGTTTCCATCATTTCCAAAACCTCATCATTACTCACATACTCGATCCATGAGATTTACAGCATCCTTCTATAGAACCACATTTTAGTTGCTTCAATTTTGGGAAGAAGATTATTCCGTAGTAGGTTGCCATAGCTTTCTGCGGTAGACTGGTTGCCAACCAAGGCTATAGAATCCAAGCTGTTCTATTATTTAATCCATAACTAGAGAAAAGAGACGGATTAGAATCTTTCCCATGGGTTTATGCGTAATTGAATGCAATGAATTCAACTGGAATTCGAACTCGGCACCTCGATCTCTCGTTACGAGTCGATATCCACTGCACCAAAACGCACCTCCTAGATATTCTACTACTTTGCCGAAATCAGATAGAAGGCTAATAGGCAAATATTTAGGAGGACAAGATGGTTCAATAGAATTCTTAACGACTCGGACTACAGAAAGGCATAAAAAGCAAAAAACAGTAACTCATTAATTTTCGAATTCAGAGAATGAAGGCGCTAATTCAAAAGCATATTTCTTCAAGTGTATTTCTGGAATAGCATCAAGTCCATATGCTTTGTGGTGATCTAGTTTAGGGATGACACTAGAAATCATTGCTAGATTTATATGCATATCACTTAATATACACTCAATTCTAAGTTGAAAACAAGCAAATATATTCAGGAAATTACTAGCAAATAATTTTGCATTATTTGCAGATGTTAACACTGTAAAGTTCGTGAAAGAGAAGTGGTAGAGAACGTATTCTTAATTCACCATTACACCGCTGCCATTATTCATTAGATTAAGTCTATACGATGATTTACCACTTTAAGAACATGTGTACAATTGTTAAAAGCAATCACAACGTGACCTCTGTTATATTCAGAAATATTACACTGATACAGCTGGATAAAAGTTATACATGTAGGTCGTAGTGGCTAGACAGGCCAGTGTGAAACAAGGAAAATTTTGTGACAGTAGAAAAACATCAATAGCTGTTTTAATCTAAGAAGAATAATTTATGTCACTCTTCTTAATAAGAAAGTTAAAGATACAAATCCAGTGCTCGTCTCAAATAAAGTAATTAACCTCTAACAGTTCGCTTGTAATAGTAAGATGCAGTGTGAATATTAGCTTCCTGTCTATTAGCCGACCCCGAAAAATAAGTACAGCAGTATGATAGATTTTGCCAAAATAAGTGAGAGTTGTGATACTGGATCAGAGCTAAGAGAGGAGGTAAAGAATAAATCAAGTTAAGATCATTGAGCAGATTCATAAGAGAAACCAGCTATATTACGGTAAAAAATGAAAATTGATAATCTGAAATTCGGCAACAACATATATATATATTCTGTCTATTATTCCATAATAATTTTGTTTAATTTTGGTAAATATATCTTTTAAAATAAGATACCAATATTATTTTTATCGTTGCGTAACTGAGCAGATAATTAGTATACTGCAGCGTAGAAACAAAAAACAAACATGAGAGGAAAATGTAAGTATGTTGAATAAAGATATGCAACCTGAACACGGTTTATAGATTCAGGAATACTTGTTAGAAGGAGTCAAATATATACAAGACGTAAATCCGTGTACTAGTCTATATTCTTGCTGACCAACGAGCGGCGGTTCAACTGCTCTGACGAACACCAACTGTAACAACATTAACCCGTTCCGTGTAGGAAGGATTATTTGCATACCATGGCAGAGTCCATAGAGTGTACGAAAAGAGGCGACTCCTAAACACTCCCTCCCTAGTTTCTTTTTAGGAAGGGTTAATATTTTTTCCGTTTTTTGGATCTATAATCCAATGTTCAGTGAACTTCCGCTTCCTGTTGGTTCTTCTGATTCCCGTGTTAGATTTTAGTTTCTAGATGTCAAAAGCTTCGAAGATTTCCTTCATAAAATGGTCACATTCTAAAGGTGAGGAGCTTGGGTCTTCACCTCTTTTTTTTTTTTTTTGATTGGATTCACATGTCTTCTGTGCGTGAATTATTTTCCTTTGATAGTATATATTACGCTTCCAATTCTGCTTATAATAATCCCTGGATCCCTATACGTCATATTGTTATTAAACATTTTGAAATATACATTTTCGTCGGGCTTGAACGATCTTTTCACTATTGTAGGTGTATTCCCATTATTGCTTTTACCTAGGAATAATTTCTCGAAGAACGATCGGAATTTTCGCGCGAACATCACCTCGGCCAGTGACAGTGTGTTCTGGTTTGGCGTAATGCGGTAGACTTTTATTAATTGTTGTCAGGCTTTTTCTGATGGTGTGTCTATCGCTTTTTTAACGCACTCTTAAGCGTATCTGCAAATCTTTCGGCAAGCCCATTTGATCGTGGGTGATAGAGATCTGTTTTTATATGTGCTTATTAGGTACATTTCACAAAAATCTTTAAAATCACCTGACGTGAATTGTGTATCATTATCTGTAACTAAAACGTCAACGACGCTGAACCACGCAAATAGTTTATGCAAGCAGCTTATAGTGTTGTCGGTTGTCGGTCATTTACTAAAGCTGTCTACTACTATAAAATAGTAGTAGCCATTTATAGGTCCTGCGTAGTCTGCGTGTATTCTTGCCCACGGTTTTCCGCCTTTGGCCAAGGTTTTTGTATAATCGGTGGCGCTTTTTCTGCCCCCGCGCAACCCTTAAATGTTTCCACCATCTGGAAGATATCCTCATCCATTTTTGGCCAGTACACATAGCTTCTCATTAGTGCTTTTTTTCCCGGGATGTCCAACTTGAAAGTCATTTAACATTCTTCTTTGAAGTAACTTTAGTATCACGACCCTTACATTATACAGTAGTACATTGTCACAAATTGAGAAACTATCTGCCAATTTTGCGTCTCTGTCTTCAATTTTTTTCTTTGTCCTGTTAATAAATTCATCCGCTTCTGCGTTTCTTCTTATCTCAAGCAATGTCACCGGTGGTTCTTTAACCGTGTTACTTAGTACTTCGCTGATTTCATCCTCAGAACTCAGCGCTGTTACCCCTGAGTCTTCGAAGGGGTCACTTTCTTTAGGAATCAGCCTCGATAGTCCATCTGCGTGCTTTATTTTTTTCGACGGTAAATATTCTAGTTTAAAATTGTAGTCTATTAGTATTGTGCCCCACTTGAGGAAACTATTCGCTGTATATACAGGTAGTCCTTTCTTGGATCCAAATATAGTAAGAAGTGACTTATGGTTAGTTTATAGTGTAAATTTTCTACCGTATATATATCTATGAAATCATGTTCCGGCGAAAATAATTCCCAAAGCGTCTTTTTCTATTTGTTAATAGTTTTCTCGGCCGGTAGTAATGTTCTTGATGCTTGGTGTACCGGTTTTGTAGTACCATGTGGTATTTTATGTAAAATGCATGCTCTCACACCGTGTGAGCTTGAATCACTTGCTACAATAATCTCCAGCCTAGGGCCGAAATGTGTGATGGTTAAATCTGATGTCAATTTATTTATAATTTTATTAAACGCCTTTTTGCACTCCTCCGAGTTCCACTGTACATCTATCTTCAGTAATTCTTTCAGGGGTGCCCTCAATTTATGCATATTATCGATAAACTGTCCATAGTAATTAGTAAGACCGGGGAAGCTTTGCAATTCTGCGACAATTTTAGGCTCAAGCATGTTTTTGATTGCTGAAGCTCTCTCTGGGTCAGTTTTCCCGCCATTCTCATTTATGATGTGGCCTAGATATTTTATTTCTTTCATGATGTGTGTCGCATGGTCTCTGAAATTATCGCTTTTAGCTAAAATATCGTCCAGATAAACTGTGGAGAAATTTTGCCCCGTCAACATAGTATCCATCGTCTGCTGAAAAATTGCAGTCGCTACTTTTATCCCAAATGGTAGCCTGTTGTATTTGTATAGATATTTGTGCGTGTTTATGCACAGTAATTTGGAACGTTCTTGGAAGAAATTGGAATCTACAAGTATGCTTCGCATATGTCAATCTTTGAGAAAATTATTCCACCATTTAGTTTCGTGAATATTTCTTGGGGGCTAGGCAATGAATAGTGATGGTCTTTAATTGCATTATTCAGTCCCGTGGAAAAATCTGAACACACGCGGATTTCTCCCGATTTTTTCCTAACATAAACAACTGGAGCCGCCCATTCAGTGAAGTCAGTTTTCGAAATAATCCCAGTTTGGTCTAGCCTCTCCAATTCTTTGTCTAATTTTTCAATTGTGGCAAAAGGTTCGTTTCTCTTTTTCCTAAATACAGGTTGAGCATTCTTTTTAAGCTCGATTTCCGCTTCAAATATGTTGCAACGTCTTAACCCACTTAAAAATACTTCTGGGAATTCTTTGTGCAATTCCTCCTTCAGTTTTGTGGTTTCCTAAAACTCGCAGTCTATTCTTTTACACAACGAACTAATAGTTAAATCCCATACATTGAATTTCTGCATCCTGTCCGCTCCTACTAGGTTGTCTGTATTTCTCATCACATAGCTTTTTAATTTTTTTATTTCTTCCTGGAATTTTACGTAATTTCACTTTCGAAATGTATCTTTTTCCCCGTTCCGAATTTACCAATTTTTTAGTGTGTAGCATGGTCGGCCTATTTAACTTCTGCCATGTTTGTAAGTTTATTATCGTCAAATTTCTTTTTACTTTTGGAATGTACACTAATCCTGACTCTTCATTGCTATCTTTCTTTATGCTGAGACATTTCTGGCAATCTTCTGACAATTTTTGTAATGTTACACCTGGCTCGTTTTGCAGTTTGGTCAGCATACGCTTCCACATTTCGCTGTCTTTAGGAGCAACTAGTGCTTCGACAAATATGAGACACTTGAAATTGTCTGGGGTAAGTTCCAACAATTTAAAATCGTCACAATGCTTATTGACGATAGCTGAAAAGTTTAATAGTCCTCGTTTTCGTCTTTTCTGAGATTAAGGTATTTCCACCTTTTATGGAACAACGAGGTTTTGGGCTAAATAGCTCTGTCACTGCCTCATCGTTCATTCGTTTTTTTAGGGAGAATATAATCTACGAACTTGGTGTGTTCGTCACTGCATAATTTTCTGAGTAGAAGTCTTAATTTTTTCTTCTAATTCAAGTCGATATTAAAAGTATCCACATATAGGCTGTAATACTCTCCTAAAGTTTTATCTTCCTCATCTGAGTATATAAAAAATTCAATCGCGTTTCACACCGCATCTTGATCTTGGGAAAATGTCTCCTCCTTCTTCGTGTTTCTATCCAGACTGTGCTTGTTAATTTTAATAACAGTTCTTGCAGTTGTGTTTGCCTTTCTGCGTTTACGTTTTGTCTTTCTTCAATTTGCTTTTGCATCTGTATTTGTCTTTTTTGCATTTCTCTTTGTCTATTTTCGTTAGCCCTTTGCATTTCCATCTGTTTTATTTCTAATTTATATTTCTTTCTTCAGTTTATTTTATGATTTCGAGTATTCCCTTTTGAAAATCTTCCATTTTTTTCTTTTCGGTATTAGTGTCGACAACTTGTTTGTGGTCGACTTGTTTGAGAGAGTTTGTATCACACTTTGTTAAAGTGATTCAGTGGGAAGAAAAAAATTCGTCATAATTTTGTTGTGCGACTTGCTAGAATCCTCGTCGCCAAAATGTTGTTTGACGAGAATGTATTTTTTCTCCGCCTTAACTTGTACGAGACTTTCGTCGCCAAATTGTTGTTTGGTGACTGAAGTGAAACGCTTATTTTCCTCAGCATGAACTTATAGGAATCTTTCGTCGCCAAATTGTTGTTTGGCGACTGTTTTGAGAACGTATTTTTCCTTCTCTTCAACTTGTACGAATCCTTCGTCAGCAAATTGTGTGGATTATTGTTTAGAAAACCACACAATATAATAAAAACAAAAACAGATATGAGAGTAAAAATGTAAGTATATTGAATAAAGATATACAACCTGTACACAGTTAGTTGACTCAGGAATACTTGTCAGTAGGAGTCAAATATATACAAGAAGTATGTCCGGGTAATAGTCTATATTAATTGCTGACCAACGAGCGGCGGTTCATCTGCTCTGACAAACAACTACCTCTAACAACAACAACCAGTTCTGTGTAGGAAGGATTATTTGTATACCATGGAAAAGTTCATAGAGTGTGTGAAAAGTGGTGACTCCCCAACACACACACACACACACACACACACACACACACACACACACACACACACACACACACACATATATATATATATATATGTATATATATATATATATATATATATATATATATAACCGCAAAATGAAGGTCGTTTTGAATGGGCGTGCCTCTTCATCCTACAGCATGAATGCTGGTTTCCCACAGAGCTCTATCCTGGGAACGACGTTCTTCCTTATTTTCATCAACTACCTCCCAGATGAGATTAAGTCCCAAGTAGGCAGTGTTCAGGTTTTCATATCTTTATTCAACATACTTACATTTTCCTCTCATGTTTGTTTTTTGTTTCTACGCTGCAGTATACTAATTATCTGCTCAGTTACGCAGATGACACTACAATATACTCCCGCACCACTAAGAAACCTGTCGTGGCGGACATAATCTCGCTGCTGACCTGGAACGGGATCTACACTCTGTGGTGAACTGGGGCAAGAAGAGGCTTGTCAACTTCAATACGTCTAAGACCAAGCTGTTGTCTGTCAACCATTACAGGCAACCTCTCCTGCCACACATAAGCATGGACCAAGCGATTCTCCCTGAGTGCAATACACTACGCCTCCTCGGCCTTACCCTCTCCTCAGACCTCAAATGGAACTACTATATTGAATCCATAGCTAAATCTACTGCTAACAAGATTGGGTCACTATGTCGATCCAGGATGTTTTTTCCGCCTGAATCCATCCTGCATATATACAAGTCAACCATCCGTCCGTGCATGGACTAATGCTGCCATTTATGGTCAGGCGCCTCTGCCATTGTCCTCAGTGTTCTCGACAGGCTCCAAAGGAGAGTCTGTAATGTGATAGGTATTGATCTGGCGGCTCGACTGCAGCTACTTCCCCACCGTCGAAATGTGGCCCCCTTTTGTCTATTCTATAAATACGTTCATGGCTTCTGCTCGGACGAACTTAAGTCACTGGTGCCTCCTCAACAGGTGTTCACTCGTGCAACCAGACTGGCAACTGGGTCCCACCCATTCACAGTCAGGTTAGCCAAATGCAGACCACAATTCTACTCCTGCAGCTTCTTCTCTCGCACTTCCCGCCTGTGGAACTCGCTCCCATATTCTTGCTTTACTGACGACTTCAACCCCCAGAAATTTAAATGCAATGTCAATAATCATCTATTAACCACTGGACTCTAGCTCTCTCCCCACCGATTTATATCCTTCCCTTTCTCTCCACCTATGTATCTGTCATCGCACCTGCATTCTCAGCTTTCTATTGCTCCTTTCTAACTGGTTTGTACTCCTCACTCTCTTCTAATTAATCTTTTTACAGTTATGCAACCCCCCGCTCATCAGTGGCATTTCTACCTTGCTCGGGGTGAAATGATTAAAAAAGTAATAAAATATATATATATATATATATATATATATATATATATATATATATATATATATATATATATATATATATATATATATATATATATATGGTGCCTATACAAATTATCGTCAGAGTTATGGAACGATAAAAAATAGTACTGGAATCTCATTTTAAAGATATATTTATGAAAATTAAGAAAAACTATCATGAAATAATAGACACTCACTAATGCAATTTAATAAAATTGACATTGGCTTCAATTATGTCTTCTAGATGACATCCTGCAAACCTTAAGGACTTTCACATTATATAAGTTGGGGAATTCGGCCATAATCCTTCTAGTTTATCTTTGGTGTTTCAAGTAGTTTTGTCGGTCTCAACTTTGTCCTACACATTATAATAAAAAGGTTAATAATCTGGAGATTATGTGGCCAGATATAAATGGCAATGTGGCCGGAAAATTGTCTGACAGGAATGAATGATTTCTACTGCTTTTGTGGAATTGCAGTGATTCTGTTGCTAGATATAAGGTCTTCCATCCGCCGCTTCCTTAATCCTAGCACGTATTATCTCCTCAAAGCACTTTCTCTAAGCCTCCGTATTAAGTCCGAGGCTCTGTAAGTAGATGAACGAAGGTATAACGTTACCATTAATAAGGATCACTCCAAAAACATTCTTAATGACCCTCAGACTCATTCAATTCTATCCGAATCTTGTACGTTGTCCTCAGATTGACACACAAACACTCTGAAATCTTTGTATTGGATTTTACTGTGCGAATTCTAAGTAGTATTGCATGGCATTTCAAAATTGCAAGTGGTGCGTATTGTGCCATGGTGCTCATTTTCTGACAGTCGATGCCCAACTGATCCTACTATATTATGCAGTCGACAAAATGAAATGCAAACAAAGAGCTTGACCGGAATTGAAAATATAAAATATGGAAAATTTATTCATCGCATCTTATATATATATATATATATATATATATATATATATATATATATATATATATGCATGCTATATTTATGAGTAAATGGGCACAATATCCGGGAAAGCGTGTGTACGGTATGCGAAATTGTGGAGACAGCTAGTTATATGGTTGAATGCGAATTTTAAACCTTGTATTTTGGGTTGAAGCTCGATTATTTATATACCAGTTATTGAGGAATTATATACAGTAAAATTAATTATTCCTGTTTTATATTATTTTGAAGGCTATTGTATATTACAGTATCAGTTGGTTGAAATTTATCTGGTGGTTATTGATTGGTAGTATTAATTATTCTCTTATGATTGTTATTACCTTTTATTAATTATATTTATGCGTGCATTAGTGCAACTAAAATATTTATTATTTATTCTTCCAAGTTACTGTTTTATTACTTATTTATTGCTTTATTCCATATATTTAATGGTTTTTTCTGGCTTTGTTTCACTTATTTGTGTTGCCTAAAGTATTGGCTTTGTATGAGTTTTATTTTGGTTTTCGTGTTGTATGTAATGGAGACGTTTGCATTATTTTCCATGATGATTTTTAAAGGTATTCGTTTTAAATGTTCGATTTTTATATAATGCAGTGAAGAATTCCTTCCCGTATACATTTTGAAATAAGACCTATTTCAGGATTTATGCTCGTTTGGGAAGATGATGATAGTTATTTACAGTTTTTGAGATGTTTTCGCTGACTAGTATTGTTTCTTTTTATTTGAGTTTATTTGGCATTTGATTTCAAGTTCTCATACACCTGTAAAAAACAAAAGAAATTTGAAACGTATTTTGTGAGCGTATATTTTGTTTTCATGTTTGTCTGATAATCATATATATATATATATATATATATATATATATATGTTTTATTCGTCATCTGCATCTTTTATAATGGATTTATATATTATATTGCTTTGCAGATAATTGCTATTCATGAAATATTCAGGTTTTGTTCTGCAGTTATACAAGGGTTTGTTTGCTATGGTTGATATGTTGACTATTTTTTATGTACTTTCTATGATTTGTGAAATGTTCTCGGTGCAACTGTAGCTGATTTTTAATGTGTTCCTGTTGAATATGTTGTAGAGATTGTTTTCACTTTCTCTTGTACGGTAATTTAAACTATATGTTGTTTCTTTTTTTCTGTTGGCATTAGGTGAGCGTTGCTGGAAAACCACTCTACCAATTTTTCACTATCATTTCTGGCTTTGTTGAAAATAGTTCCATTAGGAAAAGGTCGAATAACCTAGGGGAAGAGATTGTGGGATTAGTTTGAGTGTTGTTGGCATAAATAAATGATATATGTATTTAAAGTGTTGTTGTGTTTTCTATATGGTTTATAATTTTTTTTTATGATGTTGTGGGCGACCTCTATAAAAACTATATTTAGGTTTATTATTTTAAATCATATATTTTCTAAGATCTTTTCAATATATTTTCTAGATTTGTCTTTTGTCTCTCTGTTGCCGTTTTAAAGTTTTATGAGACCGTCCTCTCTGTAGATGTTTTTGAACAATTCAACTGAAACAAGCTGTCAATGCCACCTAAAACCTAAGAATTACTGAGAGTGAAACGAGAAGATATTCACTCAGTTAAGTGCCATGCTTGATACAAGCATGGGCGATCATGTCTCTTTAGAGACAGGACTCATTGTGCAGAAGTTTATTCCGCAGTAGGTTGCCTTTACTTCCTGCGGTAGACTGGTTGCCAGCCAGGGCTATACAACCCGATCTGTTCTGTTATTTCACCCATAACTGAAGGGAAATGACGGATTAATACCTTTCCCAAAGATATTTGCGCGTAAATGAATAAAGGAATTCAACTAGAATTCGAAATCGACTCCCATATTTCTCGTTCCAAGCCAATATCCACTGCACCACAACGCACATCGTGAGGAAGAACAATATAGCAACATGACAAATATAACCATCAACACTGCATTTAAGATTTTGAAAATGGTATGTGGAAGATAAGCAAAACCTACCAAAAGTGAGTTCTACAAGAGAAAAGTGCGATAAATGAAACTATTAGAATAGCTGATATGGTTTCATCTAGCTATTTCAACGGTAGAAAGATTAGGCTTATTTACCAAATTATTATAAGGTTTGAATTCATGTAGTCACTATATAAGGAAAAGGGAGATGATTAGACCAATTGTCAAGATGACAGCTTAGAAACGAGGAAGTTAAAATTCTTTGTCGCATTTTGTTAACCTCTAGATTTATTGCAGGAATAGCAATAGCAGAAATAATCAATGTATAGATGAATGCAATGTATAGATGAATGCAATATATATATATATATATTATATATTAATATTAAATTTATTTTGTAACAGATATATATATATATATATATATATATATATATATCTGTTACAAAATAAATTTAATATTTAGTATATAGCCTTTTGCTTTGATCACAGCCTTCATTCTGACAGCCATTGACATCACAAGCTTCTTGAATGAATCTGATGGTATCTCCTGCCAAGGAGCTTGTATTTTTTTCTCAAAGTGTGTCTTGCAAAGTAACATAAGACTGATCAATGTTTATATCCAAAGTATCCCATAGATGTTCAATAGGATTGAGATCAGGACTTTGTGGGGGCTCAATTTAAGTTCTGATACCCCGCTTCCTATTCCTTTTTAGTTAAAGAATTCTTACAAAGGTTTGGCTTTTCACCCTGTATTTGAATTTCAGTGAGGTCTTTAGGAAAATCCCCCCTGTCCTAATACTTTTGTACACTACCGGTAGTGTGCAAAAGTTTTATGATAGGGGTGATTTTAAACTTTATTTTGAAACCTCATAAAAGATAAAATAGTTCTTGTCCTAATACTTTTGCACAGTAGTGTATATATATTTATATGTGCGGACAACATTGAAAAATTACCTAGCACGGGAGTGAAAAAATTTCCTTGCAGTTAACTAAGCAATTGATTCAATATTATCACTCCAGTTATGTCAACAGAAATAACGTGCGATAAGAAGGAGTAATTTGTTGCACTCTTCGGGGTTACTATCAGCCAAGTTAATAAAAGGCAGCAGTTGTTCTCTTTTTTGAATATTTTTATTTAATACATATAATGGGTATATGTATATTTGTTCTAATTATGTAGAAAGAATGCTCAGTATCAGATATCGAACAGTAAATGGCATTAACAGCCTGACACTTGTCGGGTTGATAATTTAAATCATGAAGTCACCAGTCACCCGGCAGCCTTGATTTTGTTGTCTACACCATTTTGTTCTGTCTTTAAAACTATAAATTTTACACTCTTGATAAAGCTATAGAATCATCTCCCTGAGGTCGCAACTATGTCAGCGTGAATTCCTTTTGATGTTAAACTCTTTTTCTCCAGGTATTGCTCAAATCAGCATGCAAAAACCTTTCATTGTCAAAAGAAGTTACTGTTAGGATTTTTTCTGAATTCTTCCTTGAACACACAAATTTTTGTTTGTCTGCAAAGATTCAAAGCATTTATTAATAAGTAGAGTTGAATTTAATTCATGGAATTTTTCTTAGCTTTAACATGACTCCTTCATAATCAGCCGACAAAGTTTTCACCTTCGTTTATCTGTGATTATTTTGTCCCTATTCTATAAACACGCCTTTAATTTACTTTATTGTCTCACCAAAGTTAGTATTATTATTTTTACTCAAAGATATTTTTAACGATGGGGCGGCTGGAATTTTCCCGGCTTGTCTCCAAAATTTTATAAAAAAATAAATGGTGTAACTTGTCGTTTGGTTATATTATTTAATGCGTATCGTGTCGAGAACTTTTCAGCATTTCTTCTTTTTTTTCTTTTTTTTTTTTTTGTCAATCTATTCTGACCTGGTTCCTACTTATCGTCATGTTTCTTCTGTTCCCCTGACAGGTTTTCGTTTGTGTGCTTTCTTCCCAAAGACGACCCCACTTCAAGAATATCCAATCGCATTTATTTACCTTAGTTCTATGGTTTCAGTTTAACTTTCCGCCTGTGTTGCCATTTTGTGATGCACTTTCTTGACTAATCTTCATTCTTTGTATCTGTCCATTTACGGTCGTTACTTTGCCAAAATCTCCATTTCGATTGCCGCCAGTCATCTTCATTTTCTGTCTTCTGTGTCGATGGAGATATTCTTCCCTTCTATGCTGATTTCATCGTAATGGCTTTCGTCTGGAATATTCATACTACTTTAGTTTCTAGATTATTTTTACGACTTTCATTCATGAGGTTTTGTAGTCAGCTACCCATTTATTTACTCGTATTATTTGTGAAAGTGAAGGAATAAAAAAAAGTCTGAGTCTTATTTAAATTTATTTTTCTGCTTTTCCTTTCTTATTGTTTTTTCCTGTGACAGTTATTGCTTAAAGCAATTTTCATGATATCAATTATTTGTTCGACTTAGTAACATATAACGTGATTTCTTCTATCTTGTCAGTCGATTTCACAGAAACTAAGTTTTATACAAATAATACAAAATTTAAACTTGAAACATAAATTAATTCAGAAAAAAGACTTACAAAATGAAAACTTTATTGCTTTCAATAATTCTAAATCAGTTTTCAAGCTTTTTTTTGTAATGAACTTATTTGCAGTGCTTTTACATTATCCATCTTGAGAATTGATAGTTCGGTGAAATTTTATATTAATATTTGACCACTTTAAATTCACCGTTAACTTTATATATCTTTTATATATAGCCATGGAATACAAATACTATTCATCACAGTATCTGTTATATTTGTACAACCGACATATAAACCATCGATATAACAATTCAAATGATAAAAACAGTAACGTGTGGACATTTTTCATTTTGTTATTCAGTTATTCACTATTATTTTTTACATACTTCTATGTGTCTATCTTTATATATATATATATATATATCTTTATATATATATATATATATATATATATATATATATATATATATATTTATATATATATATATATATATATGTATATATATATAAAATATATATTTTTTGAGAGTATTTGTTTTTATATATATATATATATATATATATATATATATATATATATAACATAGTGATGATCCACGTATACTGCCTTAATATGTATGGGAAAAGTTATTAAAAGTTTGTGAGTTTAAAAATGTATTTTTTGAGAGTATTTGTTTATTTCTATTATTATATTTTCCTTCATCAGAAACAAATGACAACTTTTTAATATATATATATATATATATATATATATATATATATATTGTAATAGTTGTTACAATGGTTTATAACTTCATAGTATCACTACACGAAAACTTACGCATTTCGAAGCTAGCCATATGTCTAGGCTGCTTCTTCCTCAGGTGATCTTGTTGATATCCAAATTATCTAGTTGAAAAGACTGTTTTATTTGTGTTGGATTTGTTTTTTTTTCTTTTGTTCTGTTTTTTTTTGTGATAGTGGGGTTGGGCTGTAATTTGAATTCTGATGACCATTTTAAAGTCTTAGGGTTAAGTGTTTTGGGGAATGGCTAAGTTCAGGATAGGTTTACCTATTTATCTTGTCTGCGTGTAATCGGTGGCGCCGTGGGTGTTGTTATTTGGTTTAGGGGTTGATGCACATGTTGCATTTGTATCGAGCACTCTTTATAAAATTAAATGCATGAACGACAGGTTAAACAATTTACGAGTTCTACAACTTATATATATATATGTACCCAATTTAGTAAATAATTATTTAACTAGGAAACTGACTGGAAGACCCACGCTGCATATCTCAGAACATAGCTCAATTCGATCTTATTTATACACGCACGAAGACCTACCAAACCCTACCCGCGACATAATTGTTGGCAACAAAAATTTCAAAGCATCATTCAAATGCAAAAGGAAAAGACTAAATACAATAGAGGCATTAATAATAAAAATAGAAACATCCACCTCTCAATAAAATAAAGTGCGAACACGCTAGCAAGTTGCTTACCGTGTTCAGTACATAAAAC
The DNA here is from genome assembly GCA_037127315.1 of Ascarosepion bandense. Taxonomy (NCBI): domain Eukaryota; kingdom Metazoa; phylum Mollusca; class Cephalopoda; order Sepiida; family Sepiidae; genus Ascarosepion; species Ascarosepion bandense. The sequence continues at coordinate 441,253 of JBBBDQ010001826.1, read as the reverse complement.
ATATTCACTTCTGTACAAAGATACTTAATAGTATCTACATGCTGTTAGGCGTAAAATAAAATCAATCCCCAATAATGCCTAAAAGTAAAGCCGAATGGCCGCGAATAAAGAAAGCATTTGTACAATTTTGCATAATTTATGTGTTCAAAAGAAAAGAAATCACAAGATTCCCATTAAAAATAACAGCAAGCCAAAATAAATAATATTACCTTGTCTGCAATTTTAATGAAACCTGTATAAAAGAGAGATTACTGCCCAAATACACAATATATATATATATATATATATATATATATATATATATATATACTATCGGCAAAATTATTAGGCCACCCCAGTTTTATAAAAGTAATAATATATTTCATACTATTTTTAGTATTCATTGCCAAGTGAATAAATTAAACGAAAATAAAATGGTTCTTTTGTTATAATTATTTTGAAAACTTTTACAATGCAAAATAGCAAAGATGAACTCGTACAAATCACACCTAAATTTACTTCATTTTTCATTGATGAAACTGCAATGTTAGTTAATTATTAAATACTTCTAAATTCCTTTTTATGCACATGTTATTGTGCAGTTTTAACAAAAGTACCATTCTATTTTCATATACAATTATTCAGCTGGCAATAAACACTAAATAATAGTATGAAATATACATTTTTTAAACACTGGGGCGGCCTAATAATTTCGGCCGGTAAAGTATATATATATATATATATATATATATATATATATATATATATATACTTTTTTATGTATATTTTTGTTCAATATACTTACATTTTCTATCTCCACATCTGTTTTTCTTTTTTTATTATTTTGTGTGGCTTCTCAACCGGAATCCACAACAAAAAGTATTATAATTAATGCCTTCCAGACAATAACTAACCAAACTTAACAGAGTTAAGAAAATCATCTTCGAATTAAAATAGTCATGTCAATGCCCATATGTGTCAGAGAATGCTAGATAGTTTCCTCATAGCGAACGAATAGTTGAATTCATTAAAAGGGACGGTTCAAGAACGGACGTGAAATCATGCTCCCCTACCTATATATATATTAATCATGTCACCCCAAGCAAGTCATTCCAATGACACTATAGCGCAGGGGGTTACACAGGGCGATAGACGAGTTAGGATGTACATAGTGGAGAGTTGCAGAGAATGGGTGCGGGTTAGTGTGTTAGGAGATGTCTATTGACCTTACTTTTAAACTCCCGGAGGTTATAGCCGTTGGGGAAGCAAGCATGCGGAAGGGAATTCCACAGGTGGGAAGTGCGTGAAATGAAGCTATTGGAGTAGAAATTACGGTTACATTTCATCGGTTTCACTGTAAAAGGGTGGGAACTAGTTGCCAATCTAGTATCTCGTGCAAACTCACACCTAGCGGGAACCAGTGATTTAAGTTCATCGGAGCAGAAGCCATGAAAGCATTTATAGAAGAGGAACAGGGAAGCCAGGTCACGTCGGTGAGAGAGTGACTGCAGGCAGTCAGCTATATATATATATAGTCAGTGTAAGGGACAATTATACTTAGTCCTACAATTACAACCCCCAAGGTAAATGTTAGTAAGAATGCGTAGTTTATCAAGTTAAAATTTATAAGATCACGGAGGACACTGACCCCAAAATATATATAGGAGCTACACAGGATAAATTGAAATAAAGATATTATAATCATACTAGTAGCTTCAATATTGAAAAGTTTAAGCATAGCACTATTTATCCACATATGTATAAACCATTAAACAAGAACTTAATAGAGGCCCTATCTTGAAATGGGAGATACTGAAGAGAAGCATTAAATATAAAGCTGGCCAGCAATTTTGTAGGCTATATACAGAGGAAAAACTAGCTATAGCTTTGTATAAACAACCGAATAATTTATTGAACCCCAAGCCGGAAATTTGAATAAATGTAGGCAAAGGAAGCCCTGGCTGTTGGATTATGTTTCTTTATCGTGGGGAAGTACTTTTTTTATCTTTGCCTTTCACCCCTCTATATAAAAATTATAAAAAGTAAAAATATTAAACGTTTTTCGGTAATAAAGTTGTCTACTCCCCTTCCTTGTGTATGGTACCTCCTTTCATGGTCACGTGGGTTGTCTAAATTTCTTTCTTATATGTCGTTTTTTCGTCTCCTATTTAGCTAGCTTTCCCTGGCTATCTGTTCAGGTGAAACCTAGGTAGGTTCGTCTGACTCACTATTATTATTGGTGTTATCTATTTATTTTGCTCTACCTCTATATGGAGCGCTTTCTGTTATATGATTACTAGTATTGGAGTTTTTTCTTTGGGCTTCGTGCTGATCTCGGTCCGAACATCTTTGACTGATATTCATGTACTAAGCGCTTTTTATTTTTTTAAACATTTTTTCCATCGTCGAACGTTTTCGAGGAAGGTTTTTGATACGAGTAGTTTTTATAATATCGTTTATATATATATTATACTATGATATCATATATATATATATATATATATATATATATATATATATATATATATATATATACTATGATATCATATATATATATATATTATACTATGATATCATATATATATATATATATATATATATTATACTATGATATCATACATATATATATATATATATTATACTATGATATATATATATATTATACTATGATATCATATGTATATATATATATTATACTATGATATCATATATATATATATATTATACTACGATACCATATATATATATATTATTACTATGATATCATATATATGTATATTAAACTATGATATCATATATATATATATTATACTATGATATCATATATATATATATATATTATACTATGATATCATATATATATATATTATACTATGATATCATATATATATTATAATATGATATCATATATATATATTATATTATGATATCATATATATATATATATTATACTATGATATCATATACATATTATACTATGACATCATATATATATATATATATTAGACTATGATATCATATATATATATTATACTATGATATATTATACTATGATATCCTATATATATATTATACTATGATATCATATATATATATATTATACTATGATATTATATATATATATTATACTATGAAATTATATATATATATATTATACTATGATATCATATATATATATGATACTATGATATCATATATATATATATATTATACTATGATATCATATATATATATTATACTATGATATCATATATCTATATTATACTATGATATATATATATATATACTATGATATCATATATATATATATGATAATATGATATCATATATATATATATTATACTATGATATCATATATATATATTATACTATGATATCATATATATATTATACTAAGGATATCATATATATATATATTATACTACGATATCATATATATATATATACTATGATATCATATATATATATTATACTATGATATCATATATATATATACTATGATATCATATATATATATTATACTATGATATCATATATATATATATATTATACTATGATATCATATATATATATTATACTATGATATCATATATATATATATATTATTACTATGATATCATATATATATATATTATACTACGATATCATATATATATATATTATACTATGATATCATATATATATATATATTAAACTATGATATCATATATATATATATTATACTATGATATCATATATATATATTATACTATGATATCATATATATATATTATACTATGATATCATATATATATATTATACTATGATATCATATATATATATATATATATATTATCCTATGATATCATATATATATATATATTATACTATGATATCATATATATATATTATACTATGATATCATATATATATATATATATTATACTATGATATCATATATATATATATATATATATATATATATATATATATATATATATATAACTATGATATAATTGTTATGGTGCTGTCCACCATTTTAATGTTAAATGGACTATTCCATGCAATACACATAGTGGTAATGTCAAGACCTCGTGGTTGTTGTCGGTAATGTCACAGTAGCGGTATACCTGTTCTAGTGTGATTGGAACTGTGCTAACAAGTCAGTCGAATACTTCCGGTAGTTAACCGGAAGTGATTATAATCCGACTCTACATCGTACGAAGAGACGTACAATCAATACCTTGTTTCCTGTATGATTACTAACCCTAATTTGTAAATACTATTTTCTTCCGTAATACATTTATTTAATATAATTTTCTGTTGTTTGCATTTATTACCGCACAACTCAACAATTATATATATATATATATATATATATATATATATATATATATTATGCTATGTATTTGGACAGCAATCTCTCTTTATATAATTTATAAAGCATTTACAGAAAAATTATTTCTATTGCTTTCTTTTTGTACTTCTTATATATTTATTAGTTTTCTCAATAAAGTCGTCTATCTGCCATCTCACTTCAAAGCATTAGCGAAATTGAATTCCCACAAATGTTTCTCACTTATAGCTGAAAGCAACATTTGGTTGTTTTAATACTCGATATCCTTCCTGCTCTTCCTTCAATTTGCACGGACTTCTTAAGTAAGGAACTTGCTGCACCCTTCTAAATCTCTTGCTTTCTGAGTGTTAAATGATAAACCGTCATTTTTTATAATTATAAGTCGAAAATTTTCAGATGTCTCCCTGATTTCAAGTAGAAGCTTTAAGAGTTTTCATTTTTTTAAAACTTGCTCGATACTCAGATATCTTTCTCAGTGTTCGTCTGTGGTACAATAATTATGTTGCTTTAAAATCTATTCGTTAGGAGAGTTTTTTAATTTGCATGAATCAATGTGTATATTAGGTGTATGGGTAGGTTTTGAAGGCTATCACAATGAGTTTAGTAAAATAACGTATGGTAAAGAAGGTGATGAGTATTTCCAATTTATTATTCATTTATATTTCGAGATCAAAATCTCATTTTCAGAAAGGTAGGGGAGCATGATTTCACGTCCGTTCTTTGACCGTCCCTTTTAACTATTTCAACTATTCGTTCCCTATGAGGAAACTATCTAGTATTCTCTGAAACATATGGGCATTGACATGACTATTTTAATTCGAACATGATTTTCTTAACTCTGTTACCTTTAGTTAGTTATTGTCTGGAAGGCATTAATTATAATACTTTTTGTTGTGGATTCCGGTTGAGAAGCCACACAAAATAATAAAAAAAGAAAAACAGATATGGAGATAGAAAATGTAAGCATATTGAACAAAAATATACAAACTGGAATACGGGTTAGTCAGTTCAGGAATACTATTAGTTGAAATAATTATATACAGTCTTGAAGTGAAATAGTAGGTCCGGGTAATGAGTCTATATCCAAATTCAACTTAGTCTGCTCCAACTTACTGACCGACTAAGCAACTGCTTACACTCTCCAACTACACTTCTGCAGTTCTCACTATGGGCAGGATTATATGTACTCAGTTGCATCCATTATTGTGTATAAAGGGGCGATCCCCAACACTTTTGTACATTTCTGCTTTATATTTTTAGTTATTTGCTATTATATTTTCCAGGTAATCCTTATAAAGTATATGTTTGGCTTATTATCTACTATTCGTAACACATAAAAGTTCTCGATGATGACCACACACACACAGACACACATACATGTATAAATATGCAGAATATTGTTGTGACCAAGTGAAGGTTTTAAGAAATGACAAAACGTGTTATAGAAATATTATATATTTAAGAGTAAATGAAACATGATAGTATGACACGACTAGTGCGTATGTCAATTGACCAGCGTTCAATCAATTCGATCATGCCCCCAAGGCCACCCCTCCTTCTAATTTTATAGAAGGCGGAAGAGATTTTAGACGCTTAAGAGGTAGGATAAATCAACAAATATATAGGAGGTGTTTTTCCTCATTTCTCATTCATACATTGTCTATGAATTTTATATCCTAAGTTCCGTTGAATCAGTAACTGTAATAGAACGTTTGGCATAACTTACCGTGTTGAAAACTTGATCTACTAAAAATCAACGATCGGTAAAAAAAAAGTTTATTGTCGAGTTCCTCTTCTTCTTTTCTTCTATATGCCATGTCCATTCAGGATGTTGGTGACCATGATGCTACATCATTTCATGCCCATTTAGTAAGGTTTAATACTTATTTAGAATTTATAACAAAATATAAAATATAACATAATATATATATATATATATATATATATATATATATATATATATATATATATATATATATACCTACCCTGTACTTTATATACCCGAGAAGATCGTTACTACTGTGTAGGACATTACAGTGAGAGAAAAGGGTGTGCTGAAAATAAAAAGATGACCGGGATTCAAGAGGATAGATAGAAACTAACATTGAATTTATTCTTTAAAGATTGTCGCTATCAGGAAACTATATATATATATATATATATATATATATATATATATATATATATAACTTAGATCGCCAAATAAAATGGGAACTCATAGGCAAGGCTAGGACCCATAATAGCTTAAGAGATAAATGTAATCAATGTTTGAAAGAAAAAATTAAAATTTTAAAATTTAAAGTCCAAAATATACTCCTTCACAAACGAAGGGAGACCATAATTATGTACCGCCATAGAAATAAATATACGTTACAATAATTATCCTATTCCTCCAATTAGTCCCAATAAAAAAAAACGCAAAATTTTTTAAAGGGTGACCTAGCAGTTACCTCCACACCGCTATCCTGCTAACCCCAGGATCAGGCCACATACCTTCCACTACTAATGAAGAATTTCTACCGGCTCCCTCCCCCTGCCCAACCGAAAGAGAAACGAATAGATCCCAACCCCTTCCTTTACCTAAACTATCCTCTTGGCTTAGAATCTTATTCATTCTCTGTTTAGAAAGAGTCAAAGAAAACATGCCTTAAAATGACATGTTGAAAATAACTATTTCCCCACTAAATTTTTATCTGAATATATATATATATATATATATATATATATATATATATATATATCCTAACCAATTGTACATGCTTATGAGATGAGTTATTCGATGATCTTCTATTGAATATGTGTTGTGAGTGTAAAAATGTCCAAGCCTTCTTTCCTCATATTCTGCTTTAGTAATTTTACTTAAGTCACTTATATCAATCAGACATATGTTTCATAATCTTCACTTGATTTAATTTCATAATGTATTATTATGTTCACAAAATATACATAATAAGTAAGGTTTGCATCCATTCATTTCAACTGCTATCTTTCATCTCAGATTTTCATTAGATCATATAATATTATTAGTAATGCATTTCCAGTTATCCACATGGAATATTTATTATTTCATTATACCTATGCATAGTTTTTTAATGTGATTTGATGTAGTAAATTCCTCGAAAAAGCAAACTGTTAATCATAAGTTTACAATGATCTAGCAGTATACACCAATTCCGCTAGACACAACATTAAAAGGGTTTCGAAATTCATGTAAAATCACCAAAAAAAGGAAGATAAGAAAATTCGCAATTATAGTGCATCGAGTAGATATTGAACTCACAACTCTAAGAAGACATGCTTCCCAGCCATTACAACAGACAAAAGTGTGTTGAGGTATATATACTATTTAAACCTAGATTAAAATTTTACAGAATAAACAATATGCGTTCTTCAACTTTCTGTAAGAAACAGAAATATTATATCAGTTAATCGTAAAACTTTATATTTTAAATAGTTTAAATCAGTTCCTCCCATTACCCGAGAGATACTTATTATGCCAAGACCAATCAATCATCTCTGTGACAAATGTCGCTACAGCAACTTGTTCATGCATTCTCTCTTTTAACAAGCATAAATCATTTACATAGAGCCCGTAGCAGAGGAAATTTCTGGCTCCTCATCAGTAATATTGATTAATTATATCTTCCCTTTAGAATGCAAGTATGATTGACAGAGAAGACAATTGTTCCGTGACCACTTGGGAAAAACCATTCCCCCATAAGTACCACACAGGCAATAATAATTAACTAACGTTTAAATCCCTCGTACATTACAGTGGCTGACAAAATTAAAGCGACGTTCCTGAATGGTGGATTTATGTGTTGTAGGATAGAAGTTCAAATCCGGTTTCTTTATTTCTAACCAAATTGTTTTCGCTGAAAGTTAACAGGAGTGACAACAACAAAAAATGTCCCGTTAAAAAAGAAAATGTAAAAGAGAAGGAAATTTGGTTTTCCTCAATTGAAGATTTTAGATGAAGCGATTTCAATAGTAATTTTTAAGTATTTTCACACTCAGCAATGATTTGAACTCGGTTCGTCATTTCAGTTTTCACCTACGATAAACTTTTTGATAGATTCAGGTCACGGCCATTGCTGATAAATAATATCGTTATTGTCCTTACAGAGGAAATTATATATATATATATATATATATATATATATATATATATATATATATACCCACATCTATTGAACAGGTGAAGAGGCTCATCCCTTGTTTCCTGTTTAGGATGCGGTTTCCGGTTTTCCCTTTTCAAGTCTTTTCACTCTTTTATTTTTATTTTTTTCCAATTGGAGTAGATAGACTAAACTATCGCCCGGTTCACACTCCACCCACATCTATTGAACAGGTGAAGAGGCTCATCCCTTGTTTCCTGTTTAGGATGCGGTTTCCGGCTTTCTCTTTTCCATTCTTTTTACCCTTACGTAGCCCCCTGCGCATGCGCATCAGTGGCGTTATCGCCTTGCTTGGGGTGATATGATTAAAATATATATATATATATATATATATATATATATATATATATATATATATATATATATTTGTTGATGATAGCTCTCTTCAGATGTTTTTAGGAATTTGTAGTCTTTCATATATATTATAGCTCACTCGATATGCACTGTTAGTGTATTTTTGTAGCAAGTAGTTTTTGTAAGAAAATTTAGCAAATTCTTTTACAAAATATTATTTGCGGTGAAACGTTTTTGTCTTCTTCCTATACTGTCAATCAGGGCTAGAGAATTTAACATGACTTCTTCAAGTCCGCTTTTTTAGTTTTTAAAATAAGTCGCTTTGGCTGGAAGTTAATATGTATAAGAACCGATATCTAATAAACGGACCAACACGAGAGAAAATTTGGTTTTCCTCTATTGAATATTTTAAATGAAGTAATCACAAAATCATTTTATAACTGCAAGCGTATCCTAAAGGAAGCTGTTGTTTGTTTATAGAATCAAGCAGCGCATAGCAGCCCGTAAGTTTGGCTCCCAAAAATACTGGCGGGTTCGCAAAAGTGTGCTAAACAACAGCAAAAACTCGATCCCTCCTCTATTAAATAGTTTTGAGGTCCTCACATCCACAGCGAACAACGCTGACTGCTTTGCTTGCAACTTCTCTTCCGGCTCTAAGCTTGAGTCGTCTGGTGTTTGCACATCCGACTTTCCACCAGTATTAAGGCCCAGATGGTTGAGCTTTCCCTTGATATCTTGAAAGCGTTTGACAAACTTTAACATGCTGGCATACTGCGCAAGGTACATCGCTATATTATAACTGGACGATTGTACGATATAATTAAATCGTTTCTGTCAAATCGTAAAATGAAGATCGTTTTGAACGGGCATGCTTCCAAATCCTTTCATCTAAATGGTAGTGTCACACACGACTCTATCTTACGTCCGACGCTTTTCCTGGTCATCATTGATTTTCATGACGTAATCAGTTCCCAAGTAAGCATCTACATTACATTATGATTCACTCCCATCTCAAAAAGAAATATGCCAAGGCCGACTAAGTAAACATCGTTTCTGCTCTTTGAAAAGATCTTCAACTGAGATAAATTGGGGCAAGAATTAGCGCGTAAATTTTAATGTTTCCAAAACGAAACTGCTCAGTTTAACCACAAAAAAGAAGCTGTCCTTCATTCCAACAGTATTAATGACGCTAGTCTTCCAGAAAGCAATGCAATCTGCCTCTTAGGCATCAATCAAGTGGTATGACTACATAGAATCAACAGCTACACCTATTGCGAAGATGTTTGGGTCACTCTGCTGGGCCGGGATGTTTTTCTCACCAGAATCCATCTCGGACATTTATAAATCTACCATTAACCGTGTATTGAATACTGTTATCGTATCTCGTCGGTTGCTCTTGTTATTCATCTCGAGAAACTATAATCTAAAATGTCGAACCAAGTTCAAATCATCAATGAGCGTCTTTTGTTTCCTTTCACTTAGAGGGAACACAGTAATTTTATGACTGTTTTACCCCAATGACGGCAGTAGTGGTGCGCAGGGGATTAAATTTAGAGAAGGTAGAAGGTAAATAAATAAAGAAAAAGAGGATCTACATGGAATGTCGAAATAAGTATAAGAGAAATATGGGTGTCAAGGGGATAGATGATGGTAATTGACTTCTGTTTTTTAAAATTTTGCCTACTGTAGCGAGTCTACGGAATCAAGTTCGAAGAAGTTCAGGAATGTAAGAAACCAATCTGATACAGTAGAAGTGGCGGTTACATTTCAAAATTTTTGACTGTAACAGGATGAGACCTAGAAGCAAATATAATAACAGGGGTAAATTTATGTGGTCGGAGCAGCAGGGAAAGAAGCTTTAAATGGCAGAAGCTGTTAAAATATCTGTAGAAAAGAAAGGGAACCACTTTTCAGATCCTCTTTTGGATTTTGTCGAGAAATCCTAGATTAATAGCGGGTAAACTCGAGCAAATACGACAACAGAACTCAATGTACAAACGAATGGTATTTTTACAAATGTGCAAGATGATTTTTATGAAAATAACCTGTCTAATGATGAATCAATTTCAAATGTACATAAATATTTCCGTTTATTTATATCAGTAAACTAGTAATGTCACAAACCAATATACAGTAGCGGCCATAATATAAAGAACGGAAACAACAACGACATAAATATGTGTATTACTTAAATAGTAATGCATGATTTGCAATTAAATTTTTACCAAATAAAGATTAGGGTGTAATAGATATAAAAAGTTACAAAAATTACATATTTTTATAAAATAAAGATTAATTGGAACAAAGGAAATAAGCTACTAGACAAAATTTAAGAAACGATGTTCATAATTTGCATAAACTTTTAATTTATATTGTTAAAAACTCGATGGTGCTTTTCAAAATAAGTAAAAGTTAATGTATCATTAGGGCATTATTTTTAAGCAATATGGTAAATTTTACACGCAAAAAGCTCTCTTTTGAAGAAAAAAATTCATCATCGCTCTCAAGAAAAAAAGTCAATTTCAGAAATTCTCTATATTGTTCATAGGTCTAAAAGTATCGTTCATCGTGTAATTAGCAGATAAAATCGATAAAATGTTAGATGCAAACCAAAAACCTGCAGACCTCCAAAAACATCGTAAAGAGATAATCGAAGAATTGTTAGAATATCTACAAAAAATCATTTTGAAACTGTTATATCAATTGCCCGTAAATTTACTGAAGAGACATATAATAAGATCTCCAGGAAAACGGTTGCGCGCAGGTAAAAAAATGCAGGATTGCATGCCTGTATTCCAGCTTCGAAGCCCCTCATTCCAAAGCGAAACCAAAGGCCACGCCTGAAGTATGCGAGAGAACAATAGGACACATTTAATTTCAGTGGCCTTTCCAAGTTTACTATATTTGGTTCTGAGGGCCGGAGAAGAGGTGAAATAAAACCGTTATGTTTGGTGGCAGCAGTGTGATGGTGTGGGGAATGGTTTTATCTGCAGGAGTCGGCCCTATAATCCGCGTACATGGCAATATCAATACTGAGATGTAAAACAAGGCTTCTTCAGCAGCTTGTGGTACCAAGATTTATTTAAATCCATCAAAATTAAGTATCTTCGATACCATATATGATTAATACTTCAAAATAATAATTGGATGCAGATTAGCAAATAATACATTATAACAGGCTTTGGACACTCGACGTGGTGTAATGTTTAGTACGCTGGTTTCTCGCAATCAGTTGTCACTGAATAGCGAGTTAGATTCAAAATAGAGTTCTAATAATTACTTGGTCCATATGTAATCTACACTGACACTGACAATAATAGACGTCAACTATTAAAATTATACAGACAATATAGAAAAATTAAATAGACACAGTATAAAATTAAAAATTAAGTCTCCATAGTATAAGACATTGTATTAACTTCAATAACGCCTGGCGTATCCTTAAGTCACTGGTGCCTCTGCAACAGGTGTTTACTCGTGCAACCGGATTGGCAACTGGGTCCCACCCATTCACAGTTAGATTAACCAAATGCAGACCACAATTCTACTCTTGCAGCTTCTTCTCTCGCACTGTGGAACTCGCTTCCATATTCTTGCTTTCCTGATGGCTATAACCCCCAGGAATTTAAATGAAATGTCAATACTCATCCCTTAACCACTTGACTGTAGTTCTTTCACCACCCTGTATATCCTTTCCTTTCTCTACACTTTTGCAACTGTCATCACACCTGTATTCCCATCCTTCTCTTGCTCCTTTCTAACTGGTTCGTCTTCCTCTTCACTCTCTTCTAATTAATCTTTTTACACTCATATAGCCCCCTGCACATCAGTGGCATGTCCCCGTTGCTCGGGGTGATAAATAACAAAAAAACGCTATGTAAAAGAAAATTTAGGCTGCATAAAAATAAACATGTACTGCATTAACTTAAACAGAATATATTTAAAAAAATTATAAGAGTTATATAAGATTTAAAACAGACACATAGTAGACATAGTATTAAATTAAATGAACACTGTATAATATTAAATATGTACGGGATAAACTGAAATAGACACTGTATAAAATGATAAAAATATAACATTGCTTGGAGCTAGTTACTATTTCTCTATAGGAAACTGATGTGACTTGAATTCCCAATAAATTGTCTCAATCTTTCTGATAACTTATTTTTTAATAATGTCTTTGCTTGTAAAAGTAACGGCTCTAATACAGATCCAATATGTCGGTCGCACCACCAACTGTGTAATAAAAAATAAAGTAGGATGGTGCAATTTTCTTTCGGATGTCCTTGTATTGAAGGAATCAATTCAAGTCACGTTTCACAATTCCGTTAGAGTGGTAGCTGAAAAAATAATAAAGCCGTCTATTGAATAGTTGGTTGAAATTTAGCTACAGTACTTCTTTTTTGTAAACGTTGACCTAAAGAATAAAACAGAATTGGTACTCCAGAAAGAATTATTTCGATATATTTTTATTTGGAGAAGAAATGGAAATCAACCAAATAGGCACACTTTCGAGTAGACGTTGAACAGATATGTAAGTCCGCTATTTTTTATCTGCAGATTTCTTAGAGCACGGTACATTAATTATCAGTTTAATGAATATATGTGTGTGTTTGTGTATATGGGTGTTCTTGGATATGTCTGTATGTGTGTGTTTGTGATTATGGATGTGCTTGGATGAGTGTGTAGGCATATGGGTGTACTCGGATGTATATATATATATATAGGTATATGTGTTTTTTAATGCGCGTGTGCATGCATTTGAAGGTTTTGGATGTGTGTGTGTGTGTGTGTGTGTGTGTGTGTGTGTGTGTGTGTGTGGATACGTATGTGTGTCTGCACATATGTGTGTTTGGATACGTGTATGTTTGCATATGTGTATGTTTGAATATGTGTGTGTTTGCATATATGTGTATTTGGATATGTGTGTGTTTGGATGTATGTCTTCGTATCCATATCGATGATTTGGATGCATGTGTGCTTATACGTGTGTGTGTGTGTTTGCATATGTGTGTGTTTGGATGTATGTCTGCGTATCCATATAGGTTATTTGGATACATGTATGCCTATGTATATGGGTTTGTTTATATGTATGTTTTACGTTTGCATTTAGGTTTGTTTGAAGGAAAATGTGAGTGTTTATGAGTGTTTTTTAAATATGTATGTTTGTGTATATTTATAGGTATGTTTAGATGTATGTGTGTATGCAAACTGGTGTGTTTAGATGTATGTATGTTAACGCATATGAGGTTTTTGGATCTATGTAAGCATATCTGTGATTCTGAATATGTATGTGGTTGTATGTGCACGCATATTTTTGTATTTCAATATGTGTATGCGTGTGCATGTGTCTGAGAGCGCAAGAATATGCGTCTATTTCGATTTGTGCGTCCATCTATTTACTACTGTATAAGAAATCTAATTATGTCAAAGAGGTGACTTATTGAAGATCTCACCTAGTGTTCACCACGGTTGCTAAGTCCGAAAGTCCCTGAAAATTCTCTTATTGGAATTGGGCAAAATAATTTGTTAGATACAGATCAATGGTGTGGCAAGCACCAAGTCTAAAGTCATCGCAGACTTTGCGTTTTCTGCCAAAATCTCACATCAAGGCTCGCTTTTCTACATCTTGGAATTGGTAGTGTTAATATATAATTTATTTATAACGAAACAGGCGGCGTTCATTGGCTGGACAACCTATATTACTTTACTTCATAAAATATTGATATTAAAATATTTATTTAGGAAAATAGATTTGTCGACTTCACTAACTGTTATTGCTCTTTCCAGCTTTGATGGCGGTTTTTTCTTGATATTTTGTTTGATGCTGTGCTGAACATAAACATCTTCCCTGCGTGAGCTTGAAATATCACTTAGTGATGCCCTTGAAAGTTCTTAACTAATGTTGTTTATGTTATTTGGTACACTACTTTGTCCATGATAGGTAGCGCCAGAAAAAATAGTTCGAAGAGAAATGATCCTCGTTATGAGCTACAGTCTTCATTCACTGGAATACATTTTTATGCATTGATCTGCGAATTTGTTTACAGATCGCAGTGCAAATATTTCTGAACATCTTGGTGTCTTGCAAGACACTCATATATAAGCTTCAATCCGAGGAGATTATTTAAGAATATAACTCGAGTTATTATATTAATGTCCGGATTTATTAATAATTTGTGGTATTGTTCGAAATTACCCCGAGCACAGTATGTTGTCAAATACGTATTATTAATTACATATATATTAATTACTATTCTGGGCTTTTCTTTTACGATCAGAATGCATATTTTGATTGTTATAGACATAACAATTCGGCTACTTCATCTTCTGTTTTCGTCTGGTGGCTACTATCCTACATTGTAACCCCTTTTAAATTTTAAAATAAACACTTTATTCAATCTAACCCTATGAATTGTTCTCATTCTGATTTCTATGCTTACATGATTTTTATATAAGTTAGTATTTATTATTCCTATTTAAGTTAGTATCTAATGTTTATTTATTCAACTGAAATAGTGTGTGAATTTTCAATGTTAGCAATCACAAGAACTGAGCTAACAACTATCGGAGAACGTAATAAATATATAACTATAGATTTAATCAATAAATTCTGTCTGCAGTCAGGTTATGTTTAAGTCTCCGGAGTTCAACAGAGTGAAATACTCTACGGATCAATAGCCTAGTAGATTAACGTGTAGGTTTCTGAAGTTGGTAACAAAAAGTTTGTGAGTTCAATCCATACTTCTTACACCCAGTGGGTGAGCAATAACCGAGCAGTACTAAAATTAAGAACTATACTGAGGCAACAGAACGAGAACAGTCTACCCGCGTTGATTAAGTGTTCCGTTCAGAATTCAATTTAGGTTACTCAGATGTTTAGGTTATTCGATATATACTTGCTGAGCAGTGCTTTAGTGTAAAACGACTGAGAAGTTGTAATAACCACAAAAATAAGGACAATACGCCGAATATAAATAGGGCAAATAATGTTAAGAAAGGCTGGAGTGTTTTGAGGGGTACTTTCACATTGATGGACTGCCTTTTTTTCACAATTTTAAATATAAGTTCAAAATCAGAGGGTGTCAAGAAATTTGAAGCATCAATATACCTCCTACACTCTGGGTAGTGACCGGTTAAGGCCAACTCTGGAGTGACGATGATCCAATGTGCGACATGCGTTTCAGTAACGCTTATTCAACACACAATCGTTAGAATAAATCCTGTTAATCATGATAAGGCGAATAACAAAAAACAAATGATATTTTGTTTTTATCGTGTTATATAATTGCGTGTGGGACATTCAGAGACGACACAAAATGCAACAATAATGATATAATCCATGTTTCACTTGAAATTTAACTGATATAAAAAATACCACTAAAGGATGAAAAAAAAACGGAGAACAATGTGCCCCATGGGATGAAAAAAGGTTCCATTCGAAATAGCAAGAATTTTATGGTACAAACTTTGGCAGTGGGGAATCATTCCTCCACGTAAGGTTCCAAAATATTATAGCTCTATGTGAAACTAATCTTAACAATACACACGCCTATTTTGATTTCTGGAGGCCTAGTTACTTTCACTTGTTTAAGAAGGAATCAGATGTCCACATGCAGGGAGTGGAGATTAGCTAGCATATATCTCCATCTGGCCAGGCAATTTATCATGAATCTCTTGTTCACTCTTATGTGTGCCTCCGCCTCTTTTGAATAAACGCAGGTATCTTTTCTTTCTCTATCGTTCTCCTTTCTCTCATGACTCTTCCGTGCTGGATAGTAATTCAGATAAAATTGAACATTTTTAAAAGTCATTTCCTCTTACCCATTCGCTAACATGTGTTTGGCGAGGGCAATACCCACGAAGACAAGTGGCTGAAAAACGGATTGATGTGGAGTAGTTTTCGCACTAAAAAATTATAACCGTGCTATGTCGGTTGCTAATCGACTTAATGCACCCTAAATGTTGGTATCTTGGTAATCTTCTACGGAAAATTGACTCCTTAGTATTCGGCGAAATGCCGACTAATATCAACCGCCTAGTAGCTCTACTGAAATTCATAGAACACTAAAGAAGTCTCTAGAACTTGTAAGAACTCCTATGAATTCCCAAGAACTTCTCAAGCACTTCTCTAGTGAAATTTCTGTTAACTCTTATTAACATAGGAGGGAGATTCCATTATCAGAAGAATAGGTGTGTTTCACCATAACACGGATTTTGCCGGCGTTAATACCCTTAACCTTTCTAATCAATCAGTTTATCATGCAAGTGGTGGATTTCCCAACGCGTTTTTCCCAAAACTCTGAAGAACCCGCTTCCTTTCTAGATGTCTGACTCTTGCCATGTCATGCAGCACTGCCTTCGTCTGATGATGCTGTGGTTTCCCGTAACATCTTTTTCCCACTAATCTGCTTCCAAGAAACTCCAACTAACAATAAAATCTTACTGCTACCAAGAGCTGACTGGAACCCGTTCTGCCATTTCCCTGGTGATATCTCTTGGAAAAAGGTTTAGTCTGTTGAAAATTGTGCCTCTGAGATATCCTCCTTGGTGAGAGTCGACATTGATGATTTCATCCTATCCATAAAAAAAATTCTGATTTAAAACGCATTCATCACCTTGATTTTATTCTGCTTGCTTGGCCGCCATTCTTCTTTTTCTTCTGTGTGCCTTGTCTTTACAGGACGTAGGCGACCATGGCCTTCCACGTCTTCCTATCCCTGGTGGCTCTTAGCACAATTTCTCCTGTAACGTCTCCCAGCCCCCGTTGGGTCATCCACCTGCTCAGGACCCTCAAATATGTTATCCGCTGCTTTCCTCTGTCACTTTCCCCTCTATCTGGCATGTTAGTATCAGGTTCCCTAAGTCCTCTTTCCTCATTGCATGTCCCAGGAACTTCAGTTGTCTCGTCCTGATGCTCAATATTAATATCGTTTTCGCTTCCATTCTTTCCAACATCTCGTCATTGCTCACATGCTCGGTTCACGATATCCGCAGCATTATTCTGTAGAACCACTTTTCAACTGACTTCTTCAGGTTTTAATGTATCCCTCTTCTATTCAGTCCATTTCAGGTCCTCACAGCCACAGCAGACATGGTTGGGTGCTTTGATCATAAATGCTCTTCCGACTCTACGCTTGAATATTTCCCACCTAGAACTGAGACTCAACTGAGTGATGCATATATAACCCCGTTCCTGGTCTCTAACTTAAGTTAAAAGCTTGACTTCGATAAGCCTAATGAAGGCGATGGTATTTCGGATATCGTCTTAAAAATATGTGCCCCTGAATTTTCACTTGTACTGTCCAAAATCTATAATTATTCATTCGCTTTTTCCAGTTTACTTGCTTGTTGGAAATCTTCTTCTGTATTTCTTGTTTTTAACAAAAACGGCGATCATTGAATATATATACCAGGCTCTTGAAAAGGACGGCGAAACATGAGCTGTTACCTTGAGTATCTTAAAATTGCTTGGCAAGAATTTCTTCTGCGCAATTTACAGGTCTATGTTATTTCTGGACAGTTGTTCGATTTAACTGAAATGAAGGTCGTCTTGAACGGGCATGCTTACAGATATAGGAACACGTGCGTATCTTAAGACGACTCTATCCTAGGTCTTACGCTTTTCCTAATATTCATCAGTGATGCATGCCTGTGTAATCAATTCACAAGAAGGTATCTGCGCAGATCACACCATTATTTACTTTCGTATCAGTAGGAAATCTGCTGAAGCCTACAATGTAAACCTCGCTCCTGGTTTTGCAAGTGATCTCCAATATGTGATACATACACGTAAGAAGTTCATAAATTTTAATGTTTCCAAAAACAAACTGCTGTTCTTTCACCATCATAGAGAAACCTTTCTATTTTCCATAAGTATAGACGACGCTAGGCTTCAAGAAAGAAACACACTCTGCTTTCATGGTCTCACTCTCTCAACTGATCTCAAGTGGAATGGATAACATATACAAATAGATACATCTAGTTAAGAAATTTAAATCACTGTTTCCGGCCAGGGGTTTCTCTGTCAGGATTTCACATTTATACATCTAAAACTCATCCGTGCTTTGAATACTGTGTCCATATCTGGTCGGTATGTTCTTTCTATTCATTTTGGGTTTTCTTGAAAAAACGAAAGCATTATCTGCAATGTAGTCCATCCCGATATAGCATCACGACTTCAGTCATTTTCTTCCCGACAGTATATTCTTCCCCGTGTCTTTTCTACCAATATTTTCACGGCTTTTGCTCTGACGACCTTCTTAAATCTGGTTTCCCGTTCACGTGAATTTACCCATGCTACTAGATTGGCTACTAGCTTCCACCATTTAAACAAAATATATTTGCCACTGCGCCTCTAGAGGTTTCTTTTCTAGTAATTCCGGCCTGTGTAATACTCTTCCATATACTTGCTTTCCTTGATAGCAGCAATCTCCAAAATTTTAAGACAACGTCATTCTTATCCAATCAGCAACATTTATAATAAAAATATATGTATCAACCAAGCCTGTGTTATTGTATCACAATCATGTTCGGTATGTTTGTCCGAAGAGTATAGACTTTAAGAACGATAATTTATCAACATAAAGGTATTAGAAGTAATGAGTATATTCATGTGTGGAAGCATTTCATAAATGATGCATTGTATAATTTCAAATATTAGATATATTTTCTGTTTTTTCATAAATAGCCACACATTAAAATGCGTATTTGTTGGCGTTGTTATTGATTAAGCTGCACTTTGTAAATATATGCATATTGTTTCAACTTTTATTCAAAATCATTGACACAAAGAACTGTAAACGTGAGATCAGCACATTTTAAATAAGATATTGAATTAAAGTTCAAAGCTATGATGTGCTCCAATGATGTCGCATGAGGCCACAATTGATTTATTTAACAAACACTTATTTTACTTCAAAGGATTTTATCTATACATTAATGAAGTTTTAAAGGGAAATATTTGGAAAATATTATACTTTTCCGTTTTTCTTTACACGAAAACAATTTATATTCTGAGATTAAATATATGTAATATGTTTATTTAGCGTTTGTTGTGTTTGCAATGTTGAAATTCAGGGTTTCCAAAATTTCATGAATGTTTCTAATGAAAAATTAATCAAATGATTTCCTCCACCCATTCCCTTGCTTTTCTAATAATCCAAAAAGAAATATTTACACAATAGCAAATTTTATTACAATATTAAGACTGTAATACTGGTATATTACCAAAAACGCAACACTACTAAGAATGGATTATAACACATTTTCCGATAATTTAAGGAGCATTTCAAAATCAAATATGTGAATTTTAGCAAACAAGAATTTATGTATAACACGAATGCTAGTGTAAAATCTTAATTTTCTAATATATATATATATATATATATATATATATATATATATATATATATATATATAGTGTAATAATTTTATTATAAGTTTATAATAAAAAATAGTTTACTGCAGCAAAAGTGTCGTTCTGCTTTAGTAGTACCTTATTAACACCTCTTCATGGAGTATAATAATTTTTCTCTTAGGAATTATGATATATCGGAGGTTAAAAACAACACATTTTTTTTACAAGATCCAGACAATTATGGTATGGGGGTTTGAGTGGGGGGGGTTATCTTAGATAACCAATAGAAAATCAGGTCATTATGTATAGGATAAATTTGATTGTAAGTGTAAAGGAAGATAGACACTAAAAATGACTTGAGACCTAGACCATTTACCATGCCAGTGATGAAAGTAATTGAAAGATACAAGTTCTGCTGTTTTTTGTTTTAATATTTTCCCGTTTAACATAGGTGTTTATTTCTCATCTTTTAATTGCCAATAACAAGTAGGAAGTGATGTACTATTGCCGTAAATTGTATTATTAAAATATAAGGTGTGAAATTAATGGCGGGACTTAAAAAGTATTCTTGGTAAACCGCTATAATATTTTATTACTGTGGAATTTTCTATGGTTTAAATACAGTATAGGTAGACTTCAGAGTCTGTTAGACATTTATTTGTTAATGGACACTCAATATATTTTTGCAATTGCAATTATCGTTATTTGATCATCAGCATTTTTTAGGATGTTGTTGATTTTTATTTTAATATATCTGGTTAATATTCTATCGTTATATTTTTTTTGTCATCTTCTTGAAGTTATCACTACAGCTATAGATTAATTTCAGTGTACATCGGAATAAAAATAAAATTAATTCACATGTATATACGTTTGTGTGAGTGTGAATAGATGTAGTTTATAAGAACAAGGAAGTTAGTTTCCTTATACTCTCTGCATTGTTAAAAAGAAGGATTTCGGATGTATTGGTTATCATTCTCGAAAATAGAAAATTTAAATCAATGAACGAACTATGACATATACAGGATGCGATGAACAAATTGTCGCCATTTCATATTTTGAATTCGTATATAGGCGCTGTTCGTTTTTGAATTTTTGACGGCACATCTGTAAGCTAAAAAGCATCGTGACAAAATTCGCTTCACCAGGATTTTAAAAACATCATATAGTACCGTTTGGAAATCGCGCCGGAAGCTCAGTACAAACATTTTCAGAGTGTTTAGATATCAATTTGAGGACAGTACTGAAAATTCAGAAAGACTTAAATGAGTTTTATAGTGATTACGACGATGTTGGGAGTAATCATTAGCGATGGCGACGTTGTTCCTTTATTTCTCTTCCTACAGCGATTTAGACTCAACACGAAACTCTACATCAAGTACCTTGAGCAGATAATGCTGCCCTGGCTCAATAGTGTGTCTCGTATAAGACCATATGTGCGGATTCAAACACGAGCCGGTCACATTTCCCAACAGAAATTATGGCTTAACACTGTCTTCTGGTATTAATTTCTCTTCATGAGAACTTGAGGAAGAATTTTATTTTAATCGATAAGTTCATTCAAGATCATTTTGACATAGATCAGTGGGTTTACATCTATTTGCATTTAAATCGAGGGTTTTCTTTCTTATTGAATAAATTCTGTCAGTAGAACTTTAGTACACATTCATACGAAGAAAGTTTCAGAATAAAAATCCAGTATAACATTCATGATTCACCAACCAGTCAAGAAGAATAAAATAAGAAGAGAAAAATAAGGAAAAAAAGAAAAAAGAAAAAAGAAGAATTATCTACATTAAAAAGAGAGATTCGGGTCTATGGCGTTAGGTTATATAATATAAGATGGCGCTAGTTTAAGAAAAAAGATATTTAAAATATGTCAACATATATGATTCTATAGTTAACATCATCTACTATTACGTCATATATATATATATGTGTGTGTGTGTGTGTGTGCGTGTGTGTGAGTGCGCTCGCGTGTGTATCTTTGTGTGTGCGTGTGCATATGCATGTGTGTGTTCGTATGTGTTTGTTATGATAGTGTTTTACCTTCTCTACACCATATGAGTGCCATTCGATAAGTAAATAACCCAAATACGTATTTTATCAGAGTATATATATATATATATATATATATATATATATATATGTACACATATATATGTACATATATATATATATATATTTATGTATCTGTATCTGTCAATATATGTATGTGCATGTATCTGTCGATATATATATATATATATATATATATATATATATATATATATATGTACACATATATATGTACATATATATATATATATATTTATGTATCTGTATCTGTCAATATATGTATGTGCATGTATCTGTCGATATATATATATATATATATATATATATATATATATGTGTGTGTATATCTATATATGTGTCTGTATATGTCAGTATATTATGTGCATGAATCTATCATCATATATATGTACATGTCTATATATCTATCAATATATATATATATATATATATATATATATATATATACGGGTGTATACATATCAATAAATATACATACATACATATATATATATATATATATATACATATATATATATTCAGATATCCATTAATATATAAATGTGTGTGGGTGCGTGAATAGATAGATAGATAGATAGATAGATAGATAGATAGATAGATAGATAGATAGATAGATAGATTTGAAATAATTGATAAAAATTGAAATGTACGTCATTTTATCGAATACTGAAAATGCATCCCTGTTTTTACAAGTATGTCCTTTAAAATTCTTTTTTGTCAGAAAATTACGATTTCCTGAAAACATTTCCAGCTTGATAATTCTATGTCGGTTTAACTGATGAATATACAAGTCACCATTTCCAATTTCTACATATTCCTATTTGCATATAAATACATATATTGAGATAAGATAAGAATAATGAAAGGTTCAAAACCTATATACTCAAAAATATTATTAGAATTCATTGAATTTAAATTTGATCATTTTCCCTATATTTTTATTTTTTTGTAATCTGGCAACTCTAACCTTGAATTAATATGTGAATATTTTTAAAATATTTATACCACATACTGTTATATTAAATGTGTATATTTGATGAGTAATTTATTTTTCGTAATGCTATAGATAATGATGGTTCAGTAAAATATCTGTAGGTTAGCCATTTTTTTAATTTTTGAATATTTAATATTTTTATTAAATTTATTTTTATCATATTGCCCACATGCGTGCGGAGCGCAAGTGTTATAGGTGCAGAAATGGGAATCGATGTGCAGAGTTCAAATACCGGGCTCATTTTTGGTTTCTTCTTTGCCATAATGCCCTGGTTAAAGTGATGGATTCTTCTTTTTCAACACATGCTTCATCTTCTGCCTTTTCTATGTGCTGTATCCCTTCAAGAATTAGGCGATCATGGCGTTCCACATCTCCTCATCTCGTCTATGTCTTAATACCCCTTATCCTGTTATCTCCCTCAATCCCCGTTTCACTATATGAAATATATAACTGCTGAAACCGTTTTCGTTAAAATTTTAAAAAAGCTGTGTCATTGTGTTTTAATCGCAACTCTATGCAAATTATCCTAGACAAATTGAATGTTTTAGATTGATTGATTGTCAGTTAGGGACAACATTGGTTAAACCAGATGTATAATCTTACCTTCGAAATATTTATATTTCCAAAAAACAAGAAAGTGGGTGTTTGAATTCCCACCTTTCTAAATTTCTCTTCTTATAATATGATTATACAGTAAAATCAGAATAAAAATAACAGAGATCTTTCTAAATTGATTTAACTCCCTTTGATAATTCTTTTTCTTTTTAACTCGTACTACTACTACTATTACTACTAATACTATGCCTTTCCACAAACTATTACATAGGTTATATTTTACTATCCTTGTCACTTTTGTCGTCAATTTCTCTTGTGTGTGTCAAAATTTCCAAGTAAACTTTCCTCAATATATTTCATAGAAATTTCAAATGGATCTATCTGATGTTAAGTATAAGTGCCATCTTTGTTTTCATTTTCTCTAACTTTCGACGTTGTCAAAATGATCAGTGAATTGTATTTTGTTCTTTTTTCTTTTTTTAAAAAAATTTACTTCATCTGAGATATGATTGTCCAGCATTGAGTGTCATAAAAGAGGGCATAATATTTCTATTTCTATAATTTCTATATTTTCAATAATTTTTTTATGATAATATCTTTCCGTTTTTTAATACTATGCTTATCTTTTGAAAGGTATCTTTGCCATCCCGAATTTCCATAATCTCACAAATGTCAGAATTGTTATAACTTAAGTAAATATATCTGAAGAGATCAAAATCAAGAAATTCTTTGGAGAATACAGAAAAGAAACAATTTAGATATCAGCCAGGTCATATAAGTTTAACCTAAAAGTAATATTTAATATCCATTTTTATTCGTTTAAAAAAGGTAATAATAGACAGAATAGTCAATTCTAGGTTGTCAATGACTGAATTTATTTAGTTGGCATAGTTTCAAAATAATGATGTTGTAATATGGTACATTAAGAATATAATTAAACGCAGTTTTTGGCACAAGGAAAAATGGACCGAAACAAATAGATTTACTTCTTATCGTTTTGGAAATCTTCTTTATTGAGAGAGTATCCGTATAAGGAAAATCCTAGTTTGAGATGCAAATAAAGACGTGTGACAAGGGCCAATGTAAGTCACAACTATATGTAAGGAATTATTAATATTATATCATTTTCATTATGATTCCTATTTGTGCTATAGTCACACTATCTACCTAGTCTGCGAAAAACCCTAAGGCGAATCGTAATATGGCTATATTTTATTTTTTTATCTTCCATAACATCACTAACATTACACAGACAAAGCTTTCTTTAGTGTGTGGTCTGTAGTGGCAAGAATTTTTTATATCTCTGGGGTTTCCAGGGATTCTTTGAATGTGTTTCTTTGTTCCATTTTTTTGTTATTTCAAGCGCACCTACTATCCCTGGTAGCATTCTTGTTTTCAATTTCCCCCATTTTCATATTTCAATTTTAAGGTATTCATATTTCTATAGTTTATCAAAGTCCGTTGATGATGTGTTACAATCCGCTGAAGAAGCCATATCAATTAAGGCAAGTTGGTTTTCTTTTTGGTTTTTAACAACAATGTCCGGCCTATTTGCTTCAACTTTCCTGTCTGTGGAGATGGTGTCACCCTACAGAATGAGGACATCTTCTATTTCTGTAACCGGTGTTGGGTGATGTTCATACCAGTGTTTGTTTACATATTTTCCGAAGTGTAAATATTGCCCCACTCTATTGTGACGATTTTTGTATACATTTGGAGTAAGTACAGTCCATCCTGACTATAGCTGTTCTGTTGTTTCCTGGTATTTCTCACAGAACCTGCATTTTCAATCCACAATATTATTATTATTATTATTATTATTATTATTATTATTGTTATTGTTGTTGTTGTTATTGATTTTGTTGTATAAATATTACTTTCTGGATCCTAACGAGAAACCTAAAAACAGAAATCGCTACATGGAGTTTTTTCATTGATCATATATAAAACTACATAAGATCACTCAAATTGTACAAACATAAAACTCTAGCAATATGTACACTATAATTGAGAGTATTTACCTTTTGTATAACTTTAAAAAATAAACTACTAGAAAATCAATCAATGGATCTATGGGACACATTTCTAAATAATACGTGGGCTCTACTTACATCTGAGAATATTATGTCTTTATAGCCGCATCTTTTTGGATGTTCATTTCAAGATATATTCTATTTTAATGAACTTCTGATAATCTTCATCGATACATCATATTCTGCAGGGACTGCATTTCAGTAAGAAAGTTCATTTTTTGTGTTACTTGATGTCGGAGAGATAGTCTTGGATTTTCTTGTCTGTGTATAAGGTAAAATACCATATTATTATTATTATGTCATTTTTCATCATATTTCGATTTCTGCTTTGGTCTCACTACCAACCAAGTCTGCGGGGAGACCTAAGGCAGGTCGTGGCGTGTTGTTATGACTCCATTTCATGTTTTTCTATCTTCCCTATCATCTCCAGCATTACATAGATAAAGTTTTCCTTAGTGTGTGGGCTGTACTTAATAAGACAATTTTTTGTATATCTCTTAAGCTGGGGTTTCCAGGGATTCTTTCAATGTGTTGATTTGTTCCATTTTTTATCATTCCAAGTGCACCTACTATCACTGGCACAACTCTTGTTTTATTATTTTATTATTATTATTATTATTATTATTATTATTATTATTATGATTCTTTCAATGTATTGTTTTGTTCCATTTTTTATCATTCCAAGTGCACCTACTATCACTGGCACAATTCTTGTTTCATTATTATTATTATTATTATTATTATTATTATTATTATTACGTCGATTTCGTCTCTGGTTAGACTACGTAACAGGTCTTTTGGAAGACCTAAAGCCTATTGCGTGGTAGCATCTTAGCATCACTAAGAATACATGGACAAAGTTCTTATAACTGTGTGGACTGTACTTATCAAGACAATTTTGTATATCCCTTAAGGTGGAATTGTCAGAGATTTTTTAATGTACTATTGTGTTCTTTTTTGTCATTTCAAATACACGTACTGATACTACACTTGTTTTCAATTTCCACATTTTTTTATTTCAATTTCTAGGTCTTTATACTCTGATAGTTTTTTTCAAATTTTTTCTTTGCTATGTTACAATCTGTCGGAGAAAACGTATCAATTAGTAGACAATTTTTCTTTCCGTTTTTTAAACTAATGTCAGGCCTTCTTGCTTCAATGCATAGATGCTGTCATCCCATAGATTGGTAATATTTATTGTTATAATCAGCACTGGTTGTTTTTCATACCTATATTGTTCACATATTTTTGAAAGTAATAATAATAATAATAATAATAATAGGAATTTGAAAAACTGTCAAAATATAAAGACCTGGAAATTGAAATAGAAAAAATGTGGAAATTGAAAACAAGAGTTGTGCCAGTGATAGTAGGTGCACTTGGAATGATAAAAAATGGAACAAAACAACACATTGAAAGAATCCCTGGAAACCCCAGCTTAAGAGATATACAAAAAATTGTCTTATTAAGTACAGCCCACACACTAAGGAAAACTTTATCTATGTAATGCTGGAGATGATAGGGAAGATAGAAAAACATGAAATGGAGCCATAACAACATGCCACTACCTGCCTTAGGTCTCCCCGCAGACTTGGTTGGTAGTGAGACCAAAGCAGAAATCGAAATATGATGAAAAATGACATAATAATAATAATAATAATAATAATAATAATAATAATAATTATTATTATTATTATTATTATTATTATTATTATTATTATTATTAATATTCTGTCATTTTTCATCATAATTCTATTTCTGCTATGATATCATTACGTACCAAGTCTGTGGGAAGACATAAGGCCGGTCGTGTTCTGTTGATATTGCTCCATTTTATGTATTTTTGTATTTCTCCTAACATCCCTAGCCTTACATAGACAAATTTCTCCTTAATTTGTGAGCTGTACTTAACAAGACAATTTTTTGTATATCTCTTAAGCTAAGGTTTCCAGAGATTCTTTCAGTGCGTTATTTTGTACCATTCTTTTATGATTTCAAGTGCACCTGCTATCACTGGCACAATTGTTGTTTTCCATTTCCTCCTTTTTCTATTTCAATTTCCAGGTCTTTATATTTTGACAGTTTTTCAAATTCCTTTATTGCTATGTTACAATCCGCTGGACAAGCCCTATCAATTGATAGGCAAGTTTTTTCTTTCTGTTTTTTATCAATGATGTCCGGCCTGTTTGCTTCAATCTTTCTGTCTGTGTAGATGGTGTAATCCCATAGAATGGTTACATCTTCTATTTCTGTAACCGGTGCTGGGTGATGTTCATACCAGTGTTTGTTTACAGATTTTCCATAATGTTTGCACATTGCCCAATGTAAATATTGCCCAACTCTATCGTGGCGATTTTTATATTCATTTGGAGCAAGCACAGAACAGCCTGAGGTTAGGTGGTCTATTGTTTCTTGGTGTTTATCACAAAACCTGCATTTTGGATCCATATTATCATGCATAACATTTGCCTGAAAAATTTCTAGTGAAAAGACTTTGGTCTTGTGCTGCAAGAATAAAGCCTTCAGTTTCAGACTTTAATCCAGATGCACGTAACCATCCATTCTTTTATCATTTCAAGTGCACCTGCTATCACTGGCACAATTCTTGTTTTCAATTTCCTCATTTTCTATTTCAATTTCCAGCCTTCTATAGTAATCTTTACGCACTATTTCTTTCATTTTTTTATGGTGAATGTTTTCACTCTCATTTACACCTAGGTATTTATAAGCTTCTTCTGGTTTCAATTATTTTATTGTTACACCAGGGTCTAAGCGAATTGAGGATGTTTCTTGTATTGATCCACGTAAAACTGTAGCTTTTGCATATTTATTCAAATTGAATTTCATTCCAATGTCTTTGCTGAAGCATTTTACAGTTTGCAGAAGACCTTCCAGCTCATTATCATTCTTAGCATATAACTTTAAGTCATCCATGTAAAATAGATGGCTTATTTTCTTTTGGGCTATTTTATAACCACATTCTGTCTTATTAAGTTGACTGGTTAGTGATATTAATGATATGCAGAATAGTAGTGGAGACAAAGAATCACCTTGAAATATACCTCTTTTGATGTTTATTTCATTTATATGATTGAGGTAAAGGGTTGTTTTCCATATAGACATGCACTGTTTGATGAAATTGATGATGACTGGCGATATCTTGTATATATTCGAAGTCTTTAAAATCCAGGGATGTGGCACACTATTGAATGCCTTTCGATAATCTATCCAGGCAGTGCTAAGATTTTTCTTTGTACTGTAGCAGTTTTCAAGGATCATTTTGTTAATTAGCAATTGGTCTTTACATTCATAAAAGCCACGTTTGCACCCTTTTTGTTCAAGCGGTATCATGTCATTTCTTTCTAAGAATAAATATGTCTGTTTTGTTAAAATAGATGTTAATAGTTTATATGTTGTCGCAAGACATGTAATAGATCTGTAGTTTTTCGGGTTGTTTGTGTCACCTATCTTGGGTAGAAGAAATGTACTTCCTTTGGTCATCCATGCAGGAATTTTAGTGGGATCGTCAACCATTTCTTGAAGTTCTTTGGCTAGTTTTTTTATGTGCTGTATTTAAATAATATAACCAAAAGTTAGGTATTTTATCTATACCTGGGAATTTCCAATTGTGTGCTTTTTTTAGTGCAAATTTAACATCCTCTTCCGTAATTCCAGCCCATGTCTGTTCTGGTTTATTTTTGATTCGTTCTATCTCTTGTGCAATCCAATGTACTTCCTTGCTATGTTCTTTAAGGCAAGCCCATATCTTTTCCCAGAACTGTGTAACTTCTTCCATTCTGGGGGGGGACTGTGCTTCAATTCTTTTTTTACCTATTTCCCTGTAAAATCTCTTTGTATCGGTTTGAAAAATTCTTGTTTTGTCTGTAAAATCTCGATCTTTTCACATAGCGTCTTATTCTTTGACCCTACAGTTGTATTGTTTGCCTTATTTTTTCCTTAGTTAACCGGACTTCATTTTCATTTCTAATGTTGTATTTTCTTTCGACTCTTCTGCTTTTCCTGGTTCTTACATTTATTTCTCTACTCAGTTCATCCAGTACTGATTGTTCACTTCTAAGTTGTTCAGTTTCTTTTTCTATTTTTCTTTTCCATGGTGGATCTTCATGTCTCCGAGACTGCCTTGTTTTTAATTTAATTTTAAAGTAATATTTTGTATTTGACTTAGAAAGTCCTTTATTTCTTCCCTGGCTTCCTTTATACTGTTCTTATTTTCCGTCAAATAATTATGTTCGATGTTTTCTGAACTCGTTTTATTTTCGTCTTTTAACTGACTCAGATCACAACTTTCCATCACTTTTAAGCTTAAAGCGTTATCTTCGCAGTGATTTGTGTGATTCACGGTTTCTACATTATGACCTGTGGATTGTTTGATGTTATTACTTTTTATTTCTGATTCTGATTCCGGTTCCTTTTCATATTTTGTTGATTCGTCTCTTCTTGTTACAATTCTTTTAATTTCATTAATTTCAGCCTCTGTCAATCGGCTATTACGAATAATGTACCTTAGTACATTGGCTAATTTATTTTCGTCAATATACTTTCTATTTGCTTGACCAACTTTTTCACGCCAAATGTCATATGTTTGGCGAGTCATGTTTTTTTGAGGTTTGAGTAACGCTTCATGAAATGCAGTCATAACGACTTTGTACTCCTCACGAGGCCATTTTATTTTTTCTTTCTTTAAATATACGGTTGTAGATCTAGCTGGAGAATTTTCAGGACCATCATTAGGATTATCCTGGTTGTGTGGACCTGAAGATTCATTCTTTGTGTAGGAGTTTGTTCCTATGGCAGATTTTTCGACATCAGGTAGGTTCCCTCCTGAAGCCGGGCTCCCTGTTTATCCACTGGAAGAGCCATACTGGTCTTTTTATTTCTATTTGTATTTCTCATGTTTTTCCCACGAGTGACGCACGGGTCCAAAAGTCCACCCAAAGTTGCCCGGCACGTTGGGTAACGGTCTTTTACAAACAGGGTCCCGAAGCCTGTAGGGGATCGTTTGTGACCTCATAACGCAGTAGCCATTCACTTCTTGGCACGATTAACACCTTGAGTTGCGGGTTGTTGTTCGGAGTTTTCCTTCTCCTAAATGGGCTGTCAAGCGACAGCTGACATAGACATTATTATTATTATTATTGTTATTATTATTATTATTATTATTATTATTATTATCTGTTCTGCAAAAGAAAATATTGTAAAATCACGGTGACGTTGATTGCTTTATTTCATATATCCTACCAAAATATTCTACAAAGAAATATTAGAGGACGAAAAGACGCAACTAACAGGAAATACAGTTATAATACTTATTGTGATAGATTTTAATAAAATATTCTCATAATACGTACAGTAATTCTTTCTTAAATATGCCCTCTAAAAATATTATGCCATCATATAAAGTGTTTTTGAAGTCATTGAATGAAGCATATTACGATAAATCAGTAAAAGTTTATGTAAAATATTTACTAAAAGTAAATACATAGTTTAGGAAAAACTTGGTTTAGATTTTTTTTATGCGCAGTATTTAATAGGTTAATATTTTGTGGCGGGAAATTTTATAGATTCCTGTTGAGAAATGATCAACGTGGGATACCTCCAAATTTACAAATCTTACTTTAGTATAGTTTGGCACAATGCCAAAAAGTGAACTAATTATACACAAATGATTATTTGACTGAAAAGTATCAATATTTTTCTTGATTTTCCTAAAATAATAGATAACAGATATTGTAAAAAAAGTAATAATTTCACCAAGTGACTGGCGAATTAAGTTCAAAGTTAGTTATCAAGATAATGAATAAATTTAGATCTCCACCCGTTTCTTGTTTAAAGATGATGAAAACTTGGGATTTGTCCCAAATTAAAATTGTATATCTACCGTCAGGTCAATTCCATTACGAATTTTCTATGTACAACTTTGTTTGAAACGAAGCACGAACCCGGGTATTATAATTATTGACATTCTAGTAAGTGAATGAATTTAAATTCAAATCTAATTAAAAGATTTACAAAAATAGTTCTCCGTATATTTTGCAAATATCAATTTTTTACGTTTTCTCTTGGGATAGTTTTTTTTTTTTTTTACTTACTTATAGAAGTTGTATTGCGGCAGGTGCTAATGAACCATGACTGGTTGTATCACGATTTCTCTGCTGATTTCTGAATAACCAAGTCTGATAAAAGCATGTATTTCTTTGGTCCAATTGTTCAATTTTCTTCTTTTTTTCTTTTTTTGTAGAATTATTCATGCACAAGGATCCATTCCAGAAGCTGAGTAGACTATTGAGAGACAAGTAAATTTCGCTGGAAACAAAAAATGAGTACTGGATTTTTATGTGATATTTGTTCTTTAATATACCAATGAATGAAATATCCCTAAAGAGGAAGTGAGAGCTTTGAAGCAGCCAAAATGTTATACAGCAGAAGGATGCTTAGGATATCATGGACCGACTATATGTGCAACGATGAGCTTTTGGAGAGGATTAAAACAAAAATGAAAGTAATATTTAGCATCAAGTAAAGACAGTTAAAGTTCTTAAAACATGTAATGATGAAGGAGGTCTTGGTGAATCTGATATTCACAAGTCAGATTGAGAGAAAGAGAGACAGGGGAAAGCAACACGTAAAGTCCTTGATGGGCTTGATTAAAAGGTGAGCTGAGAGGGGTCTGGGAGATGTTACGGGAGGATGCGTGATAAGGGCTACTAAGGATAGAACGATGCGGAAGGCTATGATCGCCGTCAAACCCGAAGAAATACGGCAAATTGAAGATGAGATGATTATGGTCTTCTAATTTTAATTTGTTTTCTTCAAGATTATCACTTTCGGTGGTATTTTATCAGGTATTATATTATTATAAAATGTTTAAAAATCGCATTATTTATTTTGTTTATTAATTCTAACCACGAAATATAATAAAATTAAAAATGGCATTAAATATAACAATTCTGTTAGGCAGTTTGTGTTAGAAAATTCAGATTAACTACAAATAGAGTACTGCTGCATTGTCTGGACTGGAATTGTTACATACTTACTTTCATGCCTTGATAAAATTGCAAATCAATTAAGCAGTCTAGTAAGGGAAGACATAACTTACAGTCTAATGTCCCACTGCTACAGCGTCAATGTTGCATATTTATTATTTTCAAGGCAATGTTCAGAGGAACTCCACATTTTAGTTCTAATATTAAGTCATTTTCGGTTAGACACGCTATATTGACGGAAGAAAATCATAGTTACTGCGTTCTTGTTTTATTTGCAAGAAAGACGAACAATTAATAGAGTTTTCCAATCTAACAAAGATGTTACATTTACGCATTTTCTCTGCTACTGTGTGAAACAAACCCCCGCCTGGATGCTTTCCCTAACTCTACACTCTTTAACCACTTCGTAAAGGCTCATTTCTTATATATTTTTTATATTCTAATACTTTTCACTTTCTCGTACCTCATTTAAAGTCTAACATACACATTATTTGCTAACCCACTACTATGAGTGGCTCATGAGCTTTCTATTTAGTGACCTTTAGTTTAAAAAACAGTATAATTTCGAGTGTATAAGTTTTAAATAATATTTTCAAAGTTCTATTGAATATGTTTTTAACCAAAAACGTAAGAAACATTTGAAGAAATAGCGTTATTGGGCTTTATTTATTGAATGTATCAAAATATAGGAAAATATATATAAACCTTTGAAAAGAATGAAACGCCCATGTAATATATATCCTATTATTACGAACTGAATGATTGCGAATTATTTGAACATTAGAAAAACTAGTTAGAGAGAGAGAGAGAGAGAGAGAGAGAGAGAGAGAGAGAGAAAAAGATAGTGATTGAGAGAGAGAAAGAGTGAGCGAGAGAGTTGTTGTTGTTCTACCAAGAACTGGGGATAATAACATACGCGGAACATGTGATGAAAAATAAGTCATAAGGAAAATAAAAATGACGAGGAAGCATTCACATTTCAACGAGAAAAAATTGAATTTACGAGGGTATATAAAGTGGAAAGACGGCTTAGTGAATTTAACACCCACTGAACTTAATGAAGGCAAGAGTCGCTGTGAGTTGGAAACGAGCACACTATTTAACGGTTTTGTGAAATTGAAAGGGAGAAAAAATGTGTGTTTTTAACGAATGAAAAAACTATAGACGTAACAGAAGACTGTAATTTCTCAAAGACCATGATCGCTTACGTCAAGATAAGACTAAGCACATGCAAGAAGAAAATAAACGTAAATAATAAACAAGGTGAAATCGATTTGCTGAAATTCGCGTTAGTAATATATTGCTGAACTCTTCTCTCCTCTCAGTTTGGGCAAGTACGATTGATAGCAAACAAATCAAGGTATTAATATAAAATAGTATACGATAACCAAACTTATCAAAATATTCCAAAAGGGCGTTTCAATCTCCTGCTCAAATTTGGTTATGTTAATTTCATTGATATGTGTCTCACACGTTAATTAGTTAAAAAGAAATCGTAAAATACCGCATCTACACTGGGCGATATAAGTTTACATACGAAAAATGAATACATATATATATATATATATATATATATAGATAGATAGATAGATAGATAGATAGATAGATAGATAGATAGATAACTAAAATAAAGACAAGAGGAAAACTGTATTTTAAATCGCCTACGCGTTTCCTCCTGTGAAGGTCTTTATCAAGGCAAATGGACGAAATGAGCTTTATTCTAAATTACGTATCTTTTTTACCTTGATAAAGTCTATCACAGGACGAAACGCGTAGGCGATTTAAAATACAGTTTTCCTCTTGTCTTTATTTTATTTAACCATCCTGTCCTTAATCTCAGATCATAACTGAGTATATTTTTACACACACACACACACATATATATATATATATATATATATATATATATATACCAAAATATTACGCTTTAAAATAAAAGTTTAAAAAAATGTAAATAACACTCTTGCACTTCATCCCAAAAACGGGATGAGGTTAACAATGTAGAATTAGAAGTACTGTTATTAATTGGCTCACTTAAGAAAAATGTCCCCATAATTATGTTAGTGAAACTTGTAAATTGAGGATAAAACTAGAAGACAGGTATATTTCCCAAAATGCTATGAGTTTAACTACAATATTACACTGGTGCCGAGATGTCGTCAATTTACAGTTGAACTGGATTGATAAAGCTGTAAGTTTTATGCTAACAGTTTTGTTTCCTGCACTTCTTGTCTGTAAAATGTTTTCGGCTCCATTCTTTCCAGCCAATTTTACTCTGCAAAAATTTAAATACAATGTTCATGGTTATTTCTTCTTCTTCTTCTTCTTCTTCTTCTTCTTCTTCTTTGTGCCCTGTCCTTTCAGGATGTAGGCGATCATGGTTCTCCACGTTTCGCTATCCCTTGTGACTCCTAGTATGTCTGCTCCCGTTACTCCTGTCAACCCCCGTTCCATCAACCACCTTATCAGGCCCTGCAAATTATGTTATCCGCTGTCTATCTTTCCTTCTATCTGGTCAGTCAGTATCAGGTTCTCCAGGCTCTTCTTCCTCATTGCGTGTCCCAGGAACTTCAGTTGTCTCTTTCTGATGCTCAGTATCAATTTCCTCTTTGTTGCCATTCTTTCCGACACCTCGTCGTTGCTTGCATGCTCAGTCCATAATATCCGCAGCATCCTTCTGTAGAACCACATTTCCGCCGCTTCCAGTTTTGTCCTCATTTTCGATGATATTGTCCAGCATTCGCTGCCGTATTAAAGAACTGACATCACGTAGCAGTCCAGCACTCTTTTCTTTGTTTCCAGTGAGATTTTCCTGTGTGTTAGTATTTTGCTCAGCTTCTGGAATGCGTCCTTTGCCATGCCAATTCGCCTTCGGATCTCCGTGTTGCACTTTCCATCTTCAGTTAAGACACTTCCTAGGTATTTAATTTTTTGACTGTCCCTTTATTACTATTTTCTCTTTCTGATCCTAATCCTTCCACACCCTGTAATTCCTTGAATTTTAGTGTCTTTACTACCCTGCTTGTGTTGACCACAATGAACAGAAAGATAAAGACGGTTCTACGGGTGATATGTATGGAAGTACAGTGGGGTAATGGATTGCGGCTCGGATTGAGGAATTCAGTCGTGTCTATTAAATTTACTTACGTGCTAATGAAGAGGAATTAGTACATCTATTCTCATTCCCAGACATGGGAATATAGCAAGGACAGACGTGGGTTTCAAACAATCTAATGAATTAGAAAAGATTTAAATTCAAAGCCTGCAAATGGTTGGGCTCCTGATGCTGTCTTACCCAAGACACACCACTTCTACAGTTGCCAGAAAGAGTTATTGAAAGATTTACGGAAATCATAATCACAATCGATGTTTCACTGTTTTGCATTAGATTACCATTAATTCCGGTCTTTGCAGAATAGTCTTAAAAGTAAAACTTATTTTCGAATCTTATCTAGATTAATTGCAGAATACTAAACATTTCTTTGTTTGAGGGTCATAAAATATCTAGGAAAAAGTAATTTTAATGCTCACTAAAATTATGGCAAATTTGGTATAACTGAATGCATTATAGAATACATTTCGTTGAATACATTATTTCTAAAATAACATTGAAGTATTTTCATTTCTACTTATTATAACGAATAATTGCTTAAAAGACAAGCGTTCAATATATTAAAATTATAAATCAAACTTTTCTAAAAAGCTCTGGAAAGCAATGTACAGACGATATGATCAAAGTACAATAAGCTGACACAAACTTGGTTATTTTAATGTAGAAATGCTTTTTCAGTCTTTTGTTTTCAAGAAATATGTTCGAAACTTAAACATGTTGACAGGATATCACGATGTAATAATTTGAAATACAAGTTGCCAATATTCTTGGTATGTTTAAAAAAGAAAAAAATGGGTCTTTTCTGCTTTATTTTTATAAATAACTGCTTGTGGTAAGCACTGAACAACATTTATTTCCAGGGAAAGTAACTGTATCTGACTGAAGCTGTAACAGAAATGTTATATTTACTTGAACCATAACTCCAGTCTTCTTTTTGTGTCAAAAATAATAAATTTATACTTAACTCTTTAAATCAAGCAGAACTGACTTCAGTCAACTTAGATTCTATACCTCAACTAAACTAAAATTGCAGTAGCCTCTTATGAACAGGTAAAACATTTTTACTTAACTTACAAAAATACCAAATAAATAAATGAATATATTGAATTTTATTTCTGATATTTTTGTGGAGTTCTTGTGACGAAATCTTCGTCGCCAAGTTCTTGTTGTTGTTGTTGTGGCCATTTTAGCCCCGGAAGTAAGACACAGAAACAAGAAGCTAGGTTGAAACAGTGTATTAGAATAACGTAACAATATATACAATAATAATTGTTAGTAATCAGCAAAATAGAAGTGTAAGACTGAACGGTATATTTACGCTGCGTCTTGACTGTCTTTAGACTGCCTCACAACTGCGTTTCAGTTGTGTCTCCGGAAGGCACACCCATTACAATTTATAGCAGAATGATGAGTCCATTCAACGTAGAAAGGTACCATTACAGATAAAATTATCAAAAATATAACTCAGTATATATATATATATATATATATATATATATATATATATATATAATATATATTTTAAATTTTCAAAGTCGACCTTCATTTTGATTAGATAAATTAAACACACCCATATGATCTAAATTTTCTGTCTTCCCTACTTCATTTTTTTTTTTAATATACATTTTTTTAATATACAAACGTATTGTTTTCTGCATTTAAATGCAAATCATTTTCAGGATTTACATTATTCGAACTATTGTCTTTATCTTTGTTGCCATTTGTACCATATTTCGGCCGTTATACGCTCCGGCCTTCTTCAAGTGCTAAGAATTTCGAACTGAACCCTTTATTAATTTCGGTTAGAAATTCCTAGCACCGGAAGAAGGCCGGTGCTAAGAAGGAACAAAACATCGTACAAATGGCAACAAAGATTAAGACAATGGTACAATTAATGTAAATACTGAAAATACTACCTCATCTCAGAAATATTGACAAATACTCATTCTTTTTCGTCAAAATATGCTGAACATTGCCTGATGAAGAGATAAAAGTCTTAAATATCAAAACATAGACATTTTCGTGTCACAATTTAAATAAAATTTAATTGTAATTATATATATATATATATATATATATATATATATATATATATTAAGACACAAGAAAAATCCAAGCACACACACACACATCAAACACACACATATACACACACACACATCAGTACGGTTAGACCCCGATTGCTTTTTAATCCAGGATTGAAACTCGACCGAATTGGCGTCAGTTGGCGATTCTACCTCTGGGCTATGGGCGTTCGGTGGAAGAAGGCAGACTTTTTAGCGCATATATTATTATTATACGGAACCAACTGAACGAGCGATGGGTACACGTCAGAGTAGCTACTGTTTTTCAAAGTCTACCATTCTTCCAGAGTGCTCAATCAGGGTGGGAGAGCGTAAATATTGTATAATTACAATTTAATTGTAATTATATATATATATATATATATATATATATATATATATATATATATATAATGATCAGCAAAATGAGCAGACCAAAATGCCAATTACAGGTGGGTGATACTGAAATCAAGCAGGTTCAAAAATTTAAATATCTAGGAAGTGTTCTAACAGAAGACGATTGATGCGACACTGAGATATGGAGGCGAATTGGCATGGCAAATGATGTGTTCCAGAATCGGAGTAGAGTATTAAGAGACAGTAAAAATTCCGATAGAAGCAAAGAAAATAGTACTTGATTGTTATATGATGTCATTGCTTTAATTTGACAGTGAATGTTGGACAATATCATCAAAGGTGAAGGAAAATCTTGAAGTAACTGAAATCTGGTTCTACAGATATCATGCAGATATCATGGATTGTGAGAATTGACGAGATCTTGGAAAGGATGGAAACGAAAAGGAAATTATTACTGAGCATTAGGAAAATACCGGTAAAGTTGCTGGGGCATGCAAAGAGGAAGGAGGGCTTGGAGAACCTGATACTAACAGGCAAGATATAGGGAAAAAGAGACAGCGGAAAGCAGCGGATAATATATTTGAAGGGCCTGAGCAGGTGGATGACAGAACGGGGGTTACGTGATGTAACAGAAGAA
Organism: Ascarosepion bandense; assembly: GCA_037127315.1. Lineage (NCBI taxonomy): Eukaryota > Metazoa > Mollusca > Cephalopoda > Sepiida > Sepiidae > Ascarosepion > Ascarosepion bandense. The sequence goes on along the minus strand of JBBBDQ010001826.1, from coordinate 402,273 downwards.
AGCGTGTTAAGAGCTACCAGGGATAGGGAAACATGGAAAGCCATGATTACCAACGTCCTGAAAGGATAAGTCACATAGAAGAAGATTGTGTGTTGTAAATTTACTTTAAGTGAAACTGTTAAGCGACAGAACATACATTCCCCTCTTAAAACCAAGCAGTAACTTCGAGAGAAAAATGTATTATTTGTGAAGGTATTGGAAATTTCTTATTCCATTATAAGTGATGAAGATATATAAAACTTGAACTTTACTTATAACTGTTTACGCTTGACAAGTTTCCAAGATTGTAGCGAGGTATACATTATGGAACAGTCAGTTGCCGTCTTTGGAAGGTGTTTATCTGGCAGAAGTAGCTTTGATTGATTGGCATGGTAGAATTCAGTTACATTAGAAGATGAAGAAAAGAGCAGTAGAATGCATGTAATTAAATAATAATACATCAAAGATTTGAAAGGAATAATCATTTTATCTATAGAAAACGTGCAATATAAGAATAAAATAACGATTTGCCTTGGTTATGATATTGAACAAATTTTGAATTCGATGAAGACACAAAAAAAATGGAAAGATTTATCGATCTTCACTAATTTACATTATGCTGATTAACATAGACAAATTGTGGCATCTTAGATAGATTTCATAATTTCATATATATGTCTACGTTTTGGTATCTTTGAGCGACATTGCAAGTGGTAGCAGTGAGAGAAGACCTTGGCTCCAAATTCTGTAAACAGTGTCTGGCCTTTTGACCTTGAGTAATTTGAGTCTACATTCTGAAATTGAAAATATTGATGGCATTACCGCCGATTAGGATCATATTTCGGGAGAGTGTCTGTTTAACCCAAACGGTTCGGACATAAAGATCATGTGAGTAGCTCAACTATTATTTGCGGGAAAGCAAACTGCTTATTCATGGTCGAGCAAAGAAATGATTCTAATCACCCTTGTATTGATTTTTAAATACTTATCGCCATTTTTAATAATATTTTATGGCGATATGTAGACGTTTTGAATGTCTCCCAGAAGAGGATTTTAACTGCTCAGTAGATTATCCCTTATAGTCAATTTTTATAAAAATTACTTCATTTTTTTCAAGAAAAGTCTTTCACAAAATATCTTTTAATTTTAGACAAAAATATTTCAACGTCGTATTAGATTTTCAATAAAGAAACAAAACTTGAAATTTTGTAGACATTTTTTAGAACTATTGACGGCATCAAAAAGAGTTTACCTTTTTAGATTTTCTTATTGTAATCTATAAAATATCCAATAAATATAGGAAAAATGATTCACCGTGCACACAGACATAAACACACAGAGAAACATACATACTTATAAATATATGTAAACATATTTATAAATGGAACTTTGTCTGTGTGTGTGTGTCTCTGCGTGTGTGTGTGTGTGTGTGTGTGTGTGTGTGTTCGTTACTTATAGACTTCGAAACGGCTGAACCGATTTTCTTGAAAATTTACACACTTATACTATAAGTGTCTGCGAGTGTTCTTAGCTAGGTTTTGTGTCGAGGTACCCCCGATAAATATCGAAAATCGATAATCGAAAAAATCGGGTTATAGAAGGATTGGACCGATTTTAATCAAATTTGATACACTCATAAACAAAGATATAAGAAACGATATTAAGAAGCTTCAAGGTTGCAGTTCTTACAATAGCGCAGAAAATCGATAAGATATATATATACATAAAAGGCAAGATGTTTGTGTGTGTGTCGTTTATCTGCCTGTATGTCTGTATTTTTTAGCCCTTTTATTTTAGTTTTTGCTTCGGGTTTGGCTCTAAGTAGGTATAATTGTAGTTCTTAGTCTTAGCCATTATATCATTTACTCAGAGGATTTATTTAGCATTCAAAAATTCAGTTTACGACGAAAAACATATTTCATATCGATACCAGGAAATCAAAATTTGACTTACATCCATTCATTTTTCTTTCAGTCTACGATTTCTCTTTAACTGGAAACAACTATTGCTCTTTAGTCTTTCGTGCCAACGTCCAAAGAGTCTGAGCTCCAGGACCATGGATTAGTTTTCAAGCATTCATTACACCCGAGCAACACCGGACTATACTGCTGTATATGTGTGTGTGTGTGTGTGTGTGTGTGTGTGTGTGTGTGTGTGTGTGTGTAATATTGTAGAGCAGTAGATATCGCCTCGGAGCAAGAAATAAGAAAACTGAGTTCGAAATCAGATTGATTTCGTTGCATTCACATGCGCGTAAATGTCCTTGAAGAAAGTATTAATTCGTCTCTTCTCCGTTTAGATATGGATTTAATAGCAGGACAGATTTCGTTCTAAAGTCTTGGTTGAAAACTAGTCTACCAGAGAATATAATGGCGAACTTTTGCGGGGAAATTTTCTGCCAAGTCAGTTATGAGAGTGTCTAACATGTGGCACTTAACTGACTGAATATGCATTCATATATATATATATATATATATATATATATATATATATATATATATATGAGCTGTGATACAGCGAAACCGGGCTGTCTGCGGATGACTATATATATATATATATATATATATATATATTAATCCATATTTCGTTAGCAACTCCTCTTTTAAACATCTTTCATTAAGTACGGCCTACTCGGATGGCTTAATTCATGTTTTATCTTTTTTCCAATATCCTTACGTTTTTGCGTTTTGTAAGATTAAGATGGGACATATATATATATATATATATATATATATATATATATATATATATATATTTCGAAACATACTATTATAATATACATTTATATTAGCCTCATCCCCATTTAAAAATGATTAAAAATTATGTAAGTTCTAATATTAAAAATAGAAAAGCACTTTCTAACATTAACTATGAACACAGCCGAGTTGTGCAAACAGCGTTTGGAAAATAAAATACATAAGATATGCATTTATTTAAAAAAATAGCAAACGTCTTTGATGATGGCTGAAAAGTCTAGAATATGCAGATATTTTTACACACTTTGTGTCCCGAAAAGAAACGAGTAAAAAGAAAAATTATATGAAATTACCGCGATAGGCAAATCACTTTTAAAAAAGGGAATACCCCTAAATATATATTAGGACAATTTATCGTTGATTTTTCATGAAAAGAATGTTTCATTTAGAAAAATATGTGAGTAATTTGTCAATGAATCTATTGTCCATTGCTACCCGGTACCTTTTCCCATCTTTCGAGAAGCAATATAATTTCATGTACAAAAAACTTTTGAGGCTTACGATTAGTGAGACTGAAAGTGCTGCTCAGCAGGTTAGGTGCCATTAATCAAAACAAGTGATAATCAGACAAGACATTGTCTGATGAATAGGCAGAATGGCATATGGCTTCCCATTTAAGCGTTTCCGAGTAGTTTTGCGCTTGTTTTCCAGCATACGACCAAGCGTTGTTTTGTTACAAAATCTCTTTTCTGCTTGAATAGCGGCTGATCTTTTTTCATCAATGTTCTGCTGAAACCCATCAGTTGTAGCCGATAGCATAGCGATCTCCTATGATAGATTTGGTTGGTTTGAGCGGCACATGATAAACTACAAGTTGCTGATCTCACCAAATGCTGAGGAAAAGCTTCAAACTTTAAATATTCGGCTTTGCCGCCGATGTTGATTCATGCCCTGGGATAATCCATAATATTCTACGCTTAGGAATATCTTAAAGTATCCACTTTTAATTGCCTTTCAAGATACGATGAAAAAACTTTGGCCTTTTCTGCCATTTAAATATCTGTTTACGCGTGTCGTGTGAATAGATATATCAATGGCTGTTCGCCAACGCTGTTCAATGTTTTCATAATGTAATGCCTCCAAGTTCTCGTCTTCAAACATTTTCGGTGTGCCAAAGCACTCTTTATCTTCACCAAAATCCATACTGAAAGTTGCAATAAGAATTCTGTGTGCTTCAGATGCAGATTTCTTTTGAATAAGGTAGTGAATGTAAATTTCCTATGATTAGATTTACTTTGTTACGAAATCCGACAGGTTTAACCATAGGAAAAACAAAGTTTTTACTCTTCAGCGAAATTATATACATCATTTCAAGTTTGCTTATTAATAGTAAATATTCATAGATGCGTGCCATATATATATATATATATATATATATATATATATATATATATATATTCCCACCTAGAATTGAGGCTCAACTGAATGACGTCTACATCACGCCCTCGCTGATTTCTAACATAATCTCAAAAAGCGAGCGGTGGGGACGGAATACCAATCATAGTCTTGAAGAAATGTGCCCCAGAACTCTCCTCTGTCTTTTCTCTCTACAACTTCTGCCCATCTTCTGCCTCCTTTCCTGTCTGTTGGAAGTCTTCTTCTGTAGTTCCTATATTTAAGAACACTGGAGAACATTCAGACTGCGCAAATTACCGCCCTATCAGCCTTCTTCCGATCTTTGCCAAAGTGTTCGAAGCCATTATCAACTCTGAGGTGGTTCAGCATCTCACAGCCCACAGGCTTCTCTCGGCCGAACAATATGCCTTTCGCTTCACCAGGTCTACTGTGTATATGCTAACGACCATCACCGAGTATAAATACCAGGCTCTCGACAAGAATGGTGAAGCCAAAGCGTTCGACAAAATTTGGTGTGCTGGCCTTCTACAGAAACTGCGAAGCTATGGTATTACTGGACTTTTGTTGGATCTAATCCAGTCATTCCTCTCTCATCGCACATTGAAGGTGGTATTAAACGGACATGCCTCCAAGAAGTACCCTACAAACGCGTGTGTCCCTCAAGGCTCTATCCTATGTCCTACGCTCTTTCTGATCTACATCAATCATATTCCTGATGCCATAACATCCCAAGTAGACATGTACGCCGATGACAACACAGTTTACTCTCGCCTCGATCAAAAATCTGGTGTGCGCGACAAGGCGAACCTCGCTGCCAAACTTGAAAAGGACCTCCAATCCATGTTGGATTGGGGTAAGAAATGGCTCGTAAATTTCAATTTTTCCAAAACGAACCTGTTATCAATTAACCACCATAGACAACCGCACCTACCTCCCATTAGCATGGAACAGTTTTGCCTCCCAGAGAGTAAAACACTACGCCTGCATAGCCTCACACTCTCAGCGGACCTCAAGTGGAATGACTATATCGGATCCATTGCTAAATTCGCTGCTATGAAAGTCGGTTCTCTGTGCAGGGCTTGGAAGTTCTTTCCGTCAGAATCTAACCTGCACATATATAAATCTACCATCCGCCCGTGTATTCAATACTGCTGCCACATCTGGTCGGGTGCCCCTGCTATTCTCCTCGGAGTTCTTGACAAAATACAACGGAGAATCTGTAATGTGATCGATACCGACTTAGCTGACCGGCTGCAGTCACTCTCTCACCGTCGTGACGTGGCTTCCCTGTGCCTCTTCTATCAATGCTTTCACGGCTTCTGCTCCGATGGACTTAGATCACTGGTGCCCTCTAGGTACGAATTTCCACGAGATACTAGATTAGCAACTAGGTTCCACTCTTTTACAGTGAAACCGATAAAATGTAACCGCAATTTCTACTCCAACAGCTTCTTTTTGGGCACTTCCCGCCTGTGGAATTCCCTTCCGCATACTTGCTTCCCCGACAGGTACAATCTCCGGGAGTTTAAATGTAAGGTCAAGAGAAACTTCCTAACACACTAACACGCATCCATTCTCTCAAACACTCTTCCTATGTACCTCCTTCCTTGTCTATCACCGTCCTTCTGACATTTCCTATATCCATTGGCTCTCTCAGCACCTTCCCCTGTGTAACCCCCTGCGCTATAGTGGCCGTGGAATGCCTTGCTTGGAGTGAAATGATTAAAAAAAATAAAATATATGTATATATATATATTTGTATATATCCGAGTGAGTATAGAATGAGGAGAGAAAAAACAGAAAAAATTTTTTCCGTCCAAAACATTAATTTAAAACAGTGCTCGATATATGTTGTATAGAGCAGTGAATATTTATTATAAATTATGTTTTAGAACATGTACATAATTTCTTCTATATATGTCCTCTTCTCTACTATCATATGGCTGTTTCAGTGTTTGGACTAAAACACTTCATTTGGTATAATATTTTTCTAATTTGTTTTGGAGTTGTTTGTTGCTAGATTAGGAATTAGCCAATATATATGTAATCGTTAGGAGACTAGCCGAAAATTCACAGAACAATTTCTTGTACGATGCCCAGACTTGTCTAAAGTTTTATACATATGCTCCCCTTTAAATAGGACAGTGGAGTTTTTTTTTCTGTTTTGTAAATTATCCCGTCTAGAATAAAAATGTGAATAGTAAGCTTACTTTCTTTAGCACAACTTGATATTCACTCATACGTGATCCACGCTGGATAAAGATATGAGTGACTAGGAAGTTCTCACGTAGTATTTTGCCATGCCTTTTTGCAGTAGGTTGCTTTCGAACCAAGATAGAGAACCCAGTTTTCCCTGCTATATAACCACAGCTGGAGGAAGAAGGGACGGATAAATACCGTTCCAATGGTATTTGCGAGTAATTAAATGCAACAAATTCATCTGGCGCTCCGACTTTTCGTTCCGACGGAATATCCACTGCACCACAACGCACATCCATGGTAAGTCAGTCAGTTAAATGCCATACGTGATACACGCTTGTGTGATCATGTCTCGAAAAAACATGACTGACTAAGCGGAAGATTTTCCAGCAGTAGGTAGACTAGTTGCCAACCAAGGTTATAGAGCCCAGTCTGTCCTTATATTTAACCCATAGCTGGAGCAAAAAGTGACGGATTCATACCTTTCCCAAGGGTATATGCGCGTATGTGAATGCAAGGAATTCAACTGGAATTCAAACTCGGCTTTACGATTTCTCGTTCCAAGACGATATCTACTGCAACACGAAAGCACATTTATGGTATTACCTTATATAAAATTCATACAGTATTTGGTTGAAAATTGTAATTTTAATGGAAGAATACATTTATATATTTATGTTTTTTTATATTTATGTTCTACAAAATACAGAGCGCGATGGACGAATTCTTGTTTAAATTACGCAAATATGAAAATAACACTGACATCTCATTTCAATTGTTATATTTACCAAAATGAAATAAGAATATGTCTAAATACTAATACTCAAAAAATTGCCTTTGGCTTCAAACATGGCCTCCTGACTACTTCAGAATGTTCTATGCCTCTTCGGTTTTATTGTTTAAGTTGGTAATTGCTGGCATAATTATTATTTTAAGTTCATCTTTGGTATTACAAAGGTTATTGTTGGTCTCTCGTTCAGTTGCGCCCTACAACAAAATAATCAAAGGGGTTGCAGTATACGGAGTTAGATGGCCTGATGTATGAGGTGATGTTCTTCCGGAAATTGTCTAAAAGCCATGATTGTGTGGCATGGTGCATGGTCGTGTGGACAAACATATTTTCTTCAAGCAACAAAAACGTTTAATGTAGGTCTTTGTGTTGATTTTGACGCTCTGTTGGAAGGTGAATGAGGCATAACGTCGAAATTATTAATGACCACTCCAAATATCTTCGTAATCATCATTAGAATCATCCACATCTTTCTGAATCCTCAGCATGTTTCTTTGCAGATTGACACTCAAATGCTCTGAAATATTTGTACTGGAGCTTTTGGTGCAAATTCAAAGCAGTACAAAAATCTGTTTCCAACTTTCTGGATTAGTGAATAGCATTAGTATGTTCGTTGTGGTGCAATGGGTATCGACTCGGAATGACAAATTGGGGTGCCAAGATCGAATTTCTGTTAAATTCCGTGCATTCACTTACGCACAAATACCCTTGCGAAAGAAATTAATCCGTCTCTTCCATTCCAGTTATAGGTTAAATAACAGGACAGATTGGGTTCTATAGACTTGGCTCGCAACCAGTCTACCACAGAAAGCAATGGCAACCTACCGTGGGATAATCTACTTTCCCAGTCAGTGATGTATCTTTGAAAGCGTGCATCACGTATGGCAATTAACTGATTGACGGAATTGCATTTCTTTTTTACTGATGGTGCACAAATGACAATATTATACTTTGCCGTCGACAAAATAAAAAAAACAATGCTCATGGGCAAACTTAAAATATGTGTACTGGCAAGAAAATTTAGCCGTCTCACGCTGTATATATCGTTAAAAAACATACCTTTAGTCTGAAAGTATAAAATTATTGACTTAATAACTATAGTTGAAAGCAAAGAATTACTGACTAAAATACAAATAGGTTGATCTGTTGCTACACAAAATCAGCCAACCGAATGTGAAAAATAATTAATGACGGATGATCTTTTTGGATACGATTTAAATTCAGGTTTTGTTGAAAGTTATATTTTCTTTTTGTTAAAACTGCTAGACGTGTGATAAATGACTTCAAAATGGAAAAGAAAAATTACGAAACGCCAGCCAAAATTGAATGTGTTCTATCCAAATTTAAAAATCGATGTATAACTTTAAAAAGATGCTCTTAAGTTCAGCATTGCTTCCCCGTATTATAGGAAAACAAACTAATATTATATTATTACATTTTTTGTAAATAATTAATCAAAATGTCTGAATGACTTTGAGCAAAAATGTAATCTGAAAAAATAAAAATAGTTTCATTTGTATAATCCTGTAATTTCAAATATTCAAACGTGTTTCATGTTTCAAGGATAAATCAACTGAGTAACGGATATCGGATGGAATAAAAGTAATCGTTAGACAATTCTTAAATTTCGGTCTGTGCGCCTGCATTCACTTTCTCACAAATAACTTTAGTTTTCAACTTTATGTACTTTGGAAAAAGGCCTTATTTTCGTAGATCTCTCCTTAAAAGTAAAACTTTTCCTTTGCTATTTAATCTCCTCTACTTTTGAATTATAATAACGACATTAAGAATTTGCAATTCACTGTCGCAAAAGTATTAAACAATCCTTTTTACTTCTACCTATGGTTTAAACTGTAGGATAGCCTGGAATCCCTACTAACGGGTGAGCAACCTATCTATTAAAGAGAAAACCATAGAGAAGACAATGGAAGATCACTCCATTATGTTTACAAAATAATACTTTGGTTTCATAGTTAATAAGAAAATGATTTCTACAAAGCCATGCTCTTCTACTCCCAGAAAGGATATGGCATTAAAATATCAGGTGATGTACGTTGAACAACCTGAAGCACAACCAGCATTTAACAACTTTGGAAATAACAGCTGATATCCCGCAAAAAATATGTTAAGTGGATGTTAGCATATTGTTTTAATAGCCATTAAGATTAATGAGCCAGAAAAGAAATCACCATATTGCGTTGCGTCTAATGTTGTTTCTGAGTTCCCCTCTACAAGCAGAAAATTGATTCAAAATCCAACAGTGGCTTCATACGCACCAGAAACTAATGCCTTTGCCAGCGGCAGTTCCTTTCATTAGATTTCTATCGACCCATATCTACAACACATTGACCTGACATTTCTCTATTCTCTCATTTACTATCTGCATATCATATAAAAATATATGTAAACACCAAAATCATTACTCAAGCTAGGTTGCAATAACATCAAAAAAATCGAAAATAAATTGTATCTAACGTTTTCAACAAATTGAACATACTCGATGTTACTAAAGTAATTCTGTTGATTTTTGTTCTTGCTTAACTTCGCTTATATTCTAATTTTAATGAAGCGTTCTGAACTAGATTATTTTTATTACTAAAATACTGCAATTTCACATCGTTCTTCTTCATTGTGTCGTGCCTCTTCTGGGCGGCTTTCCACCATTTCCGATCCTTTTTAGCTTTTATGAAAAGCTGTCTTTTAATTTTGTTCTCCCAAGAGCACATAATGTAGGTTATATGTGTTTTTCTTTGTCCATCTTACTTTCAGTGGAGCCTGCGAATGAGAATTGTCCCTACGCTGTCTTTCCTCATTATGAACGCTAGAGATTTAAACCGTGTATTTCTTAATGTTACACGTAGGTGTCGTTTTTATTTCCATTTTCTTTAAAACTTAACCCGTATCGAGTATCTTTATGATGAGAATGATCAGCATTTACTGCAGGAACGATATTAGTAACGCTAAATTCGATTCTTTTAACATAAGTTAATATGTTTAGAAAGTTTTATGCATTAAATATAGAAATTTACGATGATCATGACAAGCATTAAAATATAAGTTATATTATAACATGTACAGTGAATTCTTTTGAAATAAATTTGCAGTTCACTGTGAGTTCTCATGTTCAGCATGTCTGCACATTTCTAAGTATGTCCATCTACCCAAACACGTTGTATTTTCATCATCAACTAAAACTAGACTGAAATTATTTATTTTTCAAGTATATTCTGCTTCAAACCACTTACTGACCGTTCTTAATCTTTTCTCAATATAGTCCAGTCTATCCAACAATTTAATATATATATGGGAGTTAGGAAAACAAATGGCGTTATGTCTTTTCCAATGTTATGTCTGAAAATAATAATATAACGTTTCTGATCGAAATTTGAGCTCAGCTCACATATTTCTCATTTAGAGCATTTAAATATTAGACCGCATATGATAGAATAGCATGCAATGTATTTACCTGAACGAAGGCTGGATTACTGCCAATGGCATTACTGATCAACCATTGCTAGTTAATATTATTACTGTCCACCATTACTGATATTCAAGAAAGAAAGAAACCTCCATGTGTTAGTGATTGTTTTCTCAAAATCTACCGAATTTCTGTGTTATTTACTGTGTCATAAAGATGTAAGCTTAGTAATTTTTACTCAAATACAATGTCAGTGTATATTTTGGAGTAAATGACATTCTTCCGGTGACTAAATGAACTAGTCTAGACGCTTAAATAAACTCCAGTGAGTCTGAAATAATTACCTATCAAGAAGTATCGTTACTGTCGTGATGTGACTGTCTATTTTCAAACCAGGGGAGTTTCTACAAGTTTAGATACCAACTGTAACATTTTGACAACACATACAAAGAAATTTATTTTTAGCTTAAAATTTCTCCGTTAAGTTCATTTAATTTATTTTTACTCTATTCGTTAAACGTTTTTTTTAATTTAATTTTTAGATTTTTCTTTTTAGTCCTTCCTTATTTCAGTTTTCTTGAGTGATATGGCTGCAATATTTATCTCATTTTTCTGGTTTTACAATGTCTTACCAGATTAGTGTTTATTGTTTTATTCTGAGTTAATTTAAAGATATTTTTCTTATTTTAGCAACTTATTAAACACCTTTATTTATACTAAAATCTGTTCCACTTCAACTTAATATTTTCTTTGTCATTTACTTTAATAGTCCATTTACCTTTAGGCGTTTTAGCTCTATTTTCTCGATAGTAACTTTTATTTTTCTCACACTACTGTTTTTATTTAACAGAGATTTTATTTTTTAACTTTATTATCTTCATTTAAATCTTTTATTCTATTATCTTTTGTATTTATTATTTTAAATGAAATACGCTGTAGTTTTTTTATGATTTCACCAAACCTTAATTTTCTTGCTTCTAAAAATTTAAGTACAACCGTTTTGTTATCTTTGTCAAATTTCTTTATTACATATTTTAATAGATTTCATTTTGTTAATTTCGTATTATTTTATCCATGGGGGTAATTCTTCCTTGTTTCAGTATATCTTAATTTTGATTTATCTTTACGAACTGTATTGCTAGTAATATCAACTTTTCTACTTTCCTGCTTAAACTAGTTTTTTTTTTTATTTCACAGATTTGAATTATTTATTTTTCATTCTTTATTTTATTTGCTCATTCTTGTGGACATATATATATATATATATATATATATATATATATGTAGGTGGATCCTTTTCCCTACCTCACCCTAAATTCTATATAATTTTTATCGCATGAAAAATAGAACCATGTTTGTCTTGCACTTTTAAAAAACCAACATGGACAAAATATCCATTGTTTTGAAAAAAAACATTAATGGCCAAAATATAAGTAAAGAAAAAATATGCCGAATCATATTAACCAAGATGCTAAAGACAAAAGGAACAACAGTGATGAGGTTGGCGAATCACCGGTGGGTGAAAATTTTACCTAAACTTATTATAAATATTGCGGAGATTTGGAAACGCGTCAATATTTATGCTCATCTTATAAAAGAAAGTATACTCTAGAAAAACTCACAATAACTAGATAATGTTGGGAAAACTACGAAAGTTAAAGTGGTAAAATCACTGGGTTTTGGTGTTTAAGACAGAGTGACTAAGTAGTGCTCTTTTATATAAAACATGTTGCTACTCGCGTTTGAAGAACGCTTAAATGCAGCTAGTCGAGAAGTTATAACGAAAGATTGGATATCAAGAAACGAGTACAGAGGCAAGTGTAGCCCCTCTTATCTAGCGATATTCAAGGTCCCTCCGTCTGTTATAATTCATCCTGCACCATATATAATATATAGCAATACAGCAAGATACTGGGTGCGACCGGTGATAATTGGAATGACGGATGATTGTTCGATATCATGTTGGATCGTGAAAGGGTTCCTCTCCATCCACAACTCCCTAGATGAGAGGTTCTGAAAATTACGGTCATCATGACCAGCCGCAAGCCAACGAGCTGTTATTCTGAAAAGACACATTATCTCTTCCTCCTTGGAGAAAAAATCATCTGTATTGAAGATCCTTGTCGAGCAAACCAACCTCTGGTCGCGTCTGTAAGTTCTTTCTCGCTTGTGATGGGGAGGATGAAAGCGTCAGAGACCGGAATGGTCGGAACCCCAGGTGAGTCTAGTTCACAGCCCACAGTTCCTGGAAGGATTTTGCCTGATGTTTGTGGAGTTGAAATCCCCCGACAACTTCGCAGAGACAAATATTATGGAAGCCCAATAAAAGAACTAAGATACTTACTATTAAAAAATACGTCTTATGCACCTAAGGGTCTAGTAAAACGAGTTGATCCTTTTGGTAGATTGAGCCGTTTTTGACGACATCTGGTCGAATAGTTTATGCAAAGACCGTCAATGATACTGATATAGATTATATAGGGAAAATATAGCGTACTAAAAATCCGAAAAGAAAATAGCTTCAAGGCTTGACCTACGGTTTTGATCTTGATAAGCATCGCAATGTGCTTCCCTGGAGGTATTATTAACATGAACTAAAAACGGCAGACTGGCATTACTGGTGCCTTTTAGCTACATCGACCGAGAGCGCCCCTTCTATCGTAAATATAAGATTCAATTCAAGTGCTTCTTATATGTGACAGATAGCCTCTCAAACGTTCCAATGCTTGTCATATAACGTGCAAGTTTGTTGTTGTTCAGAATTATGTAAGAGACGAGCTAAGTTTAACGAAGGAGGAGACTTGTTTCATATGGCTTTGTACGTCCGGTTTGAAATGCCTCACTAAAGATGAGGCACCACTTACCTGTCTTGTGTTGAAAAAGACACTCTGAGTTTGCAAGAAAATTTGTTCGTTGGAGTTGGAATAATTTCCGCATTAATGCCATCTAGTTGACTGACGTCTCTTCAACGTTTAAAGATTGCGGGTGTATTCCTAGCAATGTTTTTGTTTACTTTCTTGGAAATAAATTTTGTTTTTCTTACAAATATTGATTGAGACTATAAAAATTGTTATTTTTCCCCACCTCCACAGACAATTTTTAGATATGGGAAGAATTAGAACTTCGTTGAGTCCCCGAGTTAATGTGGCGGCTGTAGTTAGCAAGAATGTGTTGTTTTTATAAAAAAGATTGTGATATGTTTGTGTCAATGATTTTGGCTAGAGTGGTTTTAGTATATAACAAACAAATAACAGCCTTCACAATCCACAATTTTTGGCCTTGTGTCACGATGGCACATATATATGCAAGAAATATTGTCTTCAGTGTATATCTGAGAAAAGTCACGGCGAGTCTATAAACAATATTTTTGTTATAACCTCTAGAAAAAGAGTTATAACAGTGGTGTCGAGCTTCGAATCTCATACAAGATATAAACGCAGATACAGAAACATTTCTAGAAACATTTTCATGGTAAACATTCTAAAAAGCGTTGTACTTTTGTACTTCAATTTCGGAATCTGAGATAATTAAAAGACATACAAGGACTCATTATTGGTGGTCAAAATCTAATTAAAATTAAATATGCAAAAATTCTAGAGAAAATGTCAGCTAAAATGACCTTCATAAGTAGCCTCACAAAGAGAAAAAGGCTATTTCTACGATAGATAATGGAAAAAGAGAGCTTAGAAAATGTGACACTAAGAGGCAAAGACAAAGAAAAACAGTGCGTAAACAAAGGAGCTTAATTAAAGGGTTGACAGAACAGGGATTACGAGAGATAGCGAAAATATAAATTTTGATAAGAGCTACAAAAACATGACATTTTAAAAATCCATGATAATACACGTACTGAAGAGACACGTAAATTAGAAAAATATACTTTCAGCTAGGTGTAATTTGACTGATGGGATTGCTAAATGTAACGGTAAGTTCGATGCAAATAATGTCTTCCCTCGCACTTCTCGCTTTCGGTACACTTTAAATCCTATTTCATTCCCATTTATTTCGATAACGTTTTTCTCGGTTTCATTAGCTATAATTAACTCTTTAGTCTTAGTGCCGTTATCATGTTCTTTATTGTTTAATCATTAAAAAGAAATTCCATTGTGTCAACTAAAATGTAGTGCAAATACTCAAGCAAAATTGCATCCTAAATTTTGGAATTCATAACTGTTTTAAAAAGCGAATAGTTTTTTTTAATGAAAAAGTCCAGAGTATTTCGACAAAAGCGATTGTATTGGATAAGACTGGCAAGAACGCTTCACTAAAATTGCCTCAACGTTTTGAGAATGTTTTAATTTTAATGAACATATTATCTTGCAGACTCGTAGACATTATTAGAAATGCTATTATCTGATTATCGTAAAACTACTAATGAAACTCACGGGAATTGCTTGATCTGCTCATATAAAATGATGAATACAAATGCGTTGAATGCAAGACAGAAAGTAGTTCTTGTCATTTTTAATAATTACTCATCTCTTCATAATTTGAAATTACGTTTCTCTTATAAAATTTCCCCGAACATTTGCTATCCGTCTACAGATTTCTTTTATGTTTGTCTATATAATTCTCCGTCTCTGTATTTGTATCATTATAGTATATGTTTTTCTTCTTTTATGTACGCTGTTCTTTCAGGACGTAGGTGATCATGGTTTCCACTTCCCCGTATAATTTGTTACTCTGAATATTCCTTCTTTTATTCCACTTAATCCGGATGTGCGTTGTGTTGCAGTGGATATCGACTCGGAACGAGAAATCAGGGAGCTAAGTTCGAATTCCAGTTGAATTCATTGTATTCACTTACGCTCAAATACCCTTGGGAAAGGTATTAATCCGTCTCTTCCTTCCAGTTATGGGTTAAATAACAGGAGAGATTGGGTTCTATAGCCTTGGTTGGCAACCAGTTTACCGCAGAAAGCAATTGCGGGATAATCTTCTGCCCAAGTGTGTTTCACGTATGGCACTTAACTGACTGAATCCAAGCTTCAGCAAAGTTCTGTTCGAGTCCATTAGATATGTCGCGAAATGCTTTCCCTTGTCTCTTTATCCCGTGAGCATCTGTTTCTCCAAACACTCTTTCCTCATAACATATCCCCAAAACTTCAGCTCTTTTCTTGATATAAAATATTAGTTTCCTTTATGTATCAATTCTCTCCAAGTCCTCATCATTGCTAGTGTCCTTTGTTCATATCCTCAGCATCTTTCTATAGACCCATTTTTCGGTTGCTTAAAGTTTTTACTTAGTCTTTGATGAAATTCTCCAGCATTCACTGCCATATTGAAGAACACCTGAAAACTTTCGTGTTCCATTTCCAACTCAACATTTTGCATATAATTGACCCTGAATCATGTTTTCCTCCTCTTATCTATTGGAGAATGTAAGGTAGATTAGGTTCTTTAAGTAATAGTTGAAGCTCATTTCTGTAACCTTTCTACTCACTGGTTGGTATCTGCCAACACAGAGGTACAGACAACTCAGCAGCAGTAGAAATCAATCTCTAAAGAAGTTGAACAGTGGATCACGCCGATCAGGACAGGAACAAGTTTTCCACACTGGAACACTACATGTACGGGAAAAACGCATCCAAGACACCGAAAACACAAACAAGGACGAACAACTGTCTTCATCTTTAATGTCATGCTTACGATTTTTGGCAGGTGTAAGCTTCGGCCTTTTTCCGTTGCTAAGAATTTCGAGCTAAACTCTTTATTACCATCACTGGAGCGTATCAATCTTGTTCTATGTGCAATGCTACTTCTGGTAGTCTTGTAGTTAAGTGTAAAGGACATATGGGCCAGTGGATATCCATGTTGGTTAGTTGCAATGACAAGCTCCAGCAGTGGTGAACAAATTACTTTAAGTTAAAGGGAAATAACTCAAGGGCTAGCAGAAGTGGCATCACACAAGGAATCAAAATATATACTCCAGTAATCGTAATAAAGTTTTGCTACAATTTTTTTAGGATCTGAAAAAGGCCGGAGTGTGGAACGGCGGAAACCTCATAAATATCGCAGTAAAGAAGAGGAGAATAATCTGTACAATGTAAATAGTGTAAATACTACCGCATCTCAGAAGCATCGACAAATGCTGAAAGACGTGCGAATTTTAAATGACTCTAGATAAAGAATAGAAATCATTTGCACCACATTTTGATCCCATTATATGTACATTATGCCAAACTGACTTTTCAGAAAATGTGCCGGTTTTAATTAAGAATAAAAAATTTAATGATAGATTACTTAAGAAATCATTTACATAGCCAACAACGCTCAAATTAACGTCGCAACTATCACATGGAGAAGATGGTAAAGACTTTCTTTCTTCATAACCAAACGTTCTGGCACTGTTCTAGTAAGGAAACAATGCATTTTCTTTCCGCAAAGATAGCACACTAAAGGTTATTTCATCGACGGTGACGGCTACGATATCAGTAGCGGTTGGCTTCTCAGTCTACATTTAATTTCCGCTAAATAGATAACACTTATTTTCAATCCGCAGAGAAGACAGAAGAAACCATTAATATATATTTCACAAGAATGCATGTCAATTCCAAGGTAAATAAAGGAAAGTATTCTGTGGAAGAGATGTGCGTTGTGGTATAGTGGATATCAGCTCGGAACGAGAAGCCGGGGAGCCGAGTTCGAATTCCAGTTGTATCCATTGTATTCACTTACGCGCAAATACCCTTGGGAAAGGTATTAATCCGTCTCTTCCTTCCAGTTATGGGTTAAATACAGGACAGATTGGGTTCTATAGACTTAGTCGGCAACCAGTCTACCGCAGAAAGCAATTGCAACCTACTGCGGGATAATCTTCTGCCCAGTCAGTCATATCTCTTTCGAGACATGATCGCCCAAGCGTGTATCACGTATGGCACTTAACTAACTGACTGATTATGTGGAAAATCCTAATCCTGTACATGATAAAAAGACATATTTTTTATTCTTAACTACATTCACACACTAATTAAATTTTCCTCGTGTCTAGATATCACATTACACTAAATTTCTTCGATAGTGAAGCAGTCATTCTTGATTTTTAGTGACTGGGGAACATAGCAATCTGGATGGTTTCATTGTTTCTACAGATTTACCAATGTTCGAGTTTTATTTTATGACTTTTTTCATCATAGATCAGTTTTATATACAAATAAAGCATGAATTAAATTTTCACTTTTCCTATAGTTCAGATGACATCAACGTTATTCAGAAGTTATAAATTTTATCATAATTTTAGATCCTTTTAATAAGGAAATTGAAAATAAAATAAGTTGTCCTAGGAGTAGCTTCTGCCAAAATTAGAAAAAGAACTCTAAAAAGTGGAAAACGTCCCTTTCTTAAATAGGCTCTTCAGAAGGATATTTCAATGTGGATGTCATGCATGGCGAAAAGCTGATTCAGAAATGTCCAAACTGTCTGTTCCATACAAATGATTTATCAGATCAATGATTAAAAATTGCTTCGAGCGAATGAAGCTTGAATTTCTTAGGAAGGTAATTTATTTGTCGAAAACTGTGGGATGGTGCCATATAGAATAATCTAAAACAAAGAACTGTACAAAATAAAACAAACACATATAATGAATAGCATATACAATTCGAAGAAAAAGTCAAGAGAAATCAAGATGTTGACATTCTACAGGACTTCAAACAAAAAGATTGGAAAAAGTGTGTCTTCATCAAGATCAAAACGAGTGATTACTGTTAGTGGACTTGTGACGTCGATAATGGCTAAATGTATATTCAAAGGCACTTAGAAATAACAAAACATTTTGGACAATGTTTTTATATAAATTATGTTCTGAAAAGAAAAAAACATCATTAGAACCTATCAAACATATATAGAAAACTTAACTATATTATAACAACATCTCTGTCATTCTTAATAAAAGCCTGCATAAAAAAGAGATTACTGCCCAAATACAATATTTGTCTGTATTTCTGAGAGGAGGTAGTATTTAAATATTTACACTATTTACATTAGAACTACTGTCCTCATCTTTGTTATCATTTGTGCGAGTTTAGGCAGTTGTTCTCACCGGCTTTCCTCAGAATTGTGAATAGAACTCTTTATTATGATATAGGGATATATAATTCTCCTTTTCTTGTGCCAAGCCTATTTTGGTAGTCATGAGTTATATCTATATAACCTGACTCTCTAAGTTATTTGTTCAGGACTACTGTATCTTGGTATTGACCTTACAAATCTTTTGGTCAAATCACTAGAACTAACCAACGCCTATATCAACGAACATGAGAATAATAGTCCGAATAATACATATATATATATATATATATATAAACTAGCAGTATAGCCGGCGTTGCTCGGGTGTAATGAAAGATTTAAAACTAATCCATGGTCCTGGAACTCAGACTCAGTCTAAAAAAATATTTGTGTGAAGTTTGGTGAGAATCGGATAAAAATTGTGGATTTGTATAAAGGACATACAGACAGATAAACAGACCCACACACAAACATCTTCCCTTATATATCTATATATATATATATATATATATATATATATATATATATATATCTTATCGATTTTCGGCACTATTGTAAGAATTGCAACCTTGAAACTTCTGAATATCGTTTCTTATGTCTTTTTCTATGAGTGTATCAAATTTGATTAAAATCAGACCACTCCCTCTATAACCTGATTTTTTCGATTATCGATTTTCGATATTTATCGGGGGTACCTCGACACAAACCCTAGCTAAAAACACTCGCAGACGCTTATAGTATAACTGTGTAAATTCTCAAGAAAATCGGTTCAGCTGTTTCGGAGTTTATAGGTAACGGACACACACACAGACACATACACACACAGTTCCATTTATAAATAAGTTTATATATATATGCTTGCTTACTTTTCCTTCTTTTTATTATTTTCAAGAACCCTAGTTTTTTTTCTTTATCTTCTGCTGTTCATCTAATGTAAGGAATTACGTATTTATTCTAACCTTTGCGTTTGGTGATACTTATTTCTTTTCGAGCGTCATTTAAAGAGAAATCAGATAGGGTCATCAAGCCTTACATTTCAAGTCAGCTTATTTGCAAAAAAAAAAAAAAGAAACATTTTTCCGATTCAATCAAGCTATGTAATTTTCCTTATACTGGATGCAGACTGCAATATTTTTATCATTTTTTACTGTTATACGAGCTATCAATTGAATCATCCAATTTCCCATACTATCACATTGAAGCCGACGATAACGGTGCATGTATGTATTTGTTTATTTTACCTATTACCATTTTTTACTCTGATTATTTATACCACAACGCTCAACCACCTTGCGGAGAGACTCTCTAAATAAAAACACATTCCATTTTTAACTTTTGTAAAACACGCATGCATTTAATACGTCTAATAACGAAACGCTTTATATATTAAAGAAAAACCGAGCGTTTAAGAACACATTAAAAAAGAAGCGATTCACACACTTTGTACTTACATTGAAACAAGTGCCAATTACCAATTAGTAGAAAGAGTGTATGTAGAAGACAATATGGCGTCGCTTTAGAATTGAATATACTTCGCTGAATCTTTTCTATTCGACAACATATCACACCGTGTGTCGTAAAATTAGGAATAAGAATTTTTCTTTATTTAAATGTCAAGTTAATTTGGCTTTTTGTAATTAATAGAAATTTACTCTCTTTCAAGTAATAAGGAAATCTTTATTGTCTCGATCTCGTCCAAAACAATGAAATTACCCTGAAACCATTTGGTTCAACATGTTTTCCAATACTTAGACAATTAATTACTGTAGGGACATAGATATTTTTAATCACTGCTTTATGCACTGATGCCCCGCTGTCATAGATTTACTCGTTTAGCTAGACAGGCAACTAGGTCCCTCCCTTTCACCGTCAAATTTGGCAAATATAACCACCAATTCTCGATTAGTTTCTTTTCTAGTACTTCCCACCTATGGATCACCCACCCTATGATTGTTTCACTGAACCTTAAAGGTTTACATGCAACGTCAATTGTCATCTTCTATCTCCTTGACCCCCACTTCTCTCTTATCCTTTCTTCAACATCACCTGTACTGTAGTTATCTTTCTTCCTTCTAGATAGATTCTTTCTAGAAGGAAGACAGATAACTACTTCCGTAGTTATCTGTCTTCCTTCCCCTTTCACTGTAATTGGTATAATTGATCTTGTAAAATATAATGGTCTAGCCTGGCGCTTAATTATGGTGTAATATAAGCCCCAAGTTGAGCTTTTAAATTCATAGTAATCACTTCCTACCTTTTTTGTGTTCATATTTCAGGCCTTTTGCCATCGCTAAACTATGCTTACCAATGAAGACCTCATGATGTAGTAGTAACCACCTGGTTTTTTAAATCGTTAATAAGGATTTCCATATTAACTGGGTGTTATATACGTATTGCTTTGTCACATATTTATAAAGAAATATGTGTGTAGTTGTTTCTATTTGCTTTATCCAAGGTTTTGCATTTAGATCTCTCCTTTCCATTCATCAGCAATGCAGGGAAAACCATTGAAGAGATTCAATGTTAGCTTGCGATTTTCCAGTCATTTATTAAGCTATCCGAATATCTAGTACTCGCTTAAGACATGTTAATGAAACGTATAAAACTAGTAAGCCCGTATAAATTGTATTTCATAGTACTTTTCTTTCATCCCTAATGGGCAGGTAGACAAAATGAAAATCTTAAATATGATTATGAACAAAATGAAAATAAACATCCTGTCTTCCACGCTGTCGTAATTATCATAAAATAAAAGATACGAATTGAAAACAATTGCATTATGATTTTCCTATTTCAACTGAGTCATACAGCTAATTATTTTACTCATTCTAAAATTTAGTTTTTACTGGATAGTTGATTTTGTTAGGTGAAATCTATTTAGATTATACAGGGAATCATTCCAAAATTGCCATAGATTTTAATATGAATATCTGAGTATTTATATATACTTGGAAATCGAAATTAAAGAGGCTTGATGTTAAACAATAGCATATTTGTTTATTATAAATTCTTCAAAGGGATTTAAAATTCATCAGTGATTTCACAAAGATTCACCATCTGTGAGACGATACACAATGTCGGTAGTCTAACTCCTGTCAAACATGTTGTAGCATGTCTTTTGTAACAGACTCAAGCCCTTAAGCTTCTCTATTCTTGTAGAAACAAGAGAATGGATACCTGTTCTTTTACATTGCTCCACATAAAGAAAAAAGTTAACAGTCGTCATAGTAAGATTAGAATTATCACAATTTGTTAAAATCTGAGATCATTTGAGCGAGGATTTGTTGTTATGAGGCTAGAAAATTATGTCAATTTTGGGGGAGACAGTATGTATAATTTTCGAATTTAATTGAACAGGTTATTATTATTGGTCAATTAAACTAACAGCAACTATTACTTCATACAACGGAACATTCTTGACACTACAGAAAATACATTACTGGTAAGTCCTGTAAGTGACTGAAAGTCATATGACTTATTCTTTAGTGAAAAAAATATTTCTTTGTGAGTTAATAAATAATATTAAGATGGACACCATGTAACAGTAAGCGGAAAGGAAAAATGAAATGAATGAACGCTTGTTCTGAAAGAGACTTTTATATTATGACATACAGTTATAATACCTGTATAATTATACAATCTCCAAACGTGGAGAAATACATATGTTCGCTGAGACAGCAACAGCGCATAACTAACCGCAAGTTCGGCTCCAAGGACTATTGGCGGATAGGCAAAGCGTGCTGAAGAACTGCAAATCCTCTATAACTTCTTTAATCCATGAATTTGAGGTTCTGACGTCATCTGCGGACAAAGCTGAGTGCTTTGCCAGCAGATTCTCATCCAACTCCACATTCGACTCCTCTTGAGTATGCTCACCCGACTTCCTCATTAGAACTGAGGTCAAATTGCACGACGTATATATTACCCCGAAGGTAGTATCCCGACTAATTTCAAAACCTGACCCCTTACTCGGGACATGTCCAAGGCTTTTGACAGGGTCTGACACTCTGGCCTTCTTTGCAAAATGAAGGTCGTTTTGAATGGGCACGCCTCTTCATCCTACAGCACGAATGCCTGTGTCCCCCAGGGCTCTATTCTGGGCCGGACGCTCTTATTTTCATCAACGACCTCCCAGATGAGATCAAGTCCCAAGTAGGCATTTACGCAGTTGACACCACAATATACTCGCGCATCAGTAAGAAAATTGGTGTGGCGGACAGACATAATCTCGCTGCTGACTTTGAACGGACGACAATTCTACTGCTGCAGCTTCTTTTCTCGCACTTCCCGCCTGTGGAACTCTCTCCCATATTCTTGCTTTCCTGACGGCTACAACCTCCAGAAATTTAAATGCAATGTCAATACTCATCTACTAACCAATTAAACTCTAGCCCTCCACCCCTTATATCCTTCCCTTTCTCTCTACCCTTGAACCTGTCATCACACCTGCATTCTCATCTTTCTGTTACTCCTATCTAATCGGTTTGTACTCCTCTTCTCTCTCTTCTAATTAATCTTCTTTCAGTTAAGTAGCCCCACGCACATCAGTGGCATTTCCGCTTGCTCGGGGTGAAATGATTAAAAAAAATCCATTATATCCAACGCAAATCAATTCTCGCATAAAGGTACATCTGTTCGGCCATTGTTATAACTCCTGATTCCAAGAGGCTGAATGCATCTATGTCCAAACGGGTCAGTAGGACTTTTATGTTACAACGGAACATGGCGGTAGGCAGATTCTACTTAGGCTTTTGTCTTAGGCAGGAAGGAAAAAACTTCTTCCCCCTTTGCTGTTAGCTAAAAGAATGAGAATAGCGTTTGGGTCACTATTGAGATTGACGTTACGAGCGATTGCCTTATGGTTACGTGACTATCTTAACCAAAGTGAGATAAGCACTATTTGTAATCTTACATATTCATAAAAATAGTATCTATCATAGACACAGAAATAAATATTTACTCAGCAACTTATATGTATTTCCTTCTTTTAAATGCCCTGGCAATATCTTTACGCGATTCAATTTAACACGACGTGTTAATATTCCGTGAACACACACACACACACACACACACACACACACACACACACACACACACACACACCAACAATAAAGAAGTGTTAATTCCTTGTGGGGATGAGATTCTCTAAAATGTTTATAAAAATGCGATTGTTACCTGAAAAACCTATCTTTCTGTTTATATATATATATATATATATATATATATATATATATATATATATATATATACTAAACAAATTTGATTAAAAATGGACCGACAACCGATGTCTACTTATATTTTTATATTTTCTTGAATAAAAAAAACATATCTTGTACGATTTCTCCACAAGTTTAAGCACAATACTCAACACCTCATGTAAAATTTCAGAAAATACCGTAAAAAATAAAGATATAAATTGTCGGTTCATTTTAATCAATCTTTCTTAGACGAATACTTACTACCTAAATATACTTTATTCAAATACGTATAAATATATATATATATATATATATATATATTTCTGTTTCTTCTTATTTTACGTCTTGTTTCTTCTTTTAATGAATTTCTCTTCTCAGCTATTTTTTAGCTTCTAGATTCACGGGTAATTATATTGCATAGTACTACTGATAATCCCTTTTATTCCTTAAAGCACCTATCAAGGTGTTTTCTAATGGTTCTGTAAATATTGGAATCAACTTAGGCAAATCGTTGCCGTGTACTAGTTTTTTTCGAGGGAAGGTATTTCAACTTAAATTCGTAGTTTAACAAGATTCTGTCCCAGCGCTGTAACCTATGAGCAGTGTTCGTGGGTATACCTTTTCTTGATCCTAAAATTGACAACAACGTTTGTAGTACAAATTTTGTTCCATAGATAAACCTGTGAAATTTTAACCGCGGAGATTATAACCAGGCTTTCATTGTCAATCTGGCAATAACTTCTTTATGCAGAAAATAGAGTTTTCGAGTTTGGGTTAAAGGCTTTGTAGTCCCATCTTTAAACTTATGTAGAATTACACTTTCTATCTCATAGATACAGTTATTTATTTTTCGGGTCAAGATGGACTGACGATAAATCTGATACAAGACAGCTTTTTATTTTCTGGAAAACATCTTTGCGTTCTTTAGACACAAATCCATTTTCATTCTTCCTGTAAAAGTCAGTCACTGGATATGTAAGTTAATATATTTTGGGAATGTAGACATTTTAATAGTTGGCCAAGCACAAAGATTCCTAAAGAGTAATAACGTTGTTTGGTGGTGGCACGTTTTTAATAGCTTCGGTTTTCTTCTGTTTTCGTTGATTATTTGCCCCAAATATTTGATTTTCTTCGTGAAGGACTCGTATTTATCTAAACTTAGCTTATTCATCAATTATCTGTAACACTGCGTAAGTATGTTTATTGTGCTGTTCTTTGTTTTCACTCTTTAGCAGGACGTCGTCCAAGCATGCTATGGCAAAATATATCCCTGCTTACATGGTGTTCATTATTTGTTGAAACAAACTGGAAGCTACTTTTAACCCAAACGGGAGATTATTTAGCCTGTACTTCCACTTGTGTGTATTAACTGCTAATCATTTTGAACAGTGTTCATCCACTTTCAATTGTAGATATGCGTCAAACAGATATATTTTAGAAAACACGTTTCCACCATTCAGCTTAGAAAAATATCCTCCGTTAAAGAAAACGGGGATGTGTGTGGTTCTAGGCTTTCATTGATCCGGTTGAAAAATCTGCTCAAACTCGGATTTTTTGTTCTTTTTACATTCATTGTAGGCGCAATCAAATCGGAGTAATGAACTTTAAAACTTACTCCCTTTTTCTTTTAAACAGTTACAGTTTTTTAATTTACGGAATATAAAGCTAAAAATGATCCATTCCTTTTTATTTTGTTGTCTTTAAGGCTCGGTTCGGTGGATTATCCGATACCTTCAAAGCACTCGTGGAAAATCGTTTTTTAGCTCAGAAATAGTTTTGTTTCTTCAGATTTTTTTTTCTGAAACTTCCACTTTGTTACGAAATAAATTTTCAAGTAATTCCCACTAATTGTAAATAGTGATTCAATCTGTACCAAATAAATTCGTCGGATCAGGAAAAACATAACCTTTTGATTTGAAAGTCCTTTCTTTAAATGATACGTTGCAGCGAAATTCGCCACTGCAGTTTAGCTCATTCCCGCACACTCCTCTAGCTCTGTTTTGGTATTCTTCAATAATGGGTAATCTATTTTCTTCCATTTTTGTTCATTCAAAATAGAAATATCGCTTCCAGCATCCAAAAATAATTTCACCGTATGACAATTTATTTTCGTATTTATGAATATCCTTTTTTCACCCTTTTCAATTACTTTTGATTTAAATCTGCTTATTTCTGTTCTGCTTATACCAAGAGTGCGAGCTTTCGTGAGGGTTTCTGTCACACTCTAAGCAATGCTTAACCTTAAAAAATAGTTCTTTTCTTTTTAATGCGAAAAACCATAGGCGCCACACTGCAATGTTTTCGGCTTATATTTTGAAAATTTCGGTTGTTTTATAGCTTAGACTTGTAAAATATTCTTTTTTCGATCCGCGTATTGTCTCTATTTACATTTATCAGCCATCTTTTGTAACGTAATTTGAGGTTTATGCTCCATAATCGTCAGAATAATTGATCTGATTTCTTTGTCCTTCGTTGCTGTAAGTCCCTGGACGAAGATTAAACATTTAAACATGTTGAATAAAACGTCGCTTTATTTAAACAATTCACATTATGAATTTACATTTCCTTCATAAGTCACAAAATTTTCATTCGCTGGTTTTGCAATGTTTAAATACTTATATCGAATATGGATTAAATTGCCTATTTCGTCGATCTTTCCTGACAAAATATTTATTGTCTCCTTGAACGAGATTTCCCACGGTATTTTAGTGTATCTAGTTTTTACCTCAGTACCTAATTCTTAGATTAACAACGTAATTTTCTTCACCTCAGATCATTGTCTGAAACTTTTCGAAAAAATAATTTCGTACCTACAAGAATAGGGACGGAAAATTACTTAATTGTCTGGATCATACTTGAATTCTGATAATGTATTTCATAATCCTACAAGGGAAAATATGTAGCACTTTTCTTTTGTTCTTCTAGATATCACAGTTTCGCACAATAACTTAGTGTTTCACGAGTGATGTTTTCGTAATTACATCAGTTCATGTTGAAATAGTTTTTTTTATTTTTCAATTTTTTCGTGTTACTGTAACAAATGTTGATGTAATTGTCGTTACTGCTGTTGTTGAAACTGCAAACTAATGTGTAATGCTTTAGTCAATTCAGCCAATTGTTCTATTTTTGTGGAGCAATTTCACTGACTATTTTCAACGGAAGTTGATCGAATCAGTAATTACAAATGTTGTACGTTTTACAAAAATTGTCTTGGGGTATTTCTCGCTAGGAGAAGATTGAAAAAGGTTTCAAACAGACAAGGTGGTACTTGATTTAAATAACAACAAAACGTACGTAGATGAAAGAGATGCTTATTGGAAAAATAATAAATCCGTCAATGCAGTGAAATGGTGGCGTGCAAGTAATTACCGAATCAAGTCACAAGTATCTATTGTGCTCATTTTATATGGCTACTGATATACTCAATCCACATGGATGATAAGGAGTGCAGGATATTCTATTACAACATTATGAAGTTTTGGTGTTTAATATATCATCGTCAGGCATTGAAATGTGGTTATTATTTTAGTTATATATATACTGCTCAACATTTAGTAGAGAATATAATCTTTGCTAAGTTGTATAGAAAAGAGTGGTTCAAAATTTCATATATAGCTGATTCCAATAATCATTTAAAGATTTTGGAATCTGTATATCCGTATATTTTTTACGTAAACATTCATTTTGCCGGCAGAAGTATTTTGTGGAGGCTCGAAATTTGTTGGGGGATAATTTATTTTAACAGTCCCTCGCTAATTATTTACACGCGATTTATCATCTTCTCGTTATAAGTATACATATTTATATGTATACTTATTTTAATGAGTTACCCAATATATTTTTTTGGCTCTTCATTTTCGTTGCTGCTTATTTCGTTTAATTTAGATTTTCAACAAGTTTTTCCTGATGAGATGTTGGACGAAATGTCGTTATGGAAGGACTGTCAATAAATTCCTTATTTTTATAATATTATATATATATATATATATATATATATATATATCTCTGTGTGTGTGTGTGTGTGCATTTTCATTGGTTATTAAACACTTACCTGTGTGTATGTGTGTTAGTGTGTTTTATCAGTTATAAATTTACATACTTTTAAAGCGCATTCAAAACAAGGACAAAAGTTCATGTAAACATAACTGCAAATGTTGCTTTTTGAGTTATAAATTTTTAAATTTACTTTAGATGCCGTTGAATTTATGATCAGTCTTCCTTCAGCCATAGTTTGTTGTCCTACGGATTCCGTCTCAGCAACTAGACGATAAACACCAGCAAATTTTAAATGACTCAGCTGCCTTATGTCTGGAAATGCAATCTGATACAGACAGGCAACTGCTTATTCTTACCATTCCCGCGTCCATTTTCCTGCTCAAAAATTGAATATCTTGCCATTTTTAAACAGAATATTTTTCAGTTTAATCCTTACTAAACAGGTTTAATGATGTAGGTAGAAAAATCACAAATATACACGAGTAACAAATGCTATGTAATCTACATGCAAACACATTGCCATCTACTTGAAACTGTCTTCAAACTTAATAGGTCAAAAAGAAAGGTTCTGAAGAGATATGTTTTTATTTGTTCTTTTTGTTGTGCCGAACTGTCGCTTACAAATTACGAAAGTCTTTTTAGTACAAACGCAATATATATATATATATATATATATAGTTATGTAAATTAATATATATACATATGTTGTAGATATGCATAATATTATTCAGGTGTTGATATAACAGTGCTCAAATATGAACAGATCTGTATTATATATATATATATATATATATATATATATATATATGTGTGTGTGTGTATGTGTGTGAAATGATTTCTTTGAACATTATTTTTGATCGATAGTCATATTTAAGTAGATATTCTGATTTTAATTACACAATAGTATATATTTATAAATACCGGCCTGGTTATTTACGATAATTTTTTATTACGAAAATGTGTGTCATTCGGCAGGATTAGAACATCTGAGCCTTATCTAGATAAGAGAAGCTACTATGTGTTCTGACAACATCTTTGACATTTCGATAAGGAATGACCTTCAGTATAAACGAGATTTTAATCAAGCCTATATAACACAATTTTCGATTAATCGCAATAGTCATATCTAATACGTTGCCAGATCACATGGTAGATTTCCCGTATGTAGACAGGGCTCGCAGGTTCGAATCCTGCCAAATGACATTTTCGTAATAAGATTTTTTAACAAATAATCAGGCCGGTAGATATAAATATATAATACTGTTTAATTAAAAACAGAATATCTACTTAAATATGAGTATCCATCAAAAATAATGTTCAAACAAATCATTTCAAATTGTCAGTTTTTTAAAACCAAGTTTCGTTCATCTTCGTTAATATATATATATATATATATATATATATATATATAGATAGATAGATAGATAGATAGATATGTCTATGTAAAAAAAAATTAGGTTTTTTGGGGTTTTTTTTTAAGGATTTTTGAGGACCAACTTTTATGCCATTTAGATCTGAAGGGCCGCAATATACAGTAAAATATATATTACCCATTGTAATAATCTAAAAATTATTGTCTAAATTATATTACTCTGTTAAGTTAAATAAATCAATTTAATATTGAGTTCTTTTGAGTTCATTTGTATCGGAATGTACCTGGATAGATAGTATAAGTGTGGTACGTCATATATATATATATATATATATATATATATATATACGTGTTATCCTATATATGGCATGACCGGGAATTTCATGCGTCATACAATCATCAGGTGATGATTTCAAACTGACAGTATACATTTGAATTTTAATTCAAATAGATATTCACAGGAATTAAATCTTATAACACAAATTTACTGTTTTTTTAATATCAATATTAAAAGTTTAAATATTCGAAAGTTACATGTAGATAACAATTTTAAATTTAAATTTTAAATATAATCTACAAAATATTAAAAATAAAAATGCAGGGAAAACAAATCAAAAGAGCATGATTCATGAAATGTAAAAATTTAAATATTCAAATATTACATGTTGATAAACATTTTAAATACAAAAAATGAAATAAAACAAAATAAAATAAAAATAAAAATTGAAAATAAAAGTAAAATTTAGAATTAAAATTAAAAAATGTAGAAACCTAATATAAAAGTGGTTGAATTCATAATTGTTAAAAATAATATTGCGATATAATATATGAAAGAAAGAAAGAAAGAAAGAAAGAAAGAAAGAAACGGGTAAACATAGAAATCTATATCAATCTGTATTTTAGAATTTAAGTATTTTTCTATAACAACATGTGTTCATTAAATCATTTTATTATTAAGCGAATTAGGATTATAGGTATGATCTAAAATAACAAGTTTTTATAAAAGGTATAGATTACAATTATCTCCTTTTCCATTGCAATATTTATTTGTAGCCACGATATTTCAGGTAGTTATTGGGTTCTTGATGGAAATTTTTAATTTTCAATAATGTATTAATAAAGCAGTAGTTTTGCTGTATTTACTGTTGTTTAAAGACAACATGTGGTAGTTAAATCATACATAAATAAAACAAAACATATTTATAATAGAAAGATATTAAAGAATTCTAAGTGTAATTCTGTGATTAAATAAAGAATGAAAATATCAGAATGTTAAAATTGCAGTCTCTTCACGCAATACAAATATGGTTTCAATGAAAAAATATATAAAATCTTTACAAAAAGATCTGCCCACTCATTGTTGTACAAAGAATGAACAAGTGAGACCGCTGAGTTTCTGTTTATTTTTAAAAGACAGTATAGTTTTTTGTTTATATATGTTTTGCATCCAAATGCAAATATTCGATAAACTTTACAAATTTAATTCTTTTTTCAAATTTTCCTCCGGAATTTTCGTATTTATCCATAACTGAATTGTGGCATTATGATAAACGAGATTTTCCCTACATCATCCTGGCATTTCAAGCTACATTACAAATTCAAATATTCTAGGAAGTGCATCATTCCTAGAAATGCTGAAAATTATCTTCTACATTGATATTTGCTTCATGATAATGATTGAGAATTTCCGCGGATCTAAACAAAATAAAAATCTCGACTTTGGACCGTTTATAAGCAATGTGGATGTGCATTGGGGTGCAGTGGATATCGACTCTGAACAACAAATCGTGGGGCCAAGTTCGAATTCTAGTTGAATTCCTTGCTTTTACTTGTGCGCAAATACGCTTGGGAAAGGTATTAATCCGTCTCATCCCTCCAGTTATGGGTTAAATAATTTGACAGATGAACTGACATCCTATCTGCCGCAAAAAGCAATAGCAACCTACTGCTGGATAATCTTCTGCCCTGTCAGTCATAAATCTTTCGAGACATGGTTGCACAAAGCGTGTATCACGTATGGCACTTACTAACTGATTTGGATCTAAAACACCGCATTCGAAAATTAGGACATTAAAAATTAAACCACTGTCTTCTCTAAACTACGGATAATTATTAAAAGACATGACTATTTGTCATACATAATCTATCCAAAATCAATGCCGTGTCGAATCTTTAGAGTCAGATGAGTCATATTCAGTGATTTGTACAAATAAAGACGAAGATAACCAAAAATATTTCATATTTGTATATTTTAAAATATCGTTTTATCTTAAAATTGAACCTGTTAAATACAATCGCATGTTTTTTTTGTTATGGTAACAGGCTTCAGTCATAAGTAATTATTTTTTATTTTTTTTTTATGTATTATAGTTGACTATTTACATTATTCGGACTATTTTCATCATCTTTGTTGCCATTTGTACGACGTTTCAGGCGCTGTACGCTCCGGCTCTTTTCAGGTGTTAGGAATTTCGAAATGAACCCTTTACTACTGAGGCATATGTTTCTTTTTTATTTACTTAGAGCCTCCTCTGGTAATCATGAGTTACCTTCCTCTAACCCTGTAAGTTACTTGTTCACCACTACTGTAGCCTGGTATTTAACTCACAATTCGTTTGGGTCAAGTCACGGGAACTAACCAAAGAGGCACTACTACGCAATGGATAAGAATGATATACCCCAGTGATTATAATAAAGGGTCCGCTTCAAATTCCTTAGCACCTAAAGAAGGCAGGAGCATACAACGGCCAAAACGTCATATAAACTAATTAATTCTTTTGATAAATTTCTTTTATTCTTCGAAAATTTATCCTAAACTTAAGTGAAATGTATCTCCAAAACTATTAGGAATATGTATTGTTAGAAATATATATATATATATATATATATATATATATATATATATATATATATATATGCCAAGAAATAAAATGAATTTAATACTAACGGGCCATTTTGTAAAGATGGAAAATAAAAAATACAAAGATACAAAAAAACGACCAGCCGGCCTCTATCCCAAGCTTCATTAGGACCCACTGGGAAAGTTCATTTCATCTTTTTTTTTAAATAATTAAAAAATGAAGATTAAAAATTAGAGGGCGATAAAAAAAAAGAGGGGAGCAAACAACAGATAATGATAAAGTGAAGATAATGATAAAGTGAAGGGCAATCTTTCTCTTTACAATCTCTCTCTTTAGAGAGTAATTTAACTCATTTAGTAATTTAACTCATTTAGTTGTCTATCTTTATAAAATGTGAACTCCTATTCCTCCTCTTCCTAAATATACTATTTCAACACCCTGTAACCCCGCGACTACAAGCTCTGTCCTTTTCCACTTTGTGACCGTTGTTAACAAAAAAAAAACCCTCCACACTAACTCAGGGCATTCGCCATTTGGAAAAACAATGTCGCTGACGTGATGTAGAGTCTCTATTAGAGATCCTATGTCGAAATGTACATCCGACACCTTTGAATTTTGAAAATTTTCTCTAATATATATATATATATACATATATATATATATATATATATATATATATATATATGTATGTATGTGTGTGTGTGTGTGTGTGTGTGTGTGTGTATTATAAATTATACTTTAGAACATGTACATAATTTTTCTATATATAACCGCTATGAAAGCATGGGGTTTATTGCTATTGTCATATTTCGTTGACGGTCGGAATTTTTTTGTGGAGAGTGTTTATTTAGAGGTGGTGGTGAGAGATAGCGAGATTGAGAGCTAACACTACAATCATGCTAAAAAAATACTACATGAGCCAAAAATAGGAACCGTACATCTATCTATCTATCTATCTATCTATATATATATATATATATATATATATATATATATATGTGGGGGGGGGGTAAAGATAAAGATATATGTATGTGCATGCATGTGTGTATAAAAATTGTATAAGGTTTAATATTAACTATAAATAAAGTGTATAACCATAATTAGTTTTGACTAATGGGGTAAGGTTGGTAACCATAATCGGTATTGATTAATATTAATTATAAAGTAAGGTAAATAATTAAAATTAGTAAGGTTAATAACCATAATTAGAGTAAGGTTGATAACCATGATCAGAGTAAGGTCAATAACCATAACCATTATTAGAGTAAGGTTAATAAGCATAACCATAGCCATAATAAGATGAATCATATATTGACTAGATATGAGAATAGAAGTTTAAAATTAAAATAATGTGTAGAAATTAAACACCTAAAGTTAAATGGAAAATCATTAAAAAAGCAAGAAC
The DNA here is from genome assembly GCA_037127315.1 of Ascarosepion bandense. NCBI lineage: Eukaryota > Metazoa > Mollusca > Cephalopoda > Sepiida > Sepiidae > Ascarosepion > Ascarosepion bandense. The sequence goes on along the minus strand of JBBBDQ010001826.1, from coordinate 368,936 downwards.
AGCTAAATCTATAAAGGAACCATGTTTCCTCTGTCTTCAAGAAAAAATTGATATTCGTAAATATATGAACAGTAACAAGCTTTCAAACCAGTAGCATAAAATCACAGTAAACTGCAAGCACATTACAATCATGCTAAAAAATACAAGAGCCAAAAATAGGACCCATGCATATATATATATATATATATATATGTGTGTGTGTGTAAAGATAAAGAAATATGTATATGTATATATGTGTGTATAAAAATCCTATTAGTTTTAATATTAACTATAAATAAGGTGTATAACCATAATTAGTATTGATTAAGGGAGTAGGGTTGGTAACAATAATCGGTATTAATTAATATTAATTATAAAGTAAGGTTAATAACTAAGATGAGTAAGGTTACTAACCATAATTATAGTAAGGTTGATAACCATGATTAGAGTAAGATCAATAACCATAACCATAATTAGAGTAAGATTAATAACCATAACCATAGCCACAATAAGATGAATCATATATTGACTAGATATGAGAATAGAAGTTTAAAATTAAAATAGCGTGTAGAACCATAATTAGTATTAACTAATAAAGTAAGCTTAATAACCATAATTGGTGTTGATCAATATTAATTATAAAGTAAGGTTAATAACCATAATTAGTAAGGTCAATAAACATAATCAGAGTAAGGTCAATTACCATGACCATAATTAGAGTAAGATTAATAAATATAAACATAATTAGAGTAAGGTTAATAACCATAACCACAACCATAATAAGATGAATCATATATTGACTAGATATGAGAATAGAAATTTAAACTTAAAAATTTAATAGTGAAAATGATTTCCAAACAATGATCTAATTAAAAATCAAAGATTTAGAATTAAAAATTTAATAGAGAAAACAATTTCCAAACAATGACCTAAATAAAAAATAAAAAATTTAAAATGTAATACAAAAAACATATTCCTTAAATCCAAAATTAAGATTAAACACGCAAACTTACAGTGATTATAAAGACTCTGCTAAAATAAAAATAAATAAATAAATATCCACGCCAACTATTATCGGCTCTTCTAAGAAATCTATTAAGATATAGTCTAGCCAACTAATAATTAGAATTTACAACTGTCTGGAATCAAAGACTCCCATTAATCATTTTATAAACACCCCAAATAAATTCCAACGGTTATAGACTGATTCCTCTAACTCGCTACACTCGCACCAACACCTCTAACTAAACACTCTCCACAAAACAATTCCAACCGTCAACGAAATATTACAATATCAATAAACCCCAACCAATATCTCTAACAAAACTAAATAGATATAAAGGAAAAGGATTTTCAGTACTTGTCACATCGCCTGATGAAGCATTGGGGCTCCAATGCCAAAACAAACGTGCCTTCGTCGCGATTATATATAGAAAAATTATATACATGTTCTAAAATATAATTTATAATAAATATTCACAGCTCTATATATTATATTATATATCGAGAACTGTCTTAAATTAATGTTTTGGACGTTGAAATAATTCTTCGTTCTGTATCCACTCAGATATATATATATATATATATATATATATATATTCAACTTAGGAAGATCAGCCAATTGCGCTACCATAGTTTTTAATATATGTTGTGTTCGTAGAAACCCGGACGAAATTATGCACAATATTATTTTGCTAATCTTGACTAACTCCTCCCCTTATTTTAAACTTCTTGTGTGTTTAGAATAAAGCGTTAAGAAATTACCGAATGATTAAAACCCATTTAGCCTATTCGGCTGACTTTCCTAATTTTAATATTTAACATCTCTTCATCTGTAATCTCTAATGTAACTCAAGCCACTTTCTCATCGGCGATATGTGATTTCTTTCTGTTAATTTTATGAATATTTTCATTTCTTTTACTTTGACTAAATTAGGTCACTGTTGCACTCTCCACAAAAATTTACTCGGGCAACCAGACTGGCATTAATGTCCCACCGTTTTACAGTTAGATCGACCAAATGCCGGCAACAAATCTACTCCTGCAGCTTCTCTTCTGGCGAGTCCCACCTGTGGAACTCTCTTCCATATACTTACTTTCCTAACGGCTACAACCCCTAGGAATTTAAATGCAAAGTCAATTCCCATCTCTTACCCACCTAACTTCAACTCTTTCTACATCACCCCGTGTTTCTTGTTTTCTTTTTCCTTTTCTCTCTACCTTCGCAACCGTCTTCACTCCTATGTTCACATCCTTCTCTTGCCCTTTCTCTTTCAACCCCTCTGCTGGCTCGTTTTTCCATTCACTCTCCTCCCGCCTAAAACTTTAACTCTCTTATGTAAACCTCTACACATCAGTGGCGGTAACGCCTTGATTGTGATGAAATGATTAAAAGAAACGTTAAATCTTTGTTTTTTTCTTTAAATGAGTGTTGAGCACATTTTAATACACCTTCTTACTGGTCTTATTTGTGTCTAACCAATAACCTGTTTAACAAATATATATATATATATATATATATATATATATATATATATATATATATATAGAGAGAGAGAGAGAGAGAGAGAGAGAGAGAGATACGGTCTGAATATTTGCAGAACACCTCAGTTCAATATTCAGTCGAAGTGACACTGGTGTTTTCGCGGGATGGATATATAGGGACGTTTAGAACCATGTGATTCAGGGAAGTCTGACAATTTCAAACCGATTTACTCATGAATAATTAAAAATTCACATAAGTAAGTTTTAATAAAATTTATTCAAAAATTTGAAAAAATACGCGAAAACATATCCTAAATAAATCATAATTATATAAAATAAATATATATATATAAGTAATCTATAGCTGAATAAACAAACGTAAGCCGTTAGCATATACGATTTCGGTAACCACCCTAGCAACCAAAATAATCCACTGCCATGACAATAAAGGTGAAGGAATTAAACTTTAGCCTAATTATATTCACACTTCTTTTAATTATCAAAGCATACTAACGAAGTACTTGAGAGTTCATAACCATACTTAATGCTCAGCATTAATCTTAAGCGAAATTAATTGTGAATTGTATATTTCTTTGCATACATGGATGATATTCGTGTTACACTGAATCATACGCAGTTACATATCTGTAGATTATGTTTTGGGTGTGTCCTCAATCATATTCCAATACTTTTGAACCTGAGTTTATACCCTAGAACATTTGTGTTTCTATAACAACTCTGTTAATGGAATAATGTTAGTTAGATTTTGGAACAGAGACACCTGATTATTATTGAAAGTGCTTATATCGCTTATTGTTTGCGGTTTGTAGATAGGTGGTATCACGTAACATGCTAGTTAAGATAAAATAGCTGTTGAATCGGGATAGATGTTGGCCTCGGTCGTATAAGATATTCCAACAATTAAAATTTGGGACCTAAACAGGAGACGCAATACCTGAGGTTTTTAAATTAATGTAAAAAAATGAAAGATATTTTTTGAACGTTTTATTTATGTAAGTTTAAATTTGTTTTTATGCCGACATTAAAACAATAATTCATGTCTCTGATTCAATAGTTGGCTTTGATTAATATATTTTACTGTTCGAAATATTCTTGTAAACATACGTTAGACCTAAGTTTTCATCTCAAGCTGATTGATTGAAATTAATATTTCCAACAAGCAAAATAATTTGCTTTATTTCAAAAAGTAATTAAAACTAAATGGATATATATATATATATATATATATATATATATATATATATATATATGCGAAGTATTTATAGGAAAGCGCACAATATGAGTGATAGAGCTAACATATTCAGTTGGATTGATGTGTGTGAGTTTGCGACCCTGGGTTTCACGCTTCTGCGATCGTCAGAAAAATGGACTCATTTTTTAAATATTTGGATATATGTGGAGTTGTGTATAATTGGTGTTTTTATGGAAGAGGGAAGAAAAATTGTCATGCTAGCGAAAACATAGATACACGCTTGTGTACCCATTGTCGTATGCAGGCACATACACACACGCTTGCCCAGCGAGTATATAAGTATATGTAAACAGTATGGTACTTGTCATATATATGTATATGTGACGTTGTGTACATACGTAAGCATTTGATTGGTGTTGTCAAGTAGTATATCTACCAACTTTGATTGTAGCGATGTCAACGCGCAGACAGTTTGTTCATTTTTGTTCAATAAATATTATTTTCTCGCTCGCACGTATATTTGTATGATGGGGTCTTTTTGTTAATTTTTCAGGCTGTTTTGCTATTATTTTAAAGCCGGTGTTTCGCTTTTTTTGGTGGTTTCATATATTTAAATGGAAGAAATCCCAATTTGTGATACTTGGTAGTTTATATGCGATGGTATTAAATTTGCTGCGGGAGAGAGGAGTAATGTACTTTAATGACAATGATTGCGGACTAGTATGGCACTAGTAATTGTGATGTGGTAGTAATGGTTCGGGTGGGGTTGATGATAATAACAATTGTGGTAGCAAATAGTTATTGTAAATTCATAGTACTGATTAGTAATGGTGGTAGAATGATAATGACAATAAATGCAATTATGATGGTAGTTTGAACTAGAGAATAAGTGATAGGTTTATGGTATCAGCGGTTCCTCTTTTCACGTATATATGGTCACTGATTTTTTTTACCCGTTTATTATAAAATGTGATAATAAGTATTTATTGTCGTGTCTACATTTGGAAATTATTTCTGATCTTATGTTTAGTAAGTTCATTTGTGGGGTACAAGATATTGCTACTTTTTTGTGTATGCAAAGTAGGCATTTTTTCTAATATTTTTGTAGGCAAGTGCTTTTTCCAATATTTACCATCTTATCTTTTAGATGACATTTGTATGTGGATAGTGTAGTGCTGTTCGAGTATTTTCTGTTGGAAAATGAAAGGTTGTGGTTGTTTTTTTCTCTCTTCTTGAATGGTCCCTCAGTGACACCGATGTAATAAATTGTGCCGTTTTTGCATTTACGTTGGCTTTTTATATTATATTCGTTTGTTGGTAATTTCCCTGGAGTGAACATGTTCCATTTCTACAGTTGTGTTGAGGTTCCTTGGTTGAATTATTGTAGGTTTTTAACTTTTTGTTGTGCCTTTTTATTATGTATGTGTGACGTTGTGTTATATTTTTTGTGCAGCTGTAACTGATTTTAACGTTATTTTTGTTGAATATCTTTGCTAATCGTCTTGTCTCCTGGAAGTATTTTTCTACTAGGTTTAGGAATATCTTACCTATGTTTGTTTTGACAGTTTTATTTTATGGTGGTTTAAACAAGATAATATTTCTTTTCCTGTTTTTGCGTTTTCGTTGTGGAGATGTATATTGTAGTTGTTGTGTGTATCCACATTTTTTAGTGGTTTGTCGTATGGTATTCTTTCGTAATAGAATATGTGTATGTTAGCTGAGTTTTTAGATAGTCTGCGGCTGAATGATATAGGTATTTGTTTGATTATTGAAGGTGGTTTGTTGAAGGATGTGTGTATATAAGTTAGGGTGTCATTGTCTTTTTGTATGGTTCGTTTGTATTGTTGTCCAAATTAAGAGTGACGTCTAGGAAGTTTACTGTTTTTGTTCCTGCATTTATTTCTATTTTTCATCCAATGGTTTTTAAGGCGTTTACTATTTTTCCTCGAATCTATCTAATTTGGAGCCATTCAAATTTCAGTTGAATACCTTGCATTCGTTTATGCACAAATACCTTTGGGAAAGCTATTAATCCGTATCTTCCCTCCAGTTATGGGTTACATAATGGGATAGATTGGGTTTCTATAGACTTAGCTGGCAACCAGTCTACAGCAGAAAGCAATGGCAACTTACTGCGGGATAATCACCTGCCCAGTCAGTCATGTTTCTTTTGAGACATGATTACCCCAAGATTGTACCACGTATGGCACTTAATTAACTGAATATTTGCTTAGGTCTTGGCATGCATATTTCGGTATTTAAATCCGTCCTTGAATTTTAATGCGACTCTTTATTTCTTCTTTCAAAACACTTACGATACTTGAATTGTCGTTCTTGTTTGATTTTGGTATCTACAATTTGTATTTTGTATGCTGAGTTGTCATTTCTTCCAACAATTATGCATTCTGTATTCTGATTGGTCTTTTCCTATCACGTTCTTTCAGTAGCTTCTGTAGGAGTTCTGTTTTCTGCGAATGCGCTCTAAACTTTAGCAGTGATGTATTGTTTCGACATTCACAAATATTTGTTTTTTTTTTTAAGGATAAAGATATGTTTCAAAAGTAATTTTTCAACATTTTTTCTTTTATCAATTTTGAAAGAATTTTGAAATTTAACACTTAGTTTGTTTAAAAAGACATTTAGTCTTTAATGTCTTGGTCCCGCAAAGAAAAATATCTAAAATGTAAATCAGTTTGACTCAAAGGCGCATGCACAAACCACCCAAAAAGTAAATTCACATAACGTATTTCTATATCTTGTTAAAATCCATTATCAACGTCATAACGTCGTACAAATATGAAACCGACACAATGTTATTTGAAGGTTGAAGTTATATTAGAATCATCTCTATATATTAGGACCTTGAATAAGTTCTCGATGTTATTTTTATGACAGGTAACATTATATCAACAGAAATTACGAAGAAAAATGTCACTAAATGTATTATCCATCGGGAAAACGACACGTCTTTTAAGGCTAATCACGGGTCGAACCATTTTTGGCATCTTTATGAGATTGAGAGTGCTGCTCAGTCAGTCGATATACTCTCGAGCAGAACTTGTGATAATCGGAAGGGAAAACGGTGGGTGTGTAGGACTCCTTATTTAAGCTTTCTCAAACTGGATTTCACTTGTTTAACAAAATTTGTCTTAGCGTTGTCATATTGCAAAACCAATTTGTAGTGTTTCTGATTGTATAGCGGCCGTTTTTTTCTTTAATTCTCGGTTCAAATACATCAATATTATTTGATAGCGACATCTCCTGATAGTTTCTGTCAGTTTGACCGGCTCATACATGAAGCTGATCTCACAAAATAGAGAGCAGAAGCTTCGAACCATGGATATTCGGCTTTATCGTCGATGCTGAAGCATGTTTTGGTTACACCACGATCTTCTACACTTAGAGTTATCCACGTTTCATCCCCGGTACACGGTATGATGCAAAAAGCGTTTCGTTTTTCTGCCGTTGAAGTAGGTGTTCACACGTGACAAGACGCCGTTCGACTTCTCTCGGCTTCAACTTCTGCAGCACCCAATGTCCTTGCCTTCAAATCATTCTTAATTCATTTTAAATGTTTTGGAACTGCTGTGTTATCAATTCCTATTGATTCTGCAAGTTTTACTTACGGCAGTCATCAGTTTTCATGAAGTAACGTCCCCAATTATTTATCTTTAATCTTTTCCAGTGCGTCAGAGCGTTCTTTCTCTTCGTTTTCGTGCAAGAATTAGTATGTCCACGTCGGAACTGACGGGTGCTGTATAATACTATTCTGGTTGAGTGGAGCTCAGAGCTACTATGACTACTAAAGCTGTATTCTCTGTGAAACTTTAATATCGTTCGGTAACTCTCGGTATCTCACGGATCTCTTACTGTTCTCAATATTTATTGTATGAAAAATACAATTGTGACACAAGGCTGATTGGGGGGGACTCAGGTTGGTCTTCAGTACCTATCCTATACTTAGCTAATCAGTCTAACGACCCAAACATACTTTACAATTTTCCCATCCACCACAAGGACATGTCCATCATTATTCAATCCTTCATACACCAAAATACCTCAAACATACCAGGGACCTAAAAAAAACAAAAACAAAAGTGTATGAAAATTTTATTGTAAATAATGGATACAAAAATAATTAAAAATATATATTATATGTGGGGTGGGGCATGACATAAATTCCCAAAATAAAAAAAATTAAACAAAAGATACAAACAGAAATCATGATGTTAGTTAGACCCAAGTAACCCACAAAACAAAGAGGCCGCTGTATTCTGCCCATAGGACAAAATCAAGAGGCGCTCTTTCTATAGGGAGAGGAGAGGAGAAAATAAAATTGATGGGAAGAATATAATCTTGACCCAGACGAGATAAAACGGGACAAAAAATAAAAACTGGGGAAATTGGGAATCTCGAATCTGGATCATAACAAAAGACAATGCCGGGGACAGGCTAGGACTCACATTCATTCGCATTAACTATCTTAACCATGGGAGGGTTTCAAAGTAATCCACCCCGATGTGACGAGTAGATCTAAAAGAGAAAATCATGGCTAGTCCAGTTCACACCAACCAGGCTCGCCACATTTACCCACCTTTCGCTAAAGCCTATCGGGGTCAACCGTTTCCAATCAGATCTACTCTTAATTTTGAGCTGATGCTTAAAATATCGGATCAGATCCTGATGTGGAAGTCGGCCACCTCGAAAGACTTCCTCCAGTTGCGTTGTCCATATCATCATTCGAGCCGTGGTCAGCAGCGACAGAAACGCCATTTGCTTTACTCCCGAAAACGGGGGTGACACATTTTTACAGGCGTATGCACTATCAATGAGCACGAGCTCACACGGCGCGATACGAGGAGTCAACTCGCCGACACGGTCCCATAGGGGGCGAACCCGAGAACAATGGTAGAAGGCGTGCACAGATGCCTCCATTAAACGAAGATCACAACGTTCGCAATCTGGTAAATCCGCCAAGCCGCATATGAAGGCCGCGTAATTGAGAGACAATTTATTCCGAGCCAATCACCAGGTAAGTGAAAACTTAGAGTTGTTGTGATAATCGGCACCTGGCGCCGAAGACCAATAAGACAGATATTGTTTTGCGTAGTGTATCCTTTGATGTTTGCGTCCTCTCCACAGAAGGGAGAATAGCAAACTCTCGATCGCCTTCTTACGCCGTTCACAAAGTGGAAGTAGAGACAGCCGGTAAAGGATAATGGGAAAGACGTGTGTAGAAAACGCCTCAGCCAAACCCTTTAAGGACAAATTCCTTCGATGCCAAATCTTGACCAACTCGACGACCTTTGCCTGTACATCAGACAAATTTTTCTCCAACTGGTGGTCTGGCCTAAACCACACTCCAAGAATGCGGACAGGGTGGTCCGTCCAGTCAAAGGTCCCCGGGAAGATAGCACCCTTCCAAGCACCTAACCACAAGCCGAAAGACTTGTCGCGGTTAATTTTGGCCTCTGTCACATGTTCGTACCGTTCAAGCGACTTCTGTACCACCTCAATGTCACTCCGGCAGAACACGAAAGTAGTGACATCATCGGCATACACGGAAACCCTGGCTCGAGCTTCACTAGAGACAGCGATTCCACGTAGGTCCGGACTGCACGACCTGTCCCTTAGCCGGCAAAGGAGGTGTTCCAACGCCAAAGCATAAAGTAAGGACGACAGTGGACAACCCTCTCGGACCAACCTAGACAGCGCAAAAGCGCTCGACAGCTTTCCCTTCACTTGTACCACAGCCGTGGGAGATTTATACAGGAGAATAATTCAGCGGCAGAATTCCGGTGCGAATAGGGTGGCCTGCAGGACAGCCGCCAGGTAGCCATGGTCAACTCTATCAAATGCTTTAGACTGATCTAAATTGATCAGCGCGGCTTCATCTTCGTCTTTTACACCCTCTAGAATCGTGCGGATCAAATATAGGTTACCCTGAATTGTTCATCCCCTTACAGCACAAGTCTGTTCAGGTCCAAACAGACACTCGGCGACTAGCTGCAAACGATTCGTCAGGATCTTGGCCAAAATTTTAAACTTTGTGTTTAGCAGAGTTATGGGCCTGTAACAATCTAGTTACCTCCCAACATTTTTACCTTTTCTCAACCGCGTGACCACACCCCTGGTGAACTAGTTGTGGATAGACCCCTGGTGGAACCAGTTGTTGAACACGACAGTCAAGTTCGGGACAAAAATGTGAGACAGCCTCAAGTAAAATTCATAAAGCAAACAATCCAAACCCGGCGATTTGCCACTGCCGACCTTCTTCAAAGCAGCGTAGACTTCGTCCTTCTTAATCTCTCCCTCGCAGCTAGCTGCATCAGCCAGCAAAAGCCGGTGGAAGTCAGCCAAATAGCTGAAAAACTCCTCATTACGGAGACCAGGCTCCTTCGTAAACCGGTTCTCGAAATATCGCCGAAAGGCCTCACCCATGTCGTCAGTCGACCGAAGAGTATTTCCCTCCGGGTCGCGCAACTCTCGAATGTACCGGTCGCCGCCTTCACGAATCTCTTCCTTGCGCAGTTCTGCGCTCATGTTTACAGCTTCGAAAGACATCTTTCTTAACCTATGTCTAATTATCTGACCGATGTAACGCTCGTTAGTCGAACACTCCAGGGCCTCCTTAACTAGGGGATCCCCACCAGCCTCCGCCCAGAAGAAATTAACTTTACGAAACACCTGCAATAGTTTAAAATGTAGACTTCTTAAGACTAACTGCGTGATACATTAGAGTGTTCTTACTTACTCTTCGACATAATTTGGAAATTTTACAATGTAGAGGTTTAATGAAGGAAGCTCTTACTTAAATGGTTACTGTAAGTGGTAGGAGGCGCAGTTTAGGATAATATGTAAGAAACTTAAATTTAACCGAAGAATTGAACAGTTTACAAATTACAGAAATGTAAAGTTTCAAAACAACTGAAAAATCTGAACTTCCTGTGTTGATAAAGCATTGCTTTCTGATACCTTTCAAGCGAAACAGTGGCGTGATAAGTGGTATGCGGACGCTGCTCCGTCGGAAGCAACGGTTAAGAAGGGGTATGCTGATTGTAAACGCGGTCGTACGAAAAAAAATGATGCTGAACGCTCCGGTTGCCCACAACCGGCAGTTGTACCGGAAAACAACCCCTACAAAATAATCAATAAACTCATTTTGGCCTATTATAAATAAAAATTGGGTGAGATAGCAGTGGATAGAAAATGTCACAAGGCAATATTTTCACGATTTTCCATGAAAATCTGTCAATGAGAAAGCTGGGTTCACAATAGGTGTCAAGTCTGCTCACAGTCGATCAAAGACAACAACGATTCAGAGCGTTGTTTGCAACTGTTTCAAATCAACCAGAGGTTTTTACATGAATATTTGACATTTCATGAAAAATTAATCCACCACTTTACTCCAGAGTCAAATCAGCAGATGGAAGCTGTCGAATACAATCAAAGACGCAAATATCAGCAGGCAAAATCTTGGCCGCCGTATTTTGGGATGCGGAAAGTCTTTTGTTGATCGATTACCTTGAGATCAGAAGAACCATCAACAGTGAATATTATATAGCACAACTACTGCGTTTGATGGAAGAAATCGTCTAAAATGGTTGCAAATGAAGAAGAAAAGTAACTTTTCACAATAAAAATGCACCATGTCACGTCGATGGCAACGATGGCAAAAGTACAAGAATTGCACTTCGAATTACTTGCGCTTTCGTATTATTCTTCAGATCAGGCTCCCAGCGACTACTGGCTGTCTGCAGACCTGAAAAGAATGCGTCAGGGTAAAAGAAAAGATATCAGAAACTGAGACGTACTTTGAAACTAAAGAGACAAATCGCTCTACAAGGAAACATCGAATTGTTACAGAAGCATCGGAAATAGCGTATCACCCTAAAATAACTATACTCATGAGTGAAGTCGAAATTGCTTAAAAGCTGTTGCTTTCTCAGTTATGCCTGGAATTTATTGAGTGATGCGTTATACCAGGAACGGTTTCATTTTTTTCAGAATCATGCAATTTATGGCGCCACGTAAGTAGTTTATATATATATATATATATATATATATATATATATATATATATATATATGTCTATATTCTTGAGACTATCCTCATCTCTGTTGCCATTTCCATGATATTTCGGACATTGTACGCTTCGGCCTTCTACAATAATAAAGAGTTTCGTTTGAAATTTCTAGCACCTTTTGAAGGACGGAGCGTACAACGGCAACGACGTCGTGGATATGCCATCGTCGATGAGGACAATAGTCTGAATAATTTAGACTATATATACATATATATATATATATATATATATAATATTTCAGATGGAATTATCTCCGTCTTTATTTATGTACTGTCAACACGTAGACGATCATGATTTTTCGTCCTGTCTTTCTGTTCCATGAAATATTTGACACCTTACCATTCCGTTTTACCTCTGTTCTGCCATCCATTACACCAAACTAATTAGGTTTGATGTTTCGCTCTTTTTATCTTCCATTTTCTCATGTCACATGTTTGACACACGCCAAACCCACTCTCCTTATAATGTAGTCTACACATTTCAACTTAGTTCTTTGTGGGTATTATAACAGATATAATTTAGTAATGATGGTCAAATTAAAGGAGAAATACCGAAATCATTATTGAAATCTAAAAGCAATATCTATATTTCATTGAGTGGTAAAAAGAAAAACAATTGTTCTAAGTGAAATGCATTTCAGGGGAATTTTGGTGTCTAGTTCAAAGTAGAATTGTTTACAGAAAAAATAGTTTTCCTGCTTTTTAACACAAAGTATGAAGAATTTGGCTCCACTGATGCAATGAAATCTTCGACAGTAATGACAATCTGATTCGACTAGAATCTTGACAGTTAACAAAAGAGAAGAGGCTCTGAAAGGTTGATTAGATGAGACTTGTTTTTCTGTGGAAAAAATATAAGCAAAATGGCGGAATTCTGTGACTGACAGGTAATTTGTTCAAAGAAGATAACATTGGGTTGGTGTTCTTGTATTTGATTGCAAAAAAAAGTAAAAGAAAATAGCACATTCACATCTGGAATGTGTTGTGAATGTTAATAAATTTTCCATTTTGTTGCTTTCAGATCAAGAAAATCAACATGGCGATTCTATTTCACATCATTTCACATATAATTGCGTCTGAAACTTTTGGCTATGAAGTGGAAATTAACTAAGTCCCATTTCATGTAGTATTTCTCCTATTCTATTAAAATGAGTAGTCACTGATGTCTGAACCTTCATAACCGAGAAACACCTTGGGATCTAGATGAGTCTGGCTACCAACCTCATATTCGGGTATCATTCCCCATTTATGCTTACTTTTGTGCCATAATCATTGCTTTTATTTGGCTTTATATCTATATTTACATTTTTATTATTAAAATGAATGTTGTTATAAATAATGCTAGTTACGTAATATTTATTTTACGTTTTATCAATATTAATTTACTAATTATATATGAATATTTTCAGTAAATCGCTTGCTTACTAAATTCATTAAACCGTTCTTAATTATAGATATCTCAATCATTTACAAAAATTTATGTGAGACTCGATTGCAAATATAATTTATATATTACATCTGAATTTTTTATTTGAAGAAAATCACATGTAAAATGGTTTGGAACTTTTTAAAGGTTTTCAAATTTATCCTTTAATATTGCAGAGCCAAAGCTGTCACATAAAAGTAAATCTGATTTTCCTTGGGTGTATTTTAGTGAAATATACCTATCAAATTGTTAGTAATTTAAAAATGTCTTACATGTGTTAAAAATAAGAATATTCTTGGCCAGAAAACGTTCATTTGCTACCGTTATGTTATTTCTTGTATTTAAGCAACTGGATTACTCATACTCTTTAAATATTGTGAAAGGAATTGTCCTCTTTACATTGTATCCAGACATGATTCAGCAAAATCTTTTAAAAGTTTGTTAATACTTCTATCATCATTTGTTTCAGTTCACCTTTAATGTTAGAAGTAGTTTTGTTGTTCACTCGACTTATTGCGCCCTCTTATAATAATAAAAGTGTTGCAATCTGGAGATCTAGGTGGCTAGATGTAAGGGTTGATGTGGTCGCAAAAATTGATTGATTTCCATAACTGGGATCTCTTGCTTCTGTGTTCTTCTGCGTCGTGTTGCCAGACATAGGAACTTCATGTAAACCCTCTCTAAATGCAGGACAGTACTTCCTCCTCAGGTCACTTGACGTAAAGATCCGGGTTTTGTCTGAGGTCCGGTGAAAAAATAAATTGAGTCATAACGTTGCCGTTACTAGTGACCACTCCAAGCACCTTCGCAATCACCATTCAACCTTTTTTCTAATCTTCTGCACTATCCGCAGATTGATATCCGATTGGTATGAAATGTTCGTATTAGAATTTCGGTGCGAAAGTCAAGCAGTACAGCATGCCGTTTCCAAATATCTGGCGGAGTGAATTGCGTCACGTGGCTCTATTTTTAAAGACGATACCTGAATAGAAATTCTTAGCCTTTTTAAAAAGAACAGCACATGCAAGAAATTCATATTGCAAATTCATATTGCAAAAGAAAGTGCAGGTTGCTAAAATATCAAAGGCGCCAAGAAAAACGATGACGTAAATAGAAAACTTAAAAGTCATTGGCATGCTGTCACGAGTACTCTTCAGTAGTTGACTGCGTGCAGCATCATATAATTTAGGTTTAAGAGGTTTTCTGTAAAGAAATTTTTTATTAACGATTTGTATTTCAAAAAATTATCAACTGTAATTTTTTTAATTTCTTTTTATTGCAATAAATAATTTTACATTTCGAATAATTATCATTTATTATAATGTTTCATTCGGTTAATTTTATTTAAAATAATTTACAATTCAAATAACTGTTTTAGAATTAATGTTTTTGATTCATTATTTTCGAATAATTCTTTTAAACAATGTTCGCATAATTCGGATATAACAGTCACTCTTCTCCCTTAGTTGCGTGTATATATATCCATTATCATGCCGCTTTACTCGCCGTTTACTCATCCACAGTGCAGCTGCGTTGCCCACATTTACATTAGTCAAATTTAGGCAATCAGGCCTTATCTGAAATTGGTGGGTGTCTTGGGATAATCTAACAGATTATCCATTCGATAAAACTGGGTTCTTTGACGTCATACTGAATGCATTGTCCTCATTTAGTATATGTAAATGGTAATTTTTTTACATATGCATAAAAAAGTAACGGTCATCTAAACTTATTTATAAATGGATCTTTGTGTGTGTGTGTGTGTGTGTGTGTGTGTGTGTGTGTGTGTGTGTGTGTGTGTGTGTCCATCCGTAACCTATAGACTCCGAAACGGCTAAACCAATTTTCTTGAAAATTTACACAGTTGTAAGATAAGCTTCTACGAGGGTTCTTAGCTAGGGTTTGTGTCGAGGTAGCCCCGATAAATATCGAAAATCGATAATCGAAAAAATCGGGTTATAGAAAAAGTGGTCCGATTTTAATCAAATTTGATACACATATAGACAAAGAGATAAGAAACAACATTCAGATGTTTCAAGGTTGCACTTATTACAATAGTGCAGAAAACCAATAATATATATAAAAGGCAAAGTGTTTGTGTGTATCTGTTTATCTGCCTCTATGTCTGTAGTTTTGTCAGCCCTTTTATTTGAATTTTTGTTTCGGATTTGGTTGTAAGTAGGTGTAATTGTATTTCTTACTCTCAGCTATGATACCATTTACTCAGAGGACTTATTTAACCTTCAAAATTCAGTTTACGAAGAAAAATCTTATTTGATATCGATACCATGAAATCAAAATTTGACCTACATCCATTCATTTTTCTTTCAATCTACGCTTTCGCTTTAACTGGAAACAACTATTGCTTTTTAGTCTTTCGTGCCAACGTCCAAAGAATCTGAGCTCCAGGACCATGGGTTAGTTTTAAAGCTTTCATTATACCCGAGCAACACCGGGCTATACTGCTAGTTAAATATACAGAAATATATGTGAACATAGATAGACACATTCAGCAATTTAAATTCAGTGTTCATATACTGCATATTGTTGAGTAATATGACGTGTCATTTTTCAATTGAAAAAATAACATATCGGAAAAATTATTTGAACGTCACTATTGCTCACTCGTGGTTTGAATTCCAACTCATAGCATCCCTATTTTGGTAATATCATGACCAAAGCTCATGATTGATTGTCCGTGCAATTTATCTTCCCTATTATGTATAAATAGATAAATGCTTGAATATATATATATATATATATTAAATATTTGTTGATAGTACATGTTTTGAATAAAATTTAATTTAATGGAAAAATGGTCGGCTAATTCTATCATTCTAAGAAATATCTGATACTTCTTTGTCATGCTTAATTCATTCAAGAGGAAGATTTGTTTAATAATAAAAAAATTCTAAAATATTTGGATTCCAGTTTCGCAATCCACAATTTGTATGATCTATAGAATTCAAAACCACTTAAATCGCTTTGTAGACGATGCCATTTTCATTTTGCAAACATTTTTCGCAAACCAACCGTTGCAATGTGCCGATTTGCGTTGTGGTGCCGTGGATATCGGCTCGGAACAAGATTTCAGGAAGCCGAGTTCGAATTCCACTTGAATTCCTTGCATTCACTTACGCACAATAACCCTTGGAAAGGAATTAATGCGTCCCTTCCCCCAATTTATCGGTTAAATAACGAGACAGATTGGAATCTATAGCCTTGGCTGGCAACAATTCTACCGCAGAAAGCAATGCCCAGTCAGTCATGTTTCTTTCGAAACATGATCACCGAAAAAGTGTATCATGTATGGCACTTAACTGAATGACCGTTGCATGCTTATCGCTACACTATTTCGAATTGAAAATGTTCAGACTAACTCAATTCTTTGTATTCAGACATTAAGAGCTGGACCGCGTCATACCATTTCCACAGACTCGTACCGTACTCATTTTTCCGTGTTATAAAAGAAATCTCTGCTAAGATAGTATTTTCCCGGTAATGTCATATTCCGAAAAAAACACATGCGTTTTTGCATCCCTGAACACTTTAATCTTGATATCTTCAAGAAAGTGTTAATCATTCTTTGTTCTCCTTACTCAATATCACTAATCTATGAATGTATTTATATTCATGCCGACCTCATTCATTCTTGAAATTAAAACTTGCGTGGCTCTCTAGCCATACGCAATATTAATTTTTTTCTTTTTATTTAAAATTTTACAACCATCTGATGAAAACAACTACATATCGGATGAAAGGTTTTAGAAACAACAAGGAAATAAATACCTATCAAAATAGGCTGTGAAACCGTATCTATGATATTTGTTACGTTCACAAACATTTGTTTCGTTTGATGAATATGATCTTAGTTAATGGTAGTTCAGCAAAAGGTTTTGTGACTTTTT
The DNA here is from genome assembly GCA_037127315.1 of Ascarosepion bandense. NCBI lineage: Eukaryota > Metazoa > Mollusca > Cephalopoda > Sepiida > Sepiidae > Ascarosepion > Ascarosepion bandense. The sequence continues at coordinate 351,841 of JBBBDQ010001826.1, read as the reverse complement.
TGGCTAAATCCGTTTCTTTGAAGTTATTTACAGATAACGATGCACTGTGATATATAAACGAAGATTAATTGTTTTGGATGATCAACGATGATGAATATAAAATTATGTACACATTACAATCAACTGTCTGCAGGGAATTAATCAAAACTCATTTTTAAAAAATACACCTTTGATCTTTATTTACCGCTTCGAAAATAATATTTTAATACACAAGGGATTGTGAGTTGTCAAATTAATTTTATATGTATTTTTGATTGACGATAATCATATAATTCCTAGATATTTGGCAACCTCCAAATAAGACAGGATTTTAATCAACACTTACAATGTGAGTTATTTAGCTGTATTAAGTTAAAAGTTGTTTCGCGAATACTGGCTCCACTATAAAAACAAGGAATGTTTGTAAAATTTTAGCTAGCTCTTATTTTAGTCATATGGATAAAAAAAAGATATGCATGTTTTTTTTAATATTTTTTTTTATTTCTGTCGTGTTTTCAGTAAAATGACTGTCACTTTAAGATAAATTTGTCCTAAGACCGAAATTTAAGCACACAAAATATTTAGATAATATTTAAAGACAAATAGCTTTTGACATGATTCGTAAATTATGTAATATTTAACTTGGAAATGGACCTTTCAAATGCATTGATTATATTTTAAAAGCTTACAAAATAATCCTCTCTTAATATTATATCTGATCAGTCCGAAAAGAAAGCTTACAAATTAATCCTCACGTAATACTGTACCTGATTACTCCCAAAAAAAAGCTTACAAACTAATCCTCTCTTAATATTCTGTCTGATAAGTCCGAAAAACGCTTACAAATTAATCCTTACAAATCAATCCTTACCAATTATTAAAAACGATCAATAATATGCTGTTAACTGCAGTAAAAAATGAATTGTTAATATTAACGCTTCCACAATTAAGCTGATTTTCATAAATCATCTGAGTGACAACTTTCTGCTTAATCATCGCCATTACCTACGTTAATTTCTACTCATTGCGCTATCTTGTGTCAACAGTTTCCGCTCGTATGAAGTAGAAAGGTTAAATTGAGTAAATTGTTAGATCTACTCATATGAAAGCTGATTCACTTTATCTTACTAGACAATTTTCTCTTCAGAATTTGTTACAAATTTAAAAGTCTACCATTCGTCCATACAAATTTAAAAGTCTATCATTTGTCCACATCTTGTTAAATACTCTTGCATTTCTATTTAGAGGTTTCTCAGAAAATCCAAAGAGAGTCTACAAAATAATAGGTCTAAACATGGACTCTCACATACAGTTTTTTTCCATAACCGTAATGTAGAATCAGTGTGCCTTTTCTATAAATTATTTCATGTTAATTATCTCGAAATGTCTTATGTTACATAGGTTTTATATATCTCATCGCAGTACTAGATTGGCTACAATATCTCGTCCTTTTACATTTTAAATGGCTAGATGTAGAAGAAAGTTATATTTTAAAGGAGACCTATATTGCACTTTTTTTAGGAAACTCGCTACTTGCTTCTGGTGTTTCAGTCGTCACTGGTCTTCAAAGATTTAGATATAATGTCAAACGTTATCTTCTGTGTTTTTGATTCTTGTTCTTTCACCATTCTGTCTTTTTATTATTTTTTTTTTACTTTTCACATACTTTCTATCACTCACTAACCCCTTTTATTGGACTGCTTCTGGTAAAATGATTTAAAAAAAAGAAAACAATGCAATATATTTTCTTCTCAAAAGATCGATGTTTGTATCGGAGTTTGACTTTTTTCTTGTTCAGATATTCCCTTGCTTGTACACGATTATTCTTAGTCTGATTTCTGTTTGACAAAATCAATAAAGAAATGGAGTGAAACTCAAAGATTTCCGACTTAATATAAGCCCAAGAGAAGCAGAAAATATTGGTATGCAATATAGCAATGATAGATAAAGATAGGCAAAGGACGTGGATCATTTGCAAAATTTCTTAATCAAATTAAATATATTTTACAAGAGTGTATTAAATATTTCATAAAATGTACTTTTCTAGATCTTGAAATAAGGTATTTATTTCGAAACGATTATGAAAGTATTTATTTATATAATAAGTTGTTGCAAAATATTACAATTTTATTTCGTGCATGATATACATGTATTAATAACAAAAAGAAACTTAAGTATGTGCGCCGACGATGAGGTAGTTTCACATCTGAAACAAATATTTATCAGGTCAGAATTCTGAAAATTTATTGGCTGAACTCTCTTTCCAAACGACATTTCAATTATCAAATACAATAAACTAGAGTTTAGGAATTAGTTTCCTTCCTTTTTGGCTTTTTTTTTTACATCGGGCTTTCGTTTAATATTTGTATACTTTATCTTGCCATCACATAGAATTCTGGATTTGCTTGACATTTAAAATGTTTATTACATTATGCAACTAATAATTAGGTATAAATACAAAAAAGTAATTAACTTTTGAACGATATGCAATCTTGTCTACCACTTCATTTTAGGGCGCAGATAGATTTTTAATATATAACAGCAAAGAAAATGAGACAGAACTCACATTTTATTTAAAGCAGTTTCCGTTCACTTCGTCCATTATTTCTCCACGCTCAGCTATGGTTTAAAGAGGAATGAAACAATTTTGAATTCAAAACCGCAGAAAAAGCGATGCTAAACCACTTTGCTGCTTTTCAAAATATCATCATCATATTTTACACTTCTTTAGTTGCATAACCTGTTACACGCTCATTGCACAACGCGTTTGTTCATACAATGCTTATAGCGATGTCTAACATATAGCATGTTTTTGTTATTTTTTCCATTCCATTGCCAGAGATTGCTATCCTTTTGTGTCACCGCAATAAAATCTTTTTAAATGCTTGAAACTTATAACTGGATTGTTTATTTCGAACTACCTGGTTGAAGTAGAGTAAGCCTTTCTTCTTCACTAAGTCAATGATTTTACTTTTTATAGCTAATTCCTTTCTAGCAGTGATACGGCAAGTTTGTTACTAGAATCGTAACTTTAAGACAATCGTTCTCAAAAGAGAGCTATTTTGTTATAAGTTTCATTTAAGTTCCACTTTTTCCCCGCGTTGCAATGGAAATAATTCATACGTAGAATATTGTTAATTTGATAATTCTGAAATAATATATTGCCTTTTAGTTTACCAAATGCTGATGATGTTTATATCTATTAGTGTTCTACGTACTACTGATTCCAGGAAAATAAACGTGGTTAATTTTTCAACAATATATCAATTTATAGTTATTTCATCACGACTACATGATATTATTTGCATTTATTTTTATTTTAAATATTTCGAAATAATATTTTTGTTCTTCTCTTGATTCATTAGGTTTTGAAATATTTATGATAATAACTGGCCGCTTATATCAGTGTATGCCTATGTGCATAGGGCGGCTTGACAGTTCTTGTTGTAGATATTTGCTCAGGCACTCTGATTTATATTGTAACTATGCTGAGCAGAATATAGTTACAGTTTCTGGGAGAAGTCGAGTTATCTTGCATGATCAACAGGCTGAGCAAAAACAAAATGTTAAAATCCTCAGTCACAATGACTTGTAACTTCGTGCAAATACAACCACAATTATCGCCGACTTTCTAATAGTTTTGTCTAATCAATATCCCCTGTAATACTATTCACTTGGATCAAACTTTTATTTGGTTTTCAAGAACATATATGATATTAGCGTTGTATCATCAGCAGATCGAATATCCGATCTGTGAAAGCTCTTTCATGAGTGTTGTCTGCAGTGAATAAATTTTCTCTCGCACAAATATCTAGAAAAATGCATAAAAAGTTTGAAGGATAGAAAACAACCCTGTCTGTTATTTCAAACGTAAACAAGAAAAGAATATGCGGAGATACATAATCGACTTCGTTCTGAAGTGATATGACAGCTTTAGAAATTGTCAGAAAGACGCCACACAGTTTATACTATTAATCTTTCTTATTTAATTCAACAACGAAGTCAGAGTTTGTTTAGTTCCTTGTGGAAACGTTTTTATTAGCTCTAACTGTTTTCTAACTTGTTTTAATTATCAAAGGTCACGCTAAGTCAGAAAATAAAAAGGCGTGCTGTAATTATATATTACTGTCAAATTTCACAAAAGCGTGAAAGTCGCTGACGAGGTAATCACAAATTGTAATAGTCAGTAACAGACAAGCGTAAAAATCTTCTTAAAGGTAATAATAACGTCAGAACACCCTGATTTATAGAAAATATACAGAAAATATGTGAAAACTATTCCTGAATGCAAAATAACGCCATTACCAAAGAACGGAATATTTCATGGCCCAATATCGGAATATTATGCATGAGGACCTTCGAAAAAGGTCATATGTGATGCAGAGACTATATTATTTTTGTAACAGAAATTCACTTGAACTTTCATGTTACATCAACTTGTGGATTTATTTTTCGAGATAGCAGCAATCAAAGCCAAACGGATTCATATTAATTAGATAAACGTGTATATAAATAGATAAAATTTAATTTTCCAAATATAGGACGAGCTTATTAATGATAATACATTGTTTTCATAGTAGTGTTCATCCTGTACAACACTACTCAAAGTCGTTACACTACTCAAAGTCGTTACACTACTCAAAGTCGTTACACTACTCAAAGAGTTACAGAACAAGTAGCACATGTATCTGGATAATTAACTGTTAATTCTTTACCCAAAGACTTGAACGGGAATATAGCAGTGATCGGGGAAACATCCTCTTGAATGACATTTCCAGAGAACCATTGTCCCACAGAATAAGCTATTTGAGTGGAACTTACCGAAAGAGTATGGAGGTCGATTGCTAGAATGTGAGCGGCATAGAGGATCCTCGCCGTGAAGATTAGAACTGGCAGAACCAAGGAAGGCAGTTCGACCATGCCCTTTCTATGAAAGTAACAATGAAGCAGTGAGAAGCTTGTCACATCCCGTCTGTGACAGAAACGTTAAAAGGTAACCAACAAGAACTCGGAGACTCTTTTGGTTTATCGATACGTGAAAGTGAGGACTTGGAAACTTCTGTCTAAATATGAGCGTAGTACGTCATTTTGAGGTTGATCTTGCTCTTATAAATGAGAAGGATAACACGAAAATTCCAATTTGGTCATTGAAATATTCAGTCTTCAAAGAGAATTCAGCCAATAACTTTCAGAACTCTGATTTGATAAACACTTGTTTAAGATTTGACATTACCTCATTCTCGGCGCATAAATTAAAGTTTTTATTACTATATATATATCCTACACAAAATAAAATTGTAATATTATACAACTGTTTATTATATTTCATAATCGTTTCGAAATAAATACCTTATTCAGGATGTGGAAAAATATATTATTTATGAAATACTTCACACCGTTTTGTAAAAGATCTGTAAATTGATTAAGAACATTTGCAAATAATCCACGTCATTTGTCTATCTTTTTCTATCATTGCTGGAACAGTACAGAAAACAGACAGTTTTCTTGCACCTTAATTTATAGACGTGAGCATTAGTTCCACTTGAGGTCTACGGTGTTTTAGGCATAACAGATGATCAAGCTAAAGTTTTTGCCAACGAGATGTTAGAGTTAGATCGAATAAAAGATTAAGTTCCAATCTATGATCATCACCACTTTTTGGAGTGCACGCATATATCGTTGTGCCATCGGTATAGATTTTCACAAATGAATTGAGTATACTCTTATGCAGTTCATTTATGTAAAATAAAGAGGGTTGATTCGAGAAGTGACCCCTAGAGGATACCTGAGGTGATAGGTAAGGACCTAGTGGACAGGGTGTTCACAACTACGTCTGGAAGGAATTTATTATGGAGAAGACTTACTGCTTGTTAATATACCCCGGACTCTTAAAACCTGACTTATTTGCTTAGAAATTCTAAACCATTCGATATTTTGAATGTTTTTTTTTCTGGAAGTTAAAGGCAGCTTATTTAACTGCTGCATGTCACTTAATGTATGCGTGGTAGATTGAACAATTCGGCCTAACACATCATATACGTAGTGACTGGGATTGAGATACGTAATGTTTAGTGACCATGTCGACTTGTCCATAGAGGCTGAACATATAGTTCTTCTGGAAGATAAGCTAGATGCATGTTGCTATAAAGCGGTGTAATTTGTGTTCAGTTACCTTGATCTATCGGGTAAAAGTGATAGTATATATCATTTCACAATCGAACACTGCCTATATTTTGACTACAGATATATTGTGCTTGAAATTATTCCAAGAAAAACAAAGCAGACACACAATATCGCCGAGAATATTTATCAATAAGCAAGATTTATCTGACCATGCTTCCTCTTGTCTTAACTCAAGGTCAAGCTCTGAAGCAACCTCTTCCATAAAAAAAAATTTCGACGGTTTACATTAGTTAGTACTCAGACCAATTTGCCCGTATGCAGTCCCATAAAAGACAAAGATTAATGATTTCTATAGCATTCTTTTCTTCGACTTGAGTACAGTTATTAGTTAATTATGCCAGTGTCATCAAGCGGTTGGCAATTACATCCGTTTACTTCTCAGTGAGATATATTAACCTGAACGCTAAGTACTCTATGCCTGTTTGCTAATTTCATGCTGCTCATATGGACGTCAGTAAATCATTACTAAAAATAAACACAAAGTTCCATGAACTGTAATATGTCGGGAATATTGATATATGATCCTACTCGTAAAAATTTGTTCATGTGAATAATTCTTCTTGCCGTAATTAACAAATAGAAATTAAGTCATGACGGCCAACTCAACGGTGCATATACTACTTAGATGTGCAATATTAACATACAATAGCTGATATTGTTCGTGCATAAATTTACATGTGCTTTTAGATTATCAATCTAGGTCACTCACTTTTAGCTCTGAAATAGTTAAATGTAATCAACTCTTCTAATCTAAGTTTATTCCCTTGCACTTCACGCCTATAGAACACTCTTCCATTTACTTACTTCTCTCATAGGTACAATCCCTGAAAATTCAAATGCTATGTCAATTACCATTTTCTATTTAACTGAATATCGTTTACATTTTATTCTTTCTTCAACACCCACTGTATCCTTGTTTTCTCTCTCTCTCTCTCTCTCTCTCTCTCTCTCTCTCTCTCTGTATCTATCTATCTATCTATCTATCTATCTCTATTTCTCTGTAAACCCTTTGGCACTAGTGCCGGTCCCTCCTTGCTTGTGGCGAAATGATTAAAAATAAATATAATGTCTTTATTCATCAGTAACTGTTTACATTCGTTTACGTATCTATGTGCAGTAGTTGATTAGTTAAAACGATGTTATCTCAAATTTTCATTTCAATCTATGTATATAAATATTGAGTGATTGATTAAGGACATCAGATGCGTGTTTTTAGCTTCTTCTTTCAAATACCTATAAGAAAGACGCAAATCGAAGTAGAAATATATTTTCAAAATGAAATCACACATTGATGGAATTAAAGATGGATTTGGGTTTACTCAGAGATTATAATTTCCACAGGAAGTCCTTTAGCCAACAACAACATTCCTCGGAACGGTAAGTCCCATTTTTTTATTTATTCCTCGTATCGTGAAAGATTGACACAGGCGTGTCCGAAAAGTTCAACTTTAAAATTATTCCGTGCTTGAAATTAGTCAAAAGGCTAGTATATAATAAATAGCATCGGCCTTATTGCAAATATTGTAAGCATTTTGTTGGACTTGCATACTACGAATCCTATTGCCCAGCCTATTAAATCTACACACACACACACACACACACACTAACAAACATACACACACACACACACACACACACACACACACACATATATATATATATATATATATATATAGAGAGAGAGAGAGAGATAGATAGATAGATAGATAGATAGATAGATAGATAGATAGATAGATGTGTGTGTGGTTAGAGTTGTGATATTGTTCAGCGCGAAGGTGTTCGTTTTTTCAGTGGTTTTACTGATGAAATATGTTTTTGCAAGCAGGTTATCGTAAACTGTTTGATATCGGAGTGGGAATAGAGCGTTGATAAGCACAGAGATGCTGTCATTTTCACTGAGAGGTTCATGCCGATTTCTAAATTTCGTGAGGACACCGTTATGACGTTTTCACCCGTCAAGGCTGGCAAATATCATTTCTAAAAAAAACTCACATAAGCCAAGTGGATGTGATAGAATAGCAGCCGCCCTCCTAAAGAAATTTCCGTTTGAGCTGACTCTATTCCTTTCCAAGCTCCACATCTATTACCGCTCTGAATTTTGATTACCATCTTGTTGGAAGACTTTTTCTGCAGCTGTTTTTTTTTAAGAATTCTTGTAAACCCTCACTCCCATATCCATCTATTAGCTTTCTACCTCTTTTTAGCAAAATATTCGAAACTATAATCAATGCTGAAGAGATTAAGCATCTCAACACGCACAACCTTCCATCTAACAAACAATATAGTTCCGGCTTTACCAGGTTTACTGCTTATTTGCTAACAGCCATCACTGATTATGTACACCAGGTTCTTGACAACAGTGATGAACCTCGTGATAGTTAAAAAGGTTTGTAATGATGGCCTTTTCCAAAATATCTAGGGCTACGATATTATTAGACAACTGATTAATATCATGTAATCGTTCTATTAAATTATGAAATGAAGGTCCTTTTAAACAGACACGCTTCCAGATCATTTCCCACTAACTCGGGTGACTCTCAAGGCTAAATGCTACGGTATTTCTTATTTTCATCAATTATCTTCCTTATGACATCATTTTTCAATTAGGCATCTATGCTGATGTTACAACCATTTACTCACATTTTCATTAAGATGGATGTGCGTTGTGGCGTAGTGAATTTTGGCTTGGAACGAGAAAACAGGGTACCGAGTTCGAATTCCAGTTGCATTAATTTTCGTAAATTTTAATGCATCTAAAATAAAACTGCACTTTTTTAACCACCCCAGACAATCTTTCCCGCCTGCCGTCAGGATGACTGATTCTAGTCTCCTATAGAGTGTTTCCTTGGCTTCACATTTTCAACCAACTTAAAGTGGAATGACTACAATGAATCTATAATTCTGTCTACCCTTTGAAAATTTAGTCACTGTCTCGGGAATTAATTTTTTTCTCTCATCAGAATCTCTCTTGTGTATTTATATTTATTAGTGTATTTATTTTAGTGTATTTATTTAATAGTCACTGTCTCGGGAATTAATTTTTTTCTCTCATCAGAATCTCTTCTTGTGTATTTATATTTATTAGTGTATTTATTTTAGTGTATTTATTTAATAGTCACTGTCTCGGGAATTAATTTTTTTCTCTCATCAGAATCTCTCTTGTGTATTTATATTTATTAGTGTATTTATTTTAGTGTATTTATTTAATAGTCACTGTCTCGGGAATTAATTTTTTTCTCTCATCAGAATCTCTCTTGTGTATTTATATTTATTAGTGTATTTATTTTAGTGTATTTATTTAATAGTCACTGTCTCGGGAATTAATTTTTTTCTCTCATCAGAATCTCTCTTGTGTATTTATAAATCTACCACTCGTTCATGCATTGAATACTCTTGCCCTATCTAGTCGTTTATTCCTGATATTTATCTCAATGTTCTTGACAAGGTGCAATTTAATCGATCCTGATTTGGCAAATAGACTTCAGTCACTTTTTCACAGATGTGACGTGGCTATCTTTCAAAAATATTTTTATGGCAACTGCTTTGACAGTTTTTTTCCCTGCTGCCCCGAACAAATTAATTTAAGCGTGCTACTAGATTATGATTAGGTTCTGGACTTGCTATCGAAATCGTTGAATGTAACCGCTTATTCTAAATCAACAGTTTCAACTTGTGATAATCCTTTGCCATTTACTTGCTTCCCTGATAGCTGCGATCTTCAAACAATTAAATGTAATTATGTGTTTATTTGTTGATTGTTGTCGAACCCTTAGCTGTCAGTGAAGTAGTGAACGAATTTTCGGCGCTCTACGCCATCGTCAGGTTAATGACTGAAGTTCTCAAAAGGAATATGAATACGTTGAATTAAATGTAATGCCAGTTACAATCTTCTATCTTCTTAAATTGCATTCATCTTTTACATTTTTATCAATACCACCTGTACCCAAGCTGTTTGCTTACTTTAACGCCCTTCCTGGGAAAATGATTAAAGTAAAAGAAATAAGGTGAATCTCGAGGGGATCGAACTCACTTCTCAACCCTAATTGATCTAGCGTGGCAAGCATGCTACCAATTATATCAGGGCGAAAGATTAAATGTGTCTTGACGCCTCCTACTCACCAGCCAGTCTTAATGAATCTAGCGAGAGAAGATAGCTGCCATTTAGCACACACTGAAATGCTGTTGCAGTTAACTACACGAAGCTCAAATGTGTCTTGATACCGAAATTAAAATCACCTAGTGTGGATTCAATGCACTACCTTGTCGGAATTGATCTAGCGAGAGAAAATAGCTACCATTTAACACACGCTGAAATGCTAATGCAGGTAACTACGTGTAGCTTAGATGTGACACAACGCAGAAATTAAGGATTATCTATTGAGGAGCCAACTGTCGTAATTTATGTAGCTAAAGCGGCTTATTACCACATAACCTACGGGATGCTTAGATGTAAAATTTCGTGAACTACACAATTGTAATTGACCTAGCGAGGGCAGATAGCTACAATGTTGAAATGCTGAAGCAATTTACTACGCGAAGCATAGACGTCGAAAGATGTCAATTTAAGAAGCATCTCTACTCAGTTTTCTTAGCAAATGTGTTATGAAATTAATGAGCGCAAATCAGTATTCACTGCTCTGTTGTAATTGATCTTGAAAGACAAGCATGCTACAAGTTACACCACGTCAAAATGCCTATGAAATTTACAAATTGAAGATACTGATGTTATTTACTAAGTGAACCGTAGATGTGAGACGGCACCGAAGTTAAGGAGCAGCTATTAAGGATCCAAATTACTACTCTATTGTATTTGATGTATCGAGAAAATATAGCTACCAATTACCCCACGTTGAAATGTCTAAGCAATTACCTAAGAAAAGTTTAGATATGGCAGGACGTCCAAATTGAGGTGAATCAATTGACGATAGAAGTTACTACCCAGTCGTAACTGTTCTAGCGAGATAAGCTTGCAACCAACTAACCAAAGGCAAAATGACCAAGCAATGTACTAAGCGATGAATGTATTTTTGAGGTCGGAATTAAGGAGAAAAAATGAGGAGAATACAAACTATTCTATCGTAATTGATCTATTGAGAGCAACGTTTTACAAATTATGCTGTTTTGAAATGTGCAATCATTTACTAAGTGAAACTTAGATATGACTACATGACGAAATTAGTGAGGATCCAACTCACCTCTTACGGGTAATTGATATAGAGAGACAAGTTTCCTACTAATTATTTCGTCGAAATGTGAAAGCAATTTACTAAGCGCCTGAGAGTTGTGGCACGAAGCAAAATTAAGGCGCAGTAAGGGAAGATCCAACTCACTACCCAGTGGTAATAAATTTACAGATACAAGCATGATACCAATTACACAATGTGAAAATTCCCGCCAAAAAATGTAAAGCGTTGTTTATATTTGGCACAATGAAATTAAAGAGCCCCAGTTGAAGATCCAATTCACTACTCAATCATAGTGAATCAAGCAAGAAAATCTTGCTACCAGTTACACTACGTCGAAATTCCTAATAACTGTACTTAACGGAGATCTTCTTCTATATACCCTGTTCTTTCAGGACGTAGGCGGTCATGGCTTTCTATGTCTCCCTACCTTTGGTGGGTTTTAGCACGGCTTCTCCTGTTACACCATGCAAACCTTGTTCCGTCATCCACCTGATTAGGTTCTTCAAATATTTTATCCGATGCTTTCCCCTGTCACTCTTCTCTCTATCTGGCCTGTTAGTACCAGGTCCTCCCATCCCTCTTTCCTCATTGCATATCCCAGGAATTTCAGCTGTCTCTTCCTGATGCTCAGTACGAATTTCCTTTTCGTTTCCTCATTTCCAAAACCTCATCATTGCTCACATGCTTTATCCATCCTTCTATAAAACCACACTTCAGTGGCTTCAAATTTTTCTTTCATCTTCGAGGATATTGTCCAGCATTCGCTACCATATTGATAAACTGAAATCACATAGCAATCCAGTACTTTTCTCTTTGTTTCTAGTGAAATTGTACTATTTCTTAATACTTTACTTAACTTCTTGAATGCTTCCTTCGCCATGCCAATTCGCCTTCAGATCTATGTGTTGCACTTTCCGTCTTCTGTTATAACACTTCCCAGGTTCATGACTCCGAAATCAAAAAGCATCTAGTCAAGATCCAATTCGCAACCCAGTCCTGCAAACGAGCATACTGTCAATTACTCCACACCGAAATACGCAATCTATTTACTAACCGAAGGTGATATGTAACTACTGGTTGAAATTAAGAAGCAGGTAGTGGAAATCTATCACACTACTCTGTCAATGATATATCACGACAAGCTTGCTACAAATTATTTCACGTCGGAATGCCCAAGCAAGTTACTAAACGAAACTTAGATGCAACCAGAGACCAAAATTAAGGAACACGTAGTCTGAATTCAACATACTACTCATTTATAATTCATCTAGTGAGAGAGCTTGCAACTGATTACGCGACGTTGAAATGCCCACGCAATTTACTAAGAGGAGATTAGATGTGTCACGAAGTCGAAATCAAAGAGCAGCAAGTGAGGATACAACGCACTACCCAGTCTTAATTCATTAAGCGAGACAATCTTGATGTTATTTATCCTATGCCGAAATGTCAAAGATTTCTACTAACCGAAACTTACCGGTAGATACAGGCTGTACTTAAGGAGCACCTAGTCAGTATCCAACTCACTACGGTCGTAATTTATCTAGAGTGATCTGCTTGCAAACAAATTACCTCAAGTCGAAATTACAAAGCAATTTACTACATGAATGTTAGATCTAGCACAACAAGAAATTAGAGAGAATCCTGCAGTTTTTGTCTATATTTCTAAGATGAGGTGGTATTTACTTTATTTACATTATTTGGAGTATTGTCCTCATATTTGTTGCCATTTGTAGGACGTTTCGGCCGTTGTACGCTCTGGCCTTCTTCATGAGGTAGGAAGTTCGAACTTTTTGAGTTATTCCAATCACTGCGGCATGAAGACACTTTGGGTATTCCTAAGTTATTTCCCTTTAACGGGACTCACTAATTTACTTGTTCATCACTGCTATGGTCTCTAAAATTTTGGGTCAAGTCACCTGAACTAACCAACATCTATACCTACTGGGCCATGTGTTCTTAAGGACAAGAACAACTGAATTTCTGGGACTATTATTAGCCTAATGTTCAGTAAACATTTTTACCGCGTTTCATATTGCAATTTTTTAATGTTATTGGTTTTCTGTAGCGTTGTTTTTTTTTTTACCCGAGATAACCCTGCGTTGATCCACCACACTACGAAGTCTTAATTGATATTGTGATACAATCTTTCTCCCAATTTCATTACGTTGAAATGCCTAATCAATTTATTAATTGACGCTTTCATGGGACAAGTGGTCGGTATCAAGCCACATTTAGAGTGAATCTACATCATTAGTCATTCGTAATTGATATAGCCTGAAATTTGTGTTAATATTTAGACCACATTGATATGAGTAATCTACTTACTAAGAGAAGTTTAGATGTGTGACGACGCCCAAATCAAGGAGGATCTTCTGAGGAGTCAACTAACCACTCAGTCGTAATTGATTTAGCGAGACAAGCTTAATACCAGTCACCTCACGTCGAAATGATTACGCGATTTACTAACAGAGGGTTAGATGTGGCACTTGGCTATATAGTCTGACCTGCTTGCTTCATATTACTCCATGTTGAAATGCCCAATGAGCTGACTAAGTAAATCTTAGATGTGACAAGATACCGAAATTAAGGCGACTCTGATAAGAATCTAACTTACTACCCAGACGTAAATGGTCTTACGAGACCAGCTTGCTACCAATTACCTCGCGTTGAAATGCGACGCTTAGATACGGTACGATGCCAAAATTTAGGAACGCCACTCACTACTTTTACAATTACCCCACGTCTGAAATGGCCAAGCAATTTCCTACTCGAATCTTAGATGTGTCACGTAGCCGCAAGAATAAACCAAGAATATGTTTATTTTTGTCTTTTTATTCATTTTGTTTTTCTTTTCAGATTCTTTATCTGAAAATAATTTGCATATGCACACGCAAAACTCGAGAATCATGGAAACCCTTGGATGCCCACAAGCACTATATTGACATATCCAAAAATGTAGAATATAAAAAAGAAACACTCTATTGGAAATTAATTTACATTTTTAAATATGCTCACACAAACCTTCATAATCTTGCACACACTTGGTATCCCACATTGGGATGCCCACACACACAATACTGACATGTTCAAAAACAGACAGACAGGCAGATAGATAGATAGATAATTAAATAGATAGATAGTAGTTTTAGACAAGTCAATCTAAAAGAATTTGTGGAAGTATATTCCGTGTGTAGATCAATTTACAGAATATTCGTGTGACCTAGTTTTTTCGACTTGAATTTTGTGCACGCAGAATCATCAGATCAAGAATTAATAAAAACAAATTCTATGTCAATTTATGACTACCTATAATAATTTGTCTATAATTTAAACATTCCTGAAGTGTATTATTTAGTTTGTCGTATTACTTCAAAACTAAGATTATCATGGCTCTCACAATCCCTAATTACTTTATAGTCCTAAGCAATAGCTGTCCCCTTTCTCTCCATCCTCATGCTTGTGGTTCCATCATCTTACACGAGCTATATATGTAGGTTAATTGATATTCTCTTTGCTTCTTTTTGTTCTTTCAATATATCTGTGCTTATGATATTATCTGAGTCTTACTTTGTCCTTTTGAAATTTTAACTTTTACTTTCTGTTTCTAAGAACAAGTGTTATATTCAGTTCCATAATATTCACATGTTCGGTCAATTGTATTCTCAGCCTTCTTTTCTAGAATCATATCTGTGTTGTCTCGATTCTCCTTTTCATATATACGGACACTGTTCAATATCCATTGCCATATAGAAAAATAAATATTATATAGCAATTCAGCATTCCTTAAAAAATGTCCTTGTCTTTGAGTAAATTATTTTTAGATTTTATTGGTCACCATTTGAAATTTGTTGTTTAAAATTGTGTTGATTTTTCGTCGATTATTATAACACTTCCAAAGTACTTTATATTCTGCAGTTTTGACATCTACATGCGTAAACATTTCTGCTCTCTCCAAAACTAAAATGGCTGACTCTTTTCAATATATAGATTGTTTTATCCTCACTTTATTTTGTTACACTGTGCTGGCGTTCCTACATTTTTCTGTGACTTCCACCAAAACTGAATAGTTGTATTTGTATGTATGCAGTAGTAGTGAAGAATATTACATAATCCGATTCAAAAGCCTGAGAATAATTCTTCTCTTATTTTTTTTTCTTCTGTGTTCCGTGTACTTTCAGGAAATTGGCGATTATGTCTCTTTCTACAATCCCCTGTCTAGTGTAGTTTATTTCAGATTTTTGCTCTCTCATAATCCCTATTTTGACAATTATTTGCACCAGCTCGTTAGGAGATGTTTTCCTTTGTTTTACACACTTTCAATATGTCCTGCAAGTGCAAAATTTACTGAGCCCAATTTATTTTCATATACCATAGAATTTTTAACTGTCTCTTTCTAATTGCAAATATAAGAGTCCGTTCTGTTTTATTTGTTAAAAAGAAAACTTTGTCATTCCTCATTTATTCTCAGCATAATTTTATAAGATCACATATTCTCTTGACCTTTCTTTATTTTTTATTAGACTTTTCAGCATGCAGTACGGCTATCACGTAACAGTTCAGTAGACTTTTCTTTGTTTCTAACGAAACACTCCTGTCTCATAATACTGTGCTTAGCTTTTTGAATGTTCTCGCTATCCCAATTCACTTCTAAAACTTCAGTGTCGCATTTCCGTCTCATTAAAATGTATCAGTTTCTGATTCTAGAACAAGCAGATGGTTTTATTTAAAGAATATGAATGATATTTGAACTTCTGCTGATATTGATAAAGACAATGAGGCGTGTAAAGCCAATCAATGTGTTATGGTGGATATAAGACATGAAATAACGTAACGAAAAAGGAAGCGAATGTTGGAAATTTAATTATACGTGTATTACTGTGACAGTTGATCGGAAGTCAATGGAAAATGGAAGAAGCATTGACATAACAAAAGTTGTATAATCCTGTAAAACGAACAATTTTACAGATGTCTGGGGAAAATTGTAGTGGCTATAAAATGACGAAGTCATCTAAAAAAAAGAAAGCATTGACAAGATTTATAAATGCTACAAAAAGTTATTTCTATTTACTTTGGTATTTTTAGTACACTCATAATTTAGAATATTCATATTTTAAGAAAGCTTATGAGGAGTTTGTAAATTATCGAAAGTAAATACTATTAGTTGTTTGTTCTGCACTTCTTTTTGTAAATGCTAATCAAAACAAATTATTTTCGTGCAGTATGTTATAGAACCATGAATTTCCGCTCGTTTACAATATTTAATTAAATCGTCTACTTACAAACAGAAAAACAGACAAATAACTAATATATAAACGTATAGTATTTAAATCAACGAAATTGTTAGAGTAAAATGAATGTAATGACAGTATTAGTTGTATAATGAAATTAAAAAGGAGGCAATTTATTTTCATGCAAACATATATTCTTTTGAAATAATAATATGCAAGAGTCAATATTTATAGCCAATGATACAATTTTCTTACTTTCTTTTGAGTAGAAACAATATAAAACAAACAGACTCAGAGTTCAAACACTGAAAACACATTTATTCTAAAATATTATTTACAAATGCAATAATAAATATAGTCATACAATTAATGTGAATATCCTTTGAAGCAACTTTTTTAATGCGTTTTTCTGGCTATGTGGGTGAATGTGTGGAAATGAAGAATATGTTTGCTTTTCGATGCAATGAAAATTCGAAACAATTTTCAAGCACAAAATTCGACTCTTTCGCTTTTCTTTTTCTGTTTAACGGCAATGCGCCGTGATGAGGAAAGCACTAAAAACGCATCATAAATTTTATCAATGAATCTAAATGTAAAAACAGTTATTTTCTTATTTTCTTTGCGGTCAAACTACACAACCTAAACGCTTAATATTTAATCATCAGCACGCCTTCTCATTCGATCACGCTGTTTTTGACATTACAATTTTATAGTTTAATCAAATCATAAAGTAAAAAATCACAAACTCACGTTGACGATTCGTTCCCTAGAAATGGAATAATTCTGAAATATGCAAATATAATGTGAACTACGCCAAACTAAGAATGGGTATGAGAAAAAAATTCTGGATACTGCTTGGATAGTAAAATAGTTATTAGTTAGAGGTTGCACATGAAATGTTATAATGTCACTAAAACAGTCTTGGGCGTCTTGGGTTTGCAGTAACTTACGGTGTTGGACAAAACCAACAGTAATGCAAACTTACCCTACATCCAATTTCTTTATCTCTTATACTAGTAGAATGCCTCCTTCGTTTAGGTTTGACCATGGGTAGCATCCTAATTGTCTGCTTGGCTGGAGCATTGGCGTCTGTCACTGTAGAAAACGATGCAAGAGTGACAGTCTTTGTGGCAGAGGCTTCATTTATATTTTGTTTCAGCTGTAATTTTGCTTCCTGCAAAAATGCCTATCCATGGAGACTTCTGTTAGTTGCTACTCACTGGATTTAATTTGTTGGGCCAGGGTTCCTCTCCATTGGAACCGGTTGACTGCTACGCTCTTCCATGACTCCGTGTTGATGCCCAAAGCTTTCATATCGCGTTTTATGATGTCACGATACCGCAGTTGTGACCGCCTAGTGGGTCTTCTTCCTGAGTCCAGCTCTCAATACCGGAGATCTTTTAGAATGGAACAGGTATGCGGTGGACATGGCCTAGCCAGAGCAATCAGCGCTGTTTAAAGTGCATGAACCTGGTATGCAAACCGCCTCAAGACAGGAACTCAGTGTTGGGAACCTTGTACTTGCCATGAGATTCCCAATATACGTCGGATAATTTTTACGTGGAAGGTGTTCAGACGCCTCTCTTGCCTGGCGTACATGTGCTACTTCCATATGGCAGTGTACTGATGACACTGGCGTTGTACACTGCCATCTTTGTCTTTACTGTCAGCTAAAAGTTCGCCCAAAAACGTGTTGTGAGGCACGCAAGGGTTGTTGCTGACGTCACAATTATCTTATCCAGCTCTATGTCCAGTGGGAGGTTGCCAGTGACCTCTTATATTAAATTTCTTATAACAAGACAATAAACTAATATAATTGTAAATATTAAGTGTTTATAAATCCGAAATTGTTAATATTTATGATCGATTCAGCCTATGGGTCATGACTAGCTTCATTCAAATTCCATATCATACTTTTTGTTTGGAAAACTCATTTTTTAAGGCATACGTTTTGAAAATCTTGTTATAACATGTTGATTTTCTATTCAAAATTGTTTTTATTACAAACAAAAAATAATCATGTTATCAGCGTAGCTCCCACTTTATTATCAATCCAATGGCATAAAAAGAGAAAAATCTTGAACGATATTTCTTATTAGTATGCGTCTATATTTTTTAGATAAGGTAGTATTTACAGTATTTACTTTATTCGGACTATTGTCCTCATCTTTGTTGCCATTTGTACGAGGTTTCGGCTGTTGTACGCTCCGGCCTTCTTCAAATGCTATAAACTTCAAACCGAACCTTTTATTACATTCACTGGGTTATATCATCATTTTATTCCTTGCGTAAAGCCTTGATTGGATGTCATGAGTCATCTCCCACCAACCCTGCAAGTTAGTTATTCACCAATGCTGCAGCCTGGTAATAAACTCACAACGCTAAAAGTCAAGTCACGAACTAACCAAAGTCTTTATACACTGAGACATGTGTCCTTAGTAATAGATCCGTTTTCTATCTGCTATATCAGAACTCTTTGAATTGTTTTGCTATTGTGTTGGTCGCCAGACATTTACAGAATGTAGGTGCTTTAGAGTTATTTCCTATCAGATCTATAAGTTAATGAGTATCAGATATTGGGGGACGGTTTCTAACAGTTAGAAGCTGAAGTCTCTAATAATGTTGGCATATGTTATTGTAAGGTCAAATTGATGGCTATGAAATTGTATAATATAGATTGTGTAGAATAACCCTTTTCAAACATTTACATATACCATCATAATAGATTTTATTGGATCTGAATATACCTTGCATTATATATAGAGGTATTCAAGCTCATCATATAGTCAATTTAAATTATATATATATATATATATATATATATGACGACATTATCTGTTAAGAAGTAAGTATATATGACTATATCTGTGCGAGAGAAATTTTGGACATTTTGAAATGTTAATAGGGTAAAATATTTTATCAAAGTAGGCATATATATATATATATATATATATATATATATATATATATATATATAAACTTATTTATAAATAGAACTTTGTCTTTGTGTGTGTGTCTGTGTGTGTTTCCATTAACTATAGACTCCGAAACGGCTGAACTGATGTTTTTGAAAATTTACACAGTTGTACTATAAGCGTCTGCAAGTGTTCTTAGCTAGCTTCTGTGTTGAGGTACCCCAGACAAATATCGAAAATCGATAATCGAACAGATCGTGCTATAGAAGGAGTGGTCTGATTTTAATCAATTTTATACACTCATAGGCAAAGATATAAGAAACGATATCCAGAAGTTTCAATGTTGCAGAAAATTTGATATCGTTACCAGGAAATCAAAATTTGACTTATATCCATTCATTTTTCATTCAGTCTACGATTTTTCTTTAATTGGCAACAACTATTGCTTTTTAGTCTTTCGTGCCGACGTCCAAATAGTCTGAGCTCCAGGAGCATGGATTAGTTTTAAAGCTTTCATTACACCCGAGCAACGCCGGGATATACTGTTAGTATATATATATACTGTTAGTATATATATGCTTGCATATATGTATGCATATATGTATCTTCTTGTGGACTGTTTCCATCAACTTAAACCAGGGCGCAGAAATATTTCAATCTACTTATATGATATCTGCTAGACTTTATTGTCACCCAAGTGTAACAAATGTGTAGGTCATCTAGTAGACTCAGTAAAATAAAACTAAACTCTTAGGTATTCATCTTGCTGTCAGAAAAGACACCTCCGTTCCATATAGAATGGTATGCTGGTTTTATCATCCATTTTAAACATTAGAAATAACATGGAATGCATGCATAATATGTTCTTCTGCTAGTTACGAGTTTGGAAGATTGCCTTACTTGATAACAGATTCCTGGGTAAGACGATAGGCTGCATCCAGCAGGAAGGACTCTGATTGAAATTTTTTCGAGGAGCATAAACCCACGTCTTAATTGCTGTCGTTCCAGGTAGAACCAGACCAGGGTTGATAGCAACTAGTACGGTCCCAGGTATAGCAAAATTGTTATAGCCAAAAGTATAAAAGTATAAAAATAGACTTTCATACTAAAAATTCAAAGAAATAGATTTTTGAAAAAAACATTACCAGCAATAAAATTTTGAAGGGAAAGTTATTACAAGGAATACATTTTTAAAGGAAATATATTACCAAGAATATAACCAGCAATATATATTTAAAAAATAAATATATACCAGGAATACATCTGACTATCAACAAAACCTATTTACGTCAAACAAACATGATCTAAAAACATTTCTTTCGAAGAATATATATTCTATTCATACACACTGATTGGCTGATATGACGGTCTATTGATCACTGTTATATAACCTGTGATAACATTTATTGTTCAGCTTGATTAGTGCGTCACTACCCGATCCAAGTAGTGAAATCGTGACCACTAGATCAGAGTAACATATGTATATATTGTAGCTATGTCTAAAATGAGAACAAGTGTTCGAAATATATATATATATATATATATATATATATATATATATATATATACAGTATTTTGTAAAAGAAAAGGACAAGAACTATTTTATCTTTTATGAGGCATATTGACAGAAAATAAACAATTTAACTGAAATAATTTTGATTTACATAACAAATATTTTAAAAAAGAAAATTACTTGTTACAAAATAAAATTAATTGTAGTATAATAACCTTTTGCTTTGATTACAGCCTTCATTGTGTCAGTCATTGACATCACAGGCTTCTTCAATGTATCTAATGTTATGTCCTGCCAAGCAGCATGTATTTATTCCTAAAGTGTGTCTTGCGAAGTAAAATTAGATTTATCATTTTTTTATCCAAAATATCCCTATAGATCTTCAATAAAGTAGTTTCAAACTAACTTGTTTAATAGAAAATAGGAAAAATTAAATATAATTTCTTTTTGATACATTTCTTTTACATCTCGTTTTAAATAATCAACATTTATTAGCAATTTACATTGCTTTTCACTATGTATTTGAATTTCAGTGAGGTTGTTAGGAAAATCACCCCTGTCCTGACATTTTTGTACACTCGTGGTCGTGTGCAAAAAGTTAGTACAGGGTGATAGCAACCTTTATTTTTATGCCTCATAAAAGATAAAATAATTCTTGTCCTAATACGTTTGCACACTATTATATATATATATATATATATATATATATATATATATATATATATGGAGGGAGGGAAGGTCTTGTGGTCTTTATGTCAAAACATAAATAATTACAGTAAAAACATGTTAAAATATTCTTTTTTTTTTTTGCTAATGAACTTAATTCAGTAGTGAATATATATCTTGTATTTTGCATCTGATAACTGACAATAGTAAGTCAGAATTTACCTATATTTTAAGCCCAGTAATTATTGATGCAATATATATATATATATATATATATATATATATATATATAAATGTATTCAAATACAATATGCTCGCTTTGTCAGTAAACAATTTATTATGGAAAAATTCAAAATGTTTCTCATACACCGGAAGTTTATGTAAAAAAAAAAGAAAAAAAAGTAAAGAATGACGGGTTTTAAAAAAGAAGGTAGATCATGTTAGAAGACAGACGTCTAAATGCTGTTTCAGAGCGTTCCAAAGAGGGAGGAAAAACAAAGAGGTGGCAAAAAAGATTCATACTCAATGTTTGAATAGAACATTACATATGTTTTAAGAAATCTAAAAGAAGCGTGTAACATGAACGGAAGTGGGTTAAAAGAAAAAGAGAAATGAAGAAAAAAAAAGAAAAAAACGAAAAAATGGAGGTAAGGGAAAGAAAAAGGTTAAATATGCATTGGATATGCAGACGTAACAATATTTAGTCAGGGAGGGTGGATAAAAGAGATAGTATATAAAAAGGAAAATGGAAAATGGGGAAAAGAGACACAGAAAATAGAAAACAGGACATATTACTTGGATTTACCAAATCTTTATAAAAAAATGTATGTTTAAAATGAAATAAGGTCTGACTATTTTTGAGATAAAATTAATTTACCCTAAAATTTACCAAAAAAAGGAATAAAAAGAAAGAACGGAAAATGAAAGATGATATTGGTGTGGCATATAAATATAAGAATATTTTTAATATATAAAAATATATAAAATATATATACAAAAGAAGAAAAATATATCTAACACCGAGAAATTAACAGTTTGGGAAATCATAAAAATATATGTAGTTGTAAAGTAGATTATAGGTACTTTTAAGCGGCATCAATACATCAGTAAAGCATATAATATGAGTGAAGTACTTATTTGACAACTGAATAAATTATATATATATATATATATATATATATATATATATATATATATATATATAATTAAAAATAAAAAAATCATGAGGAAGAATTTTTTTAATTTTAAAATAAAATACACATAAATTTTAAATAAATTATAGAAAAGAAAATTTTAAATTTGAAAATAAGATAAAAGTAGAAAAATATAATAATATATTGTACTAAACCGTACACACATACGTAAACATATATCCATACGTACATGCATACACCTACAAGCAATTAGATAGACATACATATTTATATAGATATAGACACACACACACACACACACACACACACACACACACACACACACACACACACACACACACACACACATATATATATATATATATATATATATATATATATATCCCCAGTTACGGACCCATTTTATATTTTTTTGTTTTTATGGCTTACCTGCCTTTTTAGTTTAAAACAGAAATTATTTGTAGATTTTAAGATTTTTTCAGAGATTATAATGATAATCTAGTCTAACCAATTTACCTACATCTTGTAAGATAAATAGTGGATTAATACATTTCCCAGGGATGTTTCCCCGTAAGTAAATAAAATGAATGGAACGGCAATTTAAATTTGGCTGTCCTTTTTCCAAATCCGAATCTTTATCCAATATTCAACAAGAACGATCAAGCTTACACTTCTGGTATTTCTAAGCGGTTAAATATTTAGCTACTGAACAGACATCGGTGATCGTCCAAGAAGCGGCCATTTAACATTAGTCCAGCTCTAAAGTGACCTAAAGTTATTCTGACAATATTTCCATCTTGGTACAGCTTGTTTTTGCCTTCTGCGTTGATTTAAACGCAACCCCCCAAGAGGTTTGAGTACTTCAATTACATGTTACCTGCATGATTGACATTTTACACACGTTATGCATTTCTTCCTCGTATATTCATTTTGTTGGTTATTGCATAATCCTAATTTATTTCCATTCTTTATTTGCCCTCTCGAATGGCAAGTATTGCTTCTAGCGTTTTACATTGATGTCTTGTCCAACTTTTTTCATAGATCATCAGGATGCCTGTCCTTGGAACAGTGGTTTATCTCTTGAACTTAGTCTGCCAATATATAATCTCCATACATAATTTTCTGCTGATAACTTACCAGAATATTCATCAAACCTTTTTTCATCGAATGGATCTTACTTTTCTCAGTAGAGAATTTCCCTTTACAGACAAAAGAGAATTACATGATTCTATATTCATGAATTGTCTTAGGTATCTCATCGTAACTGTCACGATAATCAGAAACAATCTTAATTAAAATTTACACTGGATTTGAAAAAAGGTATTATATTGCATTCACAGTCATGTTAAAACAGTCTTTTACACTTTAATACGACATCAAAATTATTCTGTCTTTATTTAACATGATCTATAAAATGTATTAGAAAATATACTTGATATTCTGAGTTTTAAATAAAGAATCTAATCATCAATTCCTTTCTAGAACTTTTTTTCTTAAATAAGCGATGTTTTGTATATTATTTCAAATTTTAAATATTTTACATTTTAGATGTTTTTAAATTAACCTGTATTGAAATAAAGGGATTAGGTTTTGAAGACATTTGTTCATATCCAATTTTCACAATTATTTACTTCTATATAAATATGTCATGATCTTGTTTGCGTGCTTACGGATGTATGCGTTTACGTTAGTTTCTAAGATTTATATTGGATCAAAAAACATAGAATAAAAGTGGTCTTCAGATATTAAGCCGTTTAAAATACGACACAGATTCTCAAACATACATAATCAAGCAAGAACACACGCAGACCAGAGAAAGAGTAGTAAGAAGAGTAAATAAATAAAGATAATTTTATGCACATACGTAAGCGGTCTGTATATATATATATATATATATATATATATATATATATATATATATAGATCTATCTGTCTTTCTGTTTATCTATCTATCTATCGATATATATACTTGGTACTCAAATACCAGTATCGATTAAAAATAATGTCCAAACAAATAAACTATATTATATATATACCATGCTTACAAAAATAAGTTATATATATATATATATATATATTTATATATATATATATATATATATAATTCCCACACAAAAAAGTATATATATATATATATATATATATATATATGTATGTATGTTTGTGTCTGTGTGTGTGTGTGTGTGTGCGTGTAATTAATTTATTTTTGTGAGCATTTTTTCATCGATACTCGTATATGAGTAGATGTTCTGTTTTTAATCAAATAGTATATTTATACATTTATTTCTACCGGCCTGATTATTTACGATAAATTTTGTTACGAAGATATGTGTAATTCGGCAGAATTCAAACCTTTAACCTCTATCAACATAGCGTATGCCAAAAAAATCTGATGCGTCTTAGACCGCTCCACCATGAATGATTCTGCAGTCTAAACGAAGTCAAATCAACCCTTATACATATACATCGCTTGAATATATATATATATATATATATATATATATATATATATATATATATATATTCAAGCGGATAAGTCTAATGGAGATTGGGAAAGTGCTTGTAGAAACAACTAGTGATGGCGAAGATATACCTCAACTTATCTTCCCTAAGGACTGTGGACTCAATACGGTGCCTCACATCAAATACCTTGAAAATGTAATGCAGCCCTGTGTAAAGATTGGTGTATACTGGAAAACACTATGTCTGTTAACAGGACTCTGCACCATGCCACATAAGTCAGAACCCAGTCATGGCTAACAGAAAATTTCTGCGACCATAACAGCCTTTATATCTGGCCATCTAAGTTATCGGACTGAATTTCCCTGTTTATTAAGTGTGAGACACAATTGAAGGGTGGGCCAGGAAAACTTCTTGTAGCAGGAAAGATGAACTGAAAGCAATCTTTGTAGCCGTATTCACTAATTTAAACAATAAGAACGTCCAGAAAAGTTGCTGGAGCTTCTGAAGTCGTCTGGTGATCGTGATTGAAGTCAATGGCGATTTTATCGAATACATTTAATCTTTATTTTTTCAAGATATGTTTGTGTAAAGTTGGTAAATATATCTATTAAAATAAGATGTCACTGTTATTTTCATTTTTGCCTAATTTTAAAAATACAGTATTCATCGTATCCTTGGTGTATCAAAAATATTTTTACAAACGTTAGGGACGGATTTCTGACAAAAAAATCAAGCTAAAATATTAATATGAACTTGTATACATACACATGCAATCGCCGGATTATTAACTGGTGAACTCTTTAAAATGCTCTTACATGTTGTCAAAATTTTCACAGACCACATTGACATGTTGATGAAATGGCTTTGTATAAACAAATTAGTTTAAGTTATACATAATCTGGCAGATCATGAAGTATATTCGAAAATTCTTGGAGATAGATCCTTTAAGATGTGCTCGGAGAAGATATAGACCTATCAGACAGTCACTTATATTTCCTGCACACGCACATTACTTGTAAGCTGATGTTGATATCTAGCCTCTATTGATGCATGGAAATTGCACGATGCCCATAAATGTTGTTTCTGTAAATATCTCTTCCACATCTATACAGACTAAAGAGACAATTTGTACAAAGGTGAGTAGAAAGAAAATTCTACCCTTGTGTATGAACAACGAGCAAAAGACCCTGCATACTTATAAATGATACGATTACCGTAGCATCTCTTAAAGTACATTCTATTAAGTACTATGTTATTACAATATTCAAGGGTCACTTGACGTGTGCAGATACATGGATCGTATTCGACAGCCCGTAGAATGCTGTATTCGTGGGTAGGCGTACGAGCGGATCTAGTTCTTTTTCAATACATAGATTGTGGTGCTACGAAACATCTTACAAACATCATGATGAAAAGCGGCAAGGGTTGCATAACTCGGTTACTTTCAACCTGGAAACGCAATCTGATACGGACGTTTAACCTCGTGTTCATTATTCATGTGATTGTTTGTAAATTTATATATGTGTACACACGATATGAATACACTGTCACTGTAAAATGGAACACTTCTCCGTTAACTTATTACTATGCACATTAAACGTTACAGACAGGATAGCCAAAAATATATTGCATGGCGGCATAGCACCATCTGCTATAAAGATTCTTTAAACTTAATAACACAAAAACGATTGATATGCGGGCATATGTTTATGGACTTTTGTGCTTGACTTTGGGGAATATCTTTTTTTGGTTGTGAGTTTCACTTGCTTTTCTCCTCACATAACCGAGGTTCATGTGACCAAATAATTATACTTTTGTTTCAACTGATTATAAAACTACTTGAATATTTGTTTCCCTAGTTGATATGATTTCTAGCATAATAGCTTATGCTAGAATCCATCTCAAAGATGGAAACAAATATTCAAATAGTTTTATCTATAAGGTTTTAGCTATAAGCAAGGGAGCTTTCCCTTGATGGCAAGCTCGAAGTCCTTCTCGAACAAATCATCGGAGGTATTATTCAAAGCTGCTGTCTTTAAAACATCTACAATATCCTTATCCTTTGTTCTTAAGTGAGAATTGTTCGAGACATCACGAACAATCTTCCTTTCAATCTCTTAGAAATTTAAGGTTTTTTAGCAGTTCATTAATTTCCTAACCAAGCACTCCCTCGCGTCATTCCTCACTGCTAGATATATGTTTCACCTCTGCGCCTGACGCCTGTCAAGTCTCGCAGCTTTGCCCTCTCGGCAACTCCGACCACGTTGTAGTCTCTCTCAGTGATTCTTTCCAATCTCACTCCCCCCAGGAGCCCGCTACCTATAGGACCTCCTACCTCTACTAAAAAGCTGACTGGAATGCCTTTCGCGATTTCCTCTGTGACGTCCCTTGAGGAAAAGTGTTCGATCTATCAGTTGATGACTGTGCCTCTGAGTTCTCGTCATGGGTGAAGGCTGGCATTGATGCCTTCATACCCACCAGGAAGTATTGCTTAAAACCTCCTCTCCGTGGTTCTCTCCGGCCTGCTCAGCCGCCATTGCCCACAGGAACCATTACTTCCGTCTATTCCGGAGTCAGTCAACTGATCACAATAGGCGCCTGTTCACATCTGCTCGCAATGAGTGCAAGAGAACCCTAATTGACGCCAAACAGTTGTTTGCTGAGAGAATGCGACAGCACACAGCTGACCGCAAGTTCGGCTCCAAGGACTATTGGAGGATTTGTAAACGAGTGCTCAACAATAGGAAATCCTCAATGCCTCCTTTAATCCATGGATTTGAGGTTCTCACGTCATCTGCGGACAAAGCTGAGTGCTTTGCCTACAGATTCTCATCCAATTCCACATTCAACTCGTCCGGAGTACACCCACCCGACTTCCCTATTAGAACTGAGGCCAAACTGCACGACGTATATATTATCCCGACAGTAGTATCCAGAGTAATTTCAAACCACGACCCCCATAAGGCGTGTGGAGACGATGGAATCCCGGTGTTAGTCCTTAAGAGGTGTGCTCCTGAACTTTCCCCTGTCCTCTCTAAACTATTTAACTACTGCCTTTCTGCTTCCTGCTTTTCTGCATGCTGGAAGTTCTCTTCAGTCGTTCCTGTATTTAAGAATTGTGGTGAACACTCGGACCCATCCAACTATCGCCCTAACAGTCTTCTACCGATATTCGGGAAAGTATTCAATGCTGAAATAGTTCATCATCTCACCGCCCACAAACTGTTCTCCGACAGGCAATATGGATTCCGCTTTGCCAAGTCCACGGCCGACCTGCTAACAACCGTAACGGAGTACATGCTACAGGCCCTTGATGAGTCTGACGAGGCCCGCGCGGTTGCTCTGGACATCTCCAAGGCTTTCGACAGGGTTTGGCAATCTGGCCTCCTATGCAAACTACGCGGTTATGGTATTACCGGTCGCCTGCTTGACCTAATCCAATCTTTCTTAAATAACCGCAAAATGAAGGTCGATCTGAATGGGCGTGCCTCTTCGTCCTACAGCACGAATGCTGGTGTCCCACAGGGCTCTATCCTGGGCCCGACGCTCTTCCTTATTTTCATCAACGACCTCCCAGATGAGATCAAGTCCCTAGTAGGCATCTACGCAGATGAAACTACAATATACTCCCACATCAGTAAGAAACCTGTCGGGGAGTACAGACATAATCTCGCTGCTGACCTTGAACGGGATCTACACTCTGTGGTGAACTGGGGCAAGAAGTGGCTTGTCAACTTCAATTCATCTAAGACCAAGCTGTTGTCTGTCAACCATTACAGGCAACTTCTCCTGCCTCCCATAAGCATGGACCAAGCGATTATCCCGGAGAGTAATACACTACGCCTCCTCGGACTTACCCTCTCCTCAGACCTCAAATGGAACCACTATATTGAATACATTGCAAAATCTACTGCTAAGAAGGTTGGGTCACTATGTCGATCCAGGATGTTTTTTCCACCTGAATCCATCCTGCATATATACAAGTCAACCATCCGTCCGTGCATGGAGTACTGCTGCCATTTATGGTCAAGTGCCCCAGCCGTTCTCCTCAGTGTTCTTGACAGGCTCCAAAGGAGAGTCTGTAATGTGATAGGTACTGATCTGGCGGCTCGACTGCAGCCACTTCTCCATCGTCGAAATGTGGCCTCCCTTTGTCTGTTCTATAAATACTTTCATGGCTTCTGCTCGGATGAGCTTAAGTCACTGATGCCTCCTCAACAGGTGTTTACTCGTGCCACCAGACTGGCAACTGGGTCCCACCCATTCACAGTCAGGTTAGACAAATGCAGACGACAATTCTACTCCTGCATCTTCTTCTCTCGCACTTCCGCCTGTGGAACTCGCTCCCGTATTCTTGCTTTCCTGACGGCTACAACCTCCAGAAATTTAAATGCAAAGTCAATACTCATCTACTAACCACTGGACTCTAGCTCTCTCCCAACCCCCGTATAACCTTCCCTTTCTCTCCACCTATGTATCTGTCATCGCCCCTGCTTTCTCAGCTTTCTATTGTTCCTTTCTAACTAGTTTGTACTCACTCTTTTCTAATTAATCTTTTTACATTAATGTAACCCCCTGCGTTTCCGCCTTGCTCGGGGTGAAATAATTAAAAAAACAAAAAAAACTTAATACAATCAATCTAATTGTATTTCTCGGTAATGCTACTAATTCTCCATCTATCAACATGATATATCCCGAAAAGGAATACAGTATAAAATGATCATTAGAAGATTGGAACGCCACAACAGTAATAAGAAATACAGGCTTATTATACTAAGGTGTAATTAACAATAATACACATATAGGCAAGCCACGGACTGGAGTGGAATCACCTATGAAATAGTGGATGCCTTCGCCTAAGACCTTTTTTCTCGTCGTACCGCTCGTTACCGTCTTTTATAAAGTAGAGCATTCTATTGCGGATGGCATGATGTTCTACTATAACACAATATTTAAAATCTTTGAATGTGTTGTATGTCAATAACATTGTTTGTGCGCATGATACAGAGCTTCTTATCGTGTTCAGATGTCTTAGCTATGTTTGCAACACGAATGTCTTATCGTGGTATGTGTCACATATATTATCCTTATTATTTTTTTCAGAATGTTGAAGAATAAGTTCAATACTGTTTTATTTTCAAAGGTTGATATTTTTAAAAAATAAATAATGGAAATTATTCCAATTTTCATAGAGTTATATCATTTCGTATTTTCGTGTTGGAATTAAAAACAATTTTTAGGAAAATCTATAACTACGAAATCTATAACTATAAAAGATAAATACATCCAACACATCACTGAACAAATCCCATTCCTAACAAATAAAATAACTTTTAAACAAAATTCAGTTTATTCATCAACATAGTCTCCTTGTAGGGTGATACACTGATTCCAACGCTACTCTAACAATTGGATCCATTTTTCTGGAACGAATTAACTTTGGCCTCATAACACGTCTTAGTTACCGATAGCACTTCTTAATCTGAGACAAACCTCTTTCTCAGTAGCATAATTTTGAGGTATGGAAACAGCTAGAAGTCGCTAGAAACCAGATATGGAAAATACGGTGTATTTGGAAGCAAGTCGAAGTGCAATTCATGTAGTTTTGCCATCGTTGCGATTGATTTGTGACACGGTGCATTGTCTTGGTGAAAGATCATTTTCTCTTCTTCATTTGTGGCCGTATTTTGGTGATTCCTTTCTTCAAACGCACTAATAATGCTGTATAATATTCGCTTTTGATGGTCCGTCCTTTCTCAAGGTAATCGATAAACAACACATCTTACGAAATACCGAGGCCAAAACCAGATGCTTGCGACTTTAGACGCTTTAGACGGCTTTCATTTGAAGATGTCCACACAACTGACTGCAAATTTGACTCCGTAGTGAAGCGGTAGATCCATGTTTGATCCATTGTCACATATTTACGCAAAAGATCTTGTTGTTGCGTTGAAACTGTTACAAACAACGCTCTGAATCGTCGACGCGTTATTGTTTTTTGATCATCTGTGAGCATACGCGGCACCCATTTTGATCATATTTTTCTCATAATAAATATTCATGCAAAATGGTAAATACACTGCCTTCTTATACATTCAAATCCTCTTCTATCTCATGCAACTTCAATTTAATATCGGCTAAGTTAAGTTTGTAGATTTTGTTAATGTTTTTCTGGAAGACTACCGATTTTGGTTGGCTTGAACGTTCAGCATCATTTTTCTGTACGAGCGCGTTTACAGTCGGCATACAACCTCTTAACCGTTGTTTCCGACGGAGCAGAGTTCGAATAAGATTTATCAAGCTATTACTTTGCTTGAACAGCATTTTTCTATGATGAATCAATGCTTTATCAATTCTCGAAACGCAGATTTTTCCATTGTTTAGAAAATTTGCACAAGTAACTTAACTTAAATAACTGTAATTTGTAAACCGATAATCTGATTAGGTTAAAGTATTTTCACCTGCCATTTAAATATTAGTACTTCATAAAAATCATATGGCTTTTTTATTAGTATGCCTACCTATATCTCATGCCCGGGACTTATTGACTGATG